>SJYA01003130.1:1849410-2027916 GCA_006410615.1 Neotragus moschatus | reverse complement strand
CGGGGGTGGGTGGGAGGGGGAATTGTTAACTGAATTGGATGCTGCTAACCATATATTCATAGAGATGAGAGGTGTGGAATCAGATGCCTAAATAAGCAAGAAAAGCAGACAAAGAGCAAATGTTAGTTAACAAACTTTTTTCACCTAGATGCAGTCACTTAAATGAGAATATTTTTTGGTTTTGGCATATATTACTCTCTTTAGAGTCAGGGCATTGGATTTTTCCTTAATTTTACTATGCTTTAAAAAAAAGGTTTTGCTATAAGTAAACAGCATCCCTTTAACAGAAATAACCAAGAGATTTACAACCGACAACAAACGGCTTTTTAAGAGGCCAGTGTATATGTGTTCAATCTACTGCAGAAAGCTGACAGTTTCAAAAACACTCTAGAAGTAATTACTTCTTTCAAGCTTTAGGAAATTCATCAATAATGATACTCACAAATAAAAAAAGGCTCTATCAATCTAAAAGTCTTTCCAGTGTTCAAATTTTTGCCAAATAACAGACAATAGAAATGGATGTTCGTCTCTTAGTACTTAAAACAAGAAATATTTTTCAACCCAGAGAATTACACAGGCTATGCTACAGCCCAAGAAAATAACAATCCCTAAGGCAGGTGTCCTCACCTAGGAAGCCACAAAAGCGAGGATTTCTAATTCTAGGTGTTGGTAACTCAATCTGACAAATGAAGTTGCTTCTGGAGAAGGCAAACTATAACAAAAGGAATCGGCACCGCTACTAAAATTTTGCTGTGGCTGTAAACCTAATTCTTTTGCTCTAAATTATTTCAGAGATATGGAAAAAGCAGTATTCTAAGTGGAAGATCAGTTTTAACTATAGCACATATGACACCTTTCTATCCCAATTAGAATTTTCTTTCAATATTCCAGGTAGAACAAATTTAAAAGGTCCTTCCCAATCACAGTTACTTAGCATATGTGTCTCTTTTTATTATCTGGTAATAATCTACTTCAAGTTCAAACTGTTCTCATATACCAAGTGTCACTGCATGCCTACTACATGCCAAGCACACTTCTAGGCACCAGTAATAACTGCAAGACCCACACAAAGTCCCTGCCCTCATTAGCTACTGTGGTGGTAAGTGAAATGACAAAAGTAGATTTTCTTAAAAATATGCTAGAATAGTTCTAATATACACTTTATGTAAAACACACCATTTGAAAACTCAGGGGCTTTAACCCTTATACTCTGTAGATGCGTTTGCTTTTCTTTCTAAAACCAACAACATTGAGCTAATTAAAACCAAACATGGATACTATTCCTGTTCATTCTTTTCTAATCAGTTTCCACCTTCTACATGAAGTCATCGCTCTCTTAGGAAAGAATCCTTACACTGTTTTAGCTCTATCCTTTAAAAGTAATGGATTTCCATTCAGACGTCTCAAACAGTGAACTGACTCATGGCAAACTCATCTTTTTTTTTTTTTTTTCATTAAAAAATGTAAACACCTTCAGCTGAAGAACAAATCAAAGAAGAACAACATCATGGAACAAACATTTACTTGCTTTATCAAAAGATGACCATCACTGAACAAGTATTTGCTGATGACTAACTGTGTGCCAGGCACTGTGACAAGATAAATGAAGATGTTTGAGATAGCTTGATGTCACGTAGTTTTAAGTCTAAACAAGCAAGTAAAACTGCTAATAGAAAGCCAAAAGCAGGGAGTTCCCTGGTGGTCTAGTGGTTAGGATTCGGTGCTTTCAACGCCCAGGTCAAGGAACTAGTCTTGTAAGGTGTGACCAAGATTTAAAAAAAAAACAACTAAAAGTAAATGGATCTCAGAGAATCTTTTAACCAAGAATTTATGGCTGAACTGCTTTAAAATACTTTAAAAGTTAATTCAAATTAAAAGTTTTCCAAAAAGCTGTTTTCAACTAACAAAATGCTTTCAATTTGTGATAAAGAAAACATATTACTTCATGAACAATTCCAAAACCACTTTTAACAAAAACTGACAAAACATATTTACTGGAAGTGACAGGAATATCATTACCTGTAAACCACAGGACTTCCCTGGTGGCTGACAGTAAAGAATCTGCCTGTTATGTGGGAGACCTGGGTTTGATCCTTGGGTTGGGAAGATTCTCTGGAGGAGGGCATGGCAACCCACTCCAGTATTCTTGTCTGGAGAATCCCCATACATGGATCAGAAAATGTTCCCACACAAACATTTATTTCATCTTTCACTGTAAAATTACTCAATGCTCCTTTCACAACAAACAGTAGCCTTAAAAATAGGCATTATTCACCAAATGATTTTTTTAAATAAAAGACTACTTACAAAACTAAAATAGTTTATTAAATCCCCAATGCTCTGATTTTTAAGGCCATTTAAATAAAAATCCAGTCTGTCAAGAGAGTTAAGTTCAACTATTAGAAGTCCACATTTTCTCACTCTATTTTACTTTGATAAATAAAGGCATACTAGTAATTTGAGCTATGGAGGATTTCCACGGTAAGCTGGCTGCTGTGTATGTGCGTGTGTGTGCTCAGTCGTGTCCAACTCTTTGAGACCCCATCGGCTGTGGCCCGCCAGGCTCCTCTGTCCATGGAATTTTCCAGGCAAGAATAAGCTGGCAATACTAAATATCAAATCCTGGTCCACAGGGTTGCTTATTTAAAGATGGACATATTGCTTATCATTTTACTACAATCGTTTGTCTAATCAACCTTAATGGGGAGACAGGAATATCTGAAGATAACAGGGTTGCAACAAACTACAGGTTATTACTTCACTTGGAAACAGACTCGGATAACAGATTCTCTTGAATCATTTTACGCACATGCACAAACGTACAAAAAAGTGATTTCTATTTGTCCGTTGTAAAGGTTTACCTCCTTCATTTATAAAGTAGCAACAAGCCCACTGCAGAAGCACGTATTAGACTAAGTGCCACATACTGCATGCAGAGACACTTGCAGGCTGTGGAGCATTATACACATTATACGTATTATAATGTATTATATGTATTCTCCACTGTCTCCCCTGTTATCACTGCTCCTCCCATCGCTGCTCCTCCCTCATGAGAACTTTTGAGGACTGGCCGCCCTGGAACCTCTAGGACAGGGGGACTTAGACCCAGGGTCCAAGGACACTGAGGGTCTTAAATACAGTTAGCCATTCATGAGCCCCTGGTTCGGTAAGAAAACTGCTGAATCTCTGAATAGAGAATACACAGCTTTCAACAAGTTCTGAAAAGTTTTTGTGGTTCTGAAAACAAGCCTGTTTTGAAGATCTGGGCTCACGTATCCAGGAGGGTAGGGGAAGAAATGTCTTACACCATTTTCACGAACACCATTATTATCTGGTACAATCAGTCTGTTTGCAGAACAAAGGCTATGCGCGCTGCGTCAGACTCTGTGATTAAAGGCAGCAGAAAAATGAGTAAGACGGTGCTCCGTCCTTGAGTTCTGGGACACACACACACGAAAAAGAGCAAAAAACAAAAAGCTCTGAGTCAGATACGTACAGAAAGGGGAATAAAGACAATCAGACTAACGACCTGGTCTCAGGAAACGCTTCTCAGGAGAGGCAACAGTGGCTTATTCGGCCAACCTAATATTTCCTGAGTGCCCATGACATGAACTCAGTATAAAAGGTTTAGCATCCACTCTCACAAGGAGCTGACAACTGAGAAGAAAAGGACTGTAAATAAACAATTACATTAGAGTGAAACTCACAATAATGTGGAAAAAAAAAAGCCACATGCAAGAAAAGAATCAGCTCTACATGAAGGAGAAAGCTTGTCAAGAAAGATTTATTAAGCAGAGTCAGAAAATAAGAGCCGATCAGAACAGTTAGCGTGTTACCCAAAGGCAGGGAGACAGGAAGCGGCGGGGTGCAGAGAGGTGAGCGGGCGTGGGGAAGGGAGGAGCCCCACGTGGCCGCAGCACAGGATGAGCCATAGTGATGGGGGAGCACTGGCAAAGGACACAGGAGGAGAGAGGCGAGTTCACTAGGGCATCACTGGCCACGCTGGAGAGCCTGGACTTCATGTAATAGGGACTCAAAAGGTTTTCAGGAGGAATTCCTCGAGAGATAGAAGCCCCTGGTCAAGAACCATCTCTGTATTACCCAGAATACCCTCAATGTGTCACACCTTTGTGACTGTTTACCTTGTAAGTCACATCCAACTCTTTAAACCCACAAACTATATAGCCCGCCAGGCTCCTCTCTGTTCATGGGATTTCCCAGGCAAGAATACTGGAGTGGGTTGCCACTTCCTTCTCCAGGGGATCTTCCTGACCCAGGGATCGGTCCACATCTCCTGCACTGGCAGGTGGATTCCTTACCACGGAGTCACCTAGGAAGCCCTGTGTCACACCCTAAACCACATCAATTTCTATGACACTACTTAGTTTAAAAAATATGTGTATAAATACCTCAAAATTCAATGAACAGAGTACATTCCCATCTATTTCTACTCATGAATTATGATGATGATCTAATGAGACAATAAGGAGTACGTCAAGGCTGTATNACAATCAGACTAACGACCTGGTCTCAGGAAACGCTTCTCAGGAGAGGCAACAGTGGCTTATTCGGCCAACCTAATATTTCCTGAGTGCCCATGACATGAACTCAGTATAAAAGGTTTAGCATCCACTCTCACAAGGAGCTGACAACTGAGAAGAAAAGGACTGTAAATAAACAATTACATTAGAGTGAAACTCACAATAATGTGGAAAAAAAAAAGCCACATGCAAGAAAAGAATCAGCTCTACATGAAGGAGAAAGCTTGTCAAGAAAGATTTATTAAGCAGAGTCAGAAAATAAGAGCCGATCAGAACAGTTAGCGTGTTACCCAAAGGCAGGGAGACAGGAAGCGGCGGGGTGCAGAGAGGTGAGCGGGCGTGGGGAAGGGAGGAGCCCCACGTGGCCGCAGCACAGGATGAGCCATAGTGATGGGGGAGCACTGGCAAAGGACACAGGAGGAGAGAGGCGAGTTCACTAGGGCATCACTGGCCACGCTGGAGAGCCTGGACTTCATGTAATAGGGACTCAAAAGGTTTTCAGGAGGAATTCCTCGAGAGATAGAAGCCCCTGGTCAAGAACCATCTCTGTATTACCCAGAATACCCTCAATGTGTCACACCTTTGTGACTGTTTACCTTGTAAGTCACATCCAACTCTTTAAACCCACAAACTATATAGCCCGCCAGGCTCCTCTCTGTTCATGGGATTTCCCAGGCAAGAATACTGGAGTGGGTTGCCACTTCCTTCTCCAGGGGATCTTCCTGACCCAGGGATCGGTCCACATCTCCTGCACTGGCAGGTGGATTCCTTACCACGGAGTCACCTAGGAAGCCCTGTGTCACACCCTAAACCACATCAATTTCTATGACACTACTTAGTTTAAAAAATATGTGTATAAATACCTCAAAATTCAATGAACAGAGTACATTCCCATCTATTTCTACTCATGAATTATGATGATGATCTAATGAGACAATAAGGAGTACGTCAAGGCTGTATATTGCCACCCTGCTTATTTAACTTCTATGCACAGTACATCGTGAGAAACACTGGGCTGGATGAAGCACAAGCTGGAATCAAGATTACTGGGAGAAATATCAGTAACCTCAGATATGCAGATGACACCACCCTTATGGCAGAAAGTGAAGAACTAAAGAGCCCCTTGATGAAAGTAAAAGGAGAGTGAAGAAGTTGTCTTAAAGCTCAACATTCAGACAACTAAGATCATGGTATCTGGCCCCATCACTTCATGGCAAATAGTTGGGGAAACAGTACAAACAGTGGCTGACTTTATTTTGGGGGGTTCCAAAATCACTGTAGATGGTGACTGCAGCCATGAAATTAAAAGATGCTTACTCCTTGGAAGGAACGTTATGACCAACCTAGATAGCATATTAAAAAGCAGAGACATGACTTTGCCAACAAAGGTCCATCTAATGGTTTTTCCAGTGGTCATGTATGGATATGAGAGCTGGACTATAAAGAAAGCTGAGTGCTGAAGAACTGATGCTTTTGAAATGTGGTGTTGGAGAAGACTCTTCAGAGTCCCTTGGACTGCAAGAAGATCCAACCAGTCCATCCAAAAGGTGATCAGTCCTGAGTGTTCACTGGAAGGACCAATGTNGAGACATGACTTTGCCAACAAAGGTCCATCTAATGGTTTTTCCAGTGGTCATGTATGGATATGAGAGCTGGACTATAAAGAAAGCTGAGTGCTGAAGAACTGATGCTTTTGAAATGTGGTGTTGGAGAAGACTCTTCAGAGTCCCTTGGACTGCAAGAAGATCCAACCAGTCCATCCAAAAGGTGATCAGTCCTGAGTGTTCACTGGAAGGACCAATGTTGAAGCTGAAACTCCAATATTTTCGCCACTTGATGTAAAGGGCTGACTCATTTGAAAAGACCCTGATGCTGGGAAAGACTGAGGGCAGGAGGAGAAGGGGATGACAGAGGACGAGATGGATGGATGGCATCACCAACTTGATGGACATGAGTTTGGGTAGACTCTGGGAGTTGGTGATGGACAGGGAGGCTTGGCGTGCTGCAGTCCACAGAGTTTCAAAGAGTCGGACATGACTGAGCGACTAAACCGAACTGAATGAGACAATAAAATAAAGAGGTTAAAATAGGGCTAGTACACAGTGGAGTTAAGTTAATTCTAAGCTCAGTCATGCTGGAGGACTCTTTGTGATTGGATGGCCTGGAGCCCACCAGGCTCTTCTGTCCATGGGATTCTCCAGGAAAGAATACTGGAGTGGGTCACCATGCCCCTCTCCAGGGGATCTTCCTGACCCAGGGATTGAACCCAGGTCTCCTGCACTGCAGGCAGATTCTTTACCATCTGGGCCACCAGTAAAGCATTCAGTGAATATTAACTACAACTACATGTCAATGGTGATAAAGATGAAGGAAATAAGAGTACAATATGGCTAAACTGGCTCAAATTAGAAAGAAGTCTTAAATCACAGAAATAGCTGGGTAACTTTATCGAAAAAGGAAGAAAGAAAGAAAAGCAAAAATCAACTAGGCTAAAATTAAAAAGACCACAGTTAGACTTTCTCCAGTATAAAATAAGTAGACACCTCTAAAGAATCTCTTTCAAAAGATCAGTTTACTCAGCTACATGGAGGCCTAGCAACGAAACAGGTTAAATACGACAGCAGACATTCCAAGAGGACATACATACTTCAATTCCCAAGGCAAGTTAATTGATAAGACTGGCCCTTGAAGTATATATGTGAATAGTTTCCTCCACTTTTACCACTGCTGTTAAACTGGATAACTGCCAACTCAACAAGTTCCGCATGTGCCCTTGAATAACAATCTTTCCAAGCCCATTTATTCTCAGTAACAAAGATATGAAAGGCTGCGCTTCGTGGCATTGTGTCCTGTGTGGTGAGCATGCACTATGTACACCAATATGTTTGGTTTTTAAAAAAACTAAATGCTATGAAGGCAGCTGCGAAGCAAAGCAGTGCACAAAACACAAACTAATAGATAATCAACAACTTGACAAACCCAGGCTTGTGAATGAAAATAATCCACAAAGTCAAAACAGCAGCAACTAAATGGTTACGGAAAAAAAATAAAATCCAACAGGAGCAAAAACCTCGAGTTTCAAGATCTACTCAATTTTCAGAATTGGGCGAGGCAGGCAACATGGAAGGCACAGCCTAAATGTGAATGGGGCACTAAACCTCTACATACATGGGCCACTCGAGTATGAACACTCAGGTCCTCAGCACGTTCAGAACATAAAGGTGGTTCCCTGCCAGGAGGGCTGAGGGGGAAGACAGGCTCATCAGGGCATCGAGCCACACACGTCACACACCAGCTGAGGCCAGGGCACNTCTACATACATGGGCCACTCGAGTATGAACACTCAGGTCCTCAGCACGTTCAGAACATAAAGGTGGTTCCCTGCCAGGAGGGCTGAGGGGGAAGACAGGCTCATCAGGGCATCGAGCCACACACGTCACACACCAGCTGAGGCCAGGGCACCGAGGAGGACCAGGCAACATGACAAGGACGCAAGGAAGTCCATTCAGAGAGGAAGCCTGGGTTAAGCCAAGGAAGTCCATTCAGAGAGGAAGCCTGGGTTAAGCCAGCTCCGGCCGCTGTGTGGGCTAAACTGGTTTTAAAGGTTAGCCAGGACCCTAACAGCCAGCTAAAACAATGTTTCCATGAGAAGAGGCTTCGATTAAAGTCCAATACAGTTCAGGCAGGCGGGCAGGTGGCATTTTTATTAATGAGAAGGTCACAGCGTCACAAGTGCACACACAGGTGAGCTACCTGTCCATGGCCACTAGACAGCAAAGCTCACTACCGTCTATATTCAGCACAAGTCACCTGATACTAATCACTTCAGTGCAATAATCTTAAAGTGTTTACATGCCACCACTTTGTAACGCTAAAACTCTGTTCTACTAAATGTGCCAAAGAGGCGCACATCATTCTGAGAATAAATATGAAGGAAGGAGAGTCTTTGAGTCAATACTCCTTTCAAGACCAAGCCTCAAATTTAGGACTGAAGGGAACAGCCCAGCCCACCCCCATTCAGCGCAGATTCCTACTCAACTGGTGGTAGGAATGGGCTCCCTCTGGAGAATGCCATGGACAGAGGAGGCTAGTGGGCTACAGTCCATGGGGGTTGCAAAGAGGTGGACACGACTGACTACAAACAGCGTGGCAAGACCACTCTTGAGTGACGGCAGTTCAGTGCAGGGTTCCCGAACACACACTCCCCAGTTCTGCCACTTCGCACTGAAGTGGTTTTGCATGTTCAGTGGTGTCCAACTCTGCAACCCCATGGACTGTAGATCACTAGGCTCCTCCGTCCATGGGATTCTCCAGGCAAGAACACTGGAGTGGGTTGCCATTTCCCTCTGCAGGGGATCTTCCTGACCCAGGGATTGAACCTGTGTCTCCTGTATCACAGGCAGACGCTTTACTAATGAGTCGCCCGGGAAGTCCCAAGTGGTTTTAGGCAAGTAGTTTAACTTCTGAATGNAAAGGGGGAGAATCTTTATAGAGTACTGGAGATTGATCTCTAACGGCAGACTTTCCAAATAATGTTTTGCCCAACACTCAACCCTTCCAAACCATGATCATGTGGGCCTGGATTTGTCAGAATGGTTCACTAACACCCAGAAGCCTCTCCAGGAAAAAGCATATGACACAGTGAGAGATTAACTGATGAGTCAAATGACTGTCAGCCCTACGCTGCAAGTATGTGTTACCTCCCTGCAAAGCCAATTAGCAAAACATGCACAACACCCAGAGCTGACAGCGCTGTGCACTCAACTACATATTTTCTGCAGTCCATAGAATTTCCGTTTCAAAAAAAAAAAACTAACTTGTCAGGGGATATTTCAAGTTTAAGCAGGGCTTTTTTTTTTTTTTTTTTTTTTTAAGGGAAAAGGGAGGATCTTAAAAACAGTAAGAACTAAATTCAGACAGCTGAATATGTCCTCTGTTCTATGAGAAGCATACAAATGATATCGCTATGTAACAATGCTGAAATAGGTAAAACATCACAAAAACTCGGTTTTATTATATTCAGCCAACGATCTAGTTTAAAGTTAAGTCAAAGGCAAGAAGCAAAGAGACAACGAGGTGGGCAGGTGCATGGTCTTCACAGTCACAGCAGCTCTGAACAGGCCCACGGCCATCAGCCCTGTATGAAAGGCATCACTAGAGGGGAAGGTGAGAGCTCAGGAGAAGTGGGCAAGCAGCAGAGACTTAAGTTCCCTTGTCTGATTCTTCAGGACCCCATGGACTGAAGCCTGCCAGGCTCCTCGGCCCACGGGATTCTTCAGGCAAGAATCCTGGAGTGGGTTGCCATTTCCTTCTCCAGGGGATCATCCCAAATCAGGGACTGAACCTGGATTTCCTGCATTGCAGGCAGATTCTTTAGTCACCAGGGAAGCTCATACTGACCTTCCAGAAAGATGCTAATGACTCCACCTGGGCCAGGCCAACCCCAACTCATGCTGGAGTTTGCCTGCCTTGTCCCAAGGGGTACCCACTGGTGTTTCAGAACCGCCCCTACTTTTCCTCATCTGCCAGGCACCTCCCCACACTCCCAACCTGCCCTCAAAATCAGTGAGACAAAACCCAAACAAAAAAGTGGCATATCTAATTTAGGATTTCTATCGCACAAACATACTGACTTTTCATGAAGGAATTCAACACTATGATATCAGATGTCTTGCTGGGGATCTCTGTAAAAAAAAAAAAAACTTGGACTGATAATCCTACTGCCAAAAAGAAAATATCTTGCAACGTATACCAGGGCAATGTGTAAAAACTACTACATCACCTTTATGCAACTTCAAAAAGCATATAAACGTAAATCTGCTGTATTTTCCTCTGTAACAGAAGGACTATAGAAGAGATGACCTAGAAATTTCCAACATTTCTCTCACCTTTAAATCTCGGTCTTTATATCAATGCATAACAGTTGATCATACACATTCCTAACCCAATGCCCATAAGCCTAACCCATGCCCGGCCTCTCACTAAATTACCAACTGGGAAGTCTGGCACTGCCATTCAGCTTGAAAACGACTAAAATTATTTCAGAACGCTGCCCTGTTCAGCTGGTTGGCTGCACACTCTCTCCCCTATCCGCCTACCCCTGATAGTAAGAATATTCCAGTCTCCTCAATTTATAGACCAAAAATGCTAGTTTCTAAATAGGTCTTTAAAAAGCAACAATAGAAATACTCTTCTCAACTTGAAAGAAAAAAACCCAAAAGACAGTGCTCACATAATTTAAGACATAAAGGAAATGGAAATTAAGATTTTGTTTCTATTTCCCATCTTTCAACTATGACAGTTCTCTTTCAAGGCGTTCAAAGCCCACCTTGGAAAAGAAAAAATAAGTAGGAAAAATTGTCCTTATGAAATTCATAAAAACACTTCATACTATCAGCTTCAGTTACTAAATTCTGGGTATTCTTCTATGTTGCCATTGTACCTGAAAACTAATTCATATCAGAGAGTATGATAAGAGAAAAGATCCATTCCACTCCAGGTAGGTGATTTCTAACTGCTGTTGGCAACACTATTTTCTCTTGAATTAAACCATTACAGATGTTTCAGGTGAGTGGCATGTACTCTGCAGATCTATACCACGTACTAGAGGTATGTAATTCACTAGAGAAAGAATCCTCTGAATAAACAAAAACACGTTAAAAATTGTGTGTCCTCTGAAATCACTTATTTCTAGGACAATAATTACATTTTTCATGCGCTGTACACCTATTAGGCATGGAACTGCATACTGGGGTGGGTACTGACTGAAGAACTTATCTGTGCTTTACTGAATAAAAACTTGAAGATTTAAAACAGTAAGAAAAAAATATGCCTTTTAGAATGGACATATTCGTAAAGGAAATAGCAGTGAGATTAACAAACAAACCGAACTCCGTCTGTGGGTGATGACTGCTGGGGTTACCCAGTTTCCCTTTATTTCCCCTAGCAGTTTCAGAAGGCAGGACATTCAAAACAAAAATAACCTTTAATTTACTCATTCAATCTTTTACCATGTAATAAGCAGCTTCTATCAGGCAATATCTGGTGGGTGCTGAGGACAGAAAATATATGCCCTAAAAGCCTGTCCTTAAAGGTAGTTTTGTTATGAACTGTGTCTCCCAAGATTCATGTGTCCAAGCCCTAAATCCCTAGTCCCTCAAAACATGACTGTCCTTAGAGATAGGGCTCCAAATGAGATAAACGAGTTAAAAAGAAGTTAAAATGAGGGGGCAGTCCCTCATACAAAGAGATGAGGACACAGACATAAAAAGAGGATCATGCGATGTCACAGCGGAAGATGGGTCAACTACAAGCTAGGGAGAGAGGGCTTGGGACGAACCGCCTCTGCCAACACCCTGATCCTCAATTTGGCGCTTCCACAACTGTGAAAAAATAAATTTCTGTTGTTTAAGCACCGTGTCTGTGGCAGACCTTTGTTATGGCTGCCCCAGCAAACTAATAACACGGTTCACACGCCAGCAGGGGAGACTGACATATAACTATAAAATCCATGAAAAGCAGTTAAATTAGAGGTNCTTCCACAACTGTGAAAAAATAAATTTCTGTTGTTTAAGCACCGTGTCTGTGGCAGACCTTTGTTATGGCTGCCCCAGCAAACTAATAACACGGTTCACACGCCAGCAGGGGAGACTGACATATAACTATAAAATCCATGAAAAGCAGTTAAATTAGAGGTATGTACAAAATGCAAAATAATAAATATATACTCTAGCATAAATGACTGTCCTGGATGTTCTGTTTTTAGGGCCTCGTTCCAGAAGGAAGGATGTATAACAGAGCATTGCTACCACTTCCAAAAGGCATTAAACAACAGACGCTAACACGTTATTTCACTTTATCCCCACAAAAATCTTTCAGTAAATTGGAGTGCCTCCATCTTATAGGTGGAGGAAGTCAATTTTAAGAGGATAATCAATTTGTCCAAGACCATCAAATTGACAGCTGAGAGAGCCACGATTCAAAGCCAGGTCCCTCCCAACTCCACTGTCTAAAGCCTACATCTGCCCTTCGAATGAAACCTAGAGAATGTATGCGGTCTTCTCTTTGTAGGCTCCCTTATTTGCAGGTGTGCGCTAACGTCTGAATAGCATGCTAGGTAGCGGAGGGATCGCCTAAGTCTGCACCTGCACCAGCTGGAAAAACTTCGGAAGGGCCTTTCAAGAGCTACAGGAAAACCACAATGATGCTTTTGATAAAATACAGAACAAACCTGGAGATCAGATCAGGGGGCGTGATTTCAATTCAGGTTCCTCTGGTTCCATACTACACAAAGACACAGGCAACGGGACAAAAAGCATGGGTGTGCATTGCGCCCTAGGGGCCAAAGGGGAACTGTGAAGGAGTCAACACGGGGGACATTTACTTTAGAAAGAAGTGAGAGGGAAGAGCAAGTCAGCGTGAAGAGAACACACTCACCTGTTTCTTCATCTATTCTGAAAACACCAACACCAGAACCATCTCGAATGGAGTAGTGGATCTCCCCGTCTCGTCCCATGTCCTCGTCACGAGCGGACACCTTCATGACCGAAGAACCAATAGGGGCGTTTTCTTTCACCACACCCTTTTCCACAAAGCTGGGAAACACCGGTGGATGGAGGTTCTCGTTCACGTCGATGACCTCAATTTCAATGTAGCAAGTGGAAGACAGAGAAACAGGCTTCCCTTTGTCTTTGGCCCTCACCGTGAGGTTATATACCTGCTTCTTCTCAAAGTCCAACTGCTGTATGATTCTCACGGCTCCGCTGAGCTTATCCACNGATGGAGGTTCTCGTTCACGTCGATGACCTCAATTTCAATGTAGCAAGTGGAAGACAGAGAAACAGGCTTCCCTTTGTCTTTGGCCCTCACCGTGAGGTTATATACCTGCTTCTTCTCAAAGTCCAACTGCTGTATGATTCTCACGGCTCCGCTGAGCTTATCCACATCAAAGTTTCCTTCTCCATGGTCCAGGAGACTGTACCTCACTTGACTAGACTGACCCAAGTCAGGGTCGTGGGCCTCTAACCACATGATTATGGTCCCCTCTGGAAGGTCCTCTCGAACTTTCACGCGGTAATTAGGGGGAATAAACTTGGGCGGGTTGTCGTTGACATCCTCTAAGGACACTTTGAGAATCACGGTAGAGAGCAGCTGGGGTTCTTCTCTGGCTTGATCCCTGGCTTCAACCTTTAAGTAATACACATGCTGCTCCTCACGGTCCAAGGGGTTCAGGATTTTAACCACACCAGTCATGCTATCGACCGAGAACCTGTCTGTGTCCGTGAGAATAGAGTACCTCACATGTCCGTTTGGCCCCAGGTCTTTATCTGTGGCTTCCACCTGGATGATTTCACTATTTATCTCTTTGTCTTCGCTCACTTCAACAAAGTAGCTCTCCTGTAAAAATTCAGGTGGATTGTCATTGGCGTCCAGGACTCGGATCTCCAGCAGATGCCACGCCGCCCTCTGTGGCAGGCCCAGGTCAGACACTGTGATGTTCAGGGTGTACCTGTCTGTAGTCTCACGGTCAAGGGGAGACAGGATTTTGAGCATCCCCGTTTCCATGTCCATGATGAAGCAGCTATCTTCATTTCCTCCGGAAATGGCGTAGACCAGCTTCCCGTTGAAACCAGTGTCGAGATCAGTAGCATTCATGACAAGCAGGCTGGAACCCACAGGCTGGTTTTCCTTGACCTGGATCCCAGCTGGAAGAGTACTTCTGAACTGGGGCGCGTGAGCATTGACAGAGTGAGAATCAAAAAAGACGTCCTCGACCTCTCCCTGGTTGTGCAGCTTGTTCGCCTGCAGGAGTTTCTCCGCCAGCATTTTGGCCACGCCCGTCTCCTCACACTGCAGGCTGACCGGCTTGCGAAGGGCAGCCACGGTCATGTTGATGTATAACGGGGTGGCAAAATTCTCTCCATCTGTAGCTGTGATTCTCAGGCTATGAAATGACATCTTGGCCCCCAAGCCATCCATCAGAGACTGCTTTAATGACAGTACCCCGGAGTTGGGGTTCAAGCTGAACAAGTCCAGTTCATTTCCGGCCTCGATCTGGTATCGCACCAACTGAAGTTCATCGGCGTCGATAGCAGAGACGGTAGTTATCTGCTCCCCGACTCCCAGATCCCTGGGGATGGTTCCTTCACAATTTATCTTCTCGAACAGGGGTGTGTTGTCGTTCAAGTTATTGAGAGTAAGGGTGGCAAGGATCTCAACCTCCCGGCGGTAGGGCGAGCCCCAGTCTGACGCCCGAATCCTGAGAGTGTAAACCCGTGGCATCAGCTCATAGTCCAAGTTTTCTGAAGTGCTCACGGCGCCTGTGAAATGGTTAATGATGAAGGGCACGTGATTTAAGTTTGCAATGCTGTAAGTCACGTACCCGTTCTCACCCTCATCAGGGTCTACAGCGCTCACACTCATGACCGTGGTACCAACGGGCACATTCTCGTCAAAAGATGCTCTGTAGGCTGTCTGGGTAAATTCCGGAGGGTGACTGTTGGCACTCAAGACCTTAACCAAGACTCTGGTCGAGGCTTTTCTGTCGCTGGTTGTGACTTCAAGTTCAAAATGGGATGCCTGCTGTCTTTTCAGGGGTTCTAAGATGGAAATGAGACCAGTGTTGTGATTCAGACTGAATTTAGCTTTTCCAGGTGTGCTTTTAAAAACATACTTCAAATGAGGATAGCTAGGCATGGCTTTTACCATGACCACGGGTGTGTGGGGAGGAGCGAATTCGCTGATTTCTGCTCTGTAAACCTCCTTCTCAAACCTGACCGGCCCTGCTTTGAACCGTGGCGAAACCACATGGATCACTTTCACAGAAGAGAACTGGGGAGGAGTTCCTTTGTCTTTCGCCTGGAGCGTCAGGTTGTAGCCGAAAGGATGACTGTCCCAGTCGATGGCGCCAACGGCTTTGAGCTTGTATTCTCTGCTCCCTGGAGAGGACCTCACTGTTCTGAACTGCTGAAGGAGGTCTCCCGCCACGATGCTTAAAGAAGCAACCTCCCCATTGGCGCCCTGATCACAGTCATCCACGGTCACGATGGCGTATGTGGGGTCCCTGTCTAGTTCAGATGGTGACGAGGTCACGGCTGTTATCACGGGGGCACATGCGTTGGCCTGCTCTACGTGAACCGTGAGCTTGGCCATGCTGCTGATGCCGCTGCTACCGTACAACTTCATGCCGCGGTCCACGGCGAGAATCTCCATCTCATAGACACTGGTCTCTGTGTAGTCAAGTCTGCCCGTTAAAACAATGGTGCCACTGGTGGGGTGGATGGCAAACATGTCTGTTCGGTCTTTGAAACTGTAGTAAAATTCTCCATTGGTGCCAATGTCTGCATCCGTGGCACTGACTCTCGCGATACTGGTCCTTATGGCTGTGTTTTCAGGTAGAGACACGCTGTACGAGGTGGGGGAGAAGAGGGGTCTCAGGTCATTTGTATCCAGCACTTGCACCCTGACCTTTGTTCGTGCTTCAGCGTTAGTATTTTTTTCTACTGCTTTGACAATCAACATGTAGTGGTCTTTCACTTCCCTGTTGAGAATAGCTGTATTTCCTCCTTTGGTCCTTATTCTCAGAAAGCAAAAGTCTCCAAGAATGTACTCTTCGGCTTTGAATAGGTTTTCGTTGTCTCCTGAGATGATTTTGTACCTTAACTCCCACAGTGGATTTGTCATGTAAATACCCATCTTTACGGGATGCCCCACATAGGTCTTCGCTGCAGAGTTTTCATGCACTGTGACGTTGTACTGGAAATGTGTGAACTGCAAGGGCATCTGTTCCAGCGTTCCGCTTCCATCACCATCTCCGAAATGCTGGAGGAGGCGCAGCAGAAGCAGAAGCGAGGCCAAGTGCCTCCCCATCGCTTAACTGTCAGGCACCTACAAGCCAAGCAAATAAGAAACATTACTTCAGAGAAATGAACAACAAGTGTACATTTTTTCTTGAGGCTTGTTTCAGACCTCACACTTTAATACAGTATTCGCCATCTACACAGAATATGAGTAAGGGCAATGGTTTTCCAATAGAAGTATCAACACTAATATTTCTAGAATTACTAAGGTCAAGAACAATTTTCAGTTTATTGACTCCAATGATCTTAATGACCATCTGACAGCTGTAACAACAAAATTTATTCCTGCACTTCAATCTTGGAGGCAAGTACACTGCTGCTGCTGCTAAGTCACTTCAGTTGTGTCCAACTCTGTACAATCCCACAGACAGCAGCCCAACAGGCTCCTCCATCCCTGGGATTCTCCAGGCAGGAATACTGGAGTGGGTTGCCATTTCCTTCTCCAATGCATGCATGCATGCTAAGTTGCTTCAGTCATGNCGGGGGGGGGGGGAGGGCGAAATTCTGGATCCATTTCAGGACCCGCTGATGAACTGGAGGGTAGGGGTGGGAGGAGAGAAAGGGGCAGATACCCAAGAAGAGCCTGGAGACTGTGCTGAGCTGGAAGTGGGCTTCAGGTTCTGAGAGAGGGAAGCGTGAGCTGAGGGAGGAGCAGATTTTAGGGAGCACAATCGGGGGTTCAGCTTTGGACACATTAGGACAGAAATGCCAACTGTTATCCAAGTAATTCATTTCCAGTCAGCAGTTAGACATGCAGGAGAGCCCCCCCCCAGCCCCGCCCCAGCTGGAGACAGAAGCCTGACAGTGGTCAGAATGTGGAAGATGCTACTAATACATTTAAAAGCAGAAAACTAAATAAGCTCACCCACGAAGAGGACACCAACAGACAAGACAGGAGAACCAAGGATAGAGCCCTACTATCCTCCAAGACGGAGGAGACAGAAGGCAAGAGGAACCAGCCACTGGGGCAGAAGCAGCAAACAGCGGTGTGACTATGACGTCGGTAAGTAAACGGATCTCCCTGAACATCTGAATCCTAACATGAGGACTTGGAAATGACCCATCTATCCTGGCTGCTGCGCTGCTGATCCCTACACCATGGGCGCCCTGGACACCTCCACGGCACGAGAAGGCTCAAGATGTCAAACCACCGCAGCTGTGCTTCCCCACAGTGGCCCCAGCAGCCTCTGCCGCCTCCCACGTCTCCCTCACAGCTGGATTCCCATCACCTCTCGCCCTTCACAACTCACCCACCGCAGTTCTCAGGGAACACACCACAGCTGGAATCAACTGTTTCGGCCATGTTCATAACGGAGACCTCTTAAAATCCTGAATTCACTCTGCAAAACTGGCTAATAGAATGCCACTGTAATCATAATAAACTATTAAATGAAAGGCTTTTCATTAGAAAGAAAAAAAAAATCCGCTTTCTAAGAGATAGTGTTATGTTGTTGTTGCTTGGTCACTAAGTTGTGTCTGACTCTTTGCAACCCCATGGACTGTATGTAGCCTGCCAGGCTCCTCTGTCCATGGGATTTTCCAGGCAAGAATACTGGAGCAGAGGATCCAGGATTACTCCACTTTGGAAGCATTCTTCACCAGAGGATCCTCCTGACTTAGAAAGAATGGAACTCGTGTCTCCTGTGTCTCCTGCATTGGCAGGCAGATTCTCTACCACTGAGACATGAGGGAAGCCCAAGAGATACTGTTAACCTTACAGTAAATTAACCAAGAACTGTGAACTCAGGTTTCACCTTAAAATGCCATGATCAAAGAAACTGTGAGCACTACTCTGTGTAAAACAAACAGCAAAGCTGGAAAGCGCACACACACACCCCAAAAAAAACCTTAGAAAGACACCAATACCATTTCATCTGAAAAGTACATTATTACCTAGTGCTCATGCTTATGAAAATTAAACTCCAAAAACCATTTTAGCCAAAGGCTACACTTTTTATATTTAGAAGGTGATCACACTATTTGAACACACAGTAATCCAGGATTTCTTCTGTGCATTTTCCAAAGTGAAAACAAAGAATGTTTATCTAGTTCAGCCTTTAGGGAAAAGGGCCTCAGGTCAAAAGCTTAAGTATCTTTAGCACAGATTTCTGAAAATCCATATATAATAAAAATCATTTTTCTGGTAGAAGTCAGGTATTAACACATTCATGTTTCTTCATCAGCAAGACTTCCACGTAAAGTGTTTCCGTCAATTCCTGTGACCACACAGGCTTCACACAACAGAACACAGCCCCATGCTGAGAACATACTGCCCAAGTTTTAGATCAAGTATCCAGATCTAGTATTTAGATCTGAATCTTATGAATGAAGATTCAGAAGTGCTAGGTAGGACTCGACACATACATTCTATTAAATGTTGCATATTTATTATTCAAAGTCACAACTCTTATGCATACCATTAGCCATTCCAGCCCGCTATCTAAGAGGGAAGCAGGATCAGACTCTCCATTCCACATACGATAATAAAGTTACACAGAAATATTCAAGAATTTCGTGTTTTCCCCATCATACTCCTATCTTCTATCCACCTCAGTGCGAACATCACTAGAACTCATTACTGAAATTTAGAGCTTTCTGTTTGATTTGAATAGGGTCACATTTTAAAAGCATCTTCTAGAGATGTCTAAATAGTGAGGAAGATAACTGTTTTCAAAGAGAACTGTCATGAAGTTGTCAAAAGACAATAAGGAATGTAAATGACTCTAGCTTTTTAAAGATATTGTATATTAAATAAATGTTTAATGATCTCTAAAATCACTTAACAAGAGTCAATAAAGAGTACTGTCTGTCTTACAAAGCCTGCTTGTTACTCAGCTATAACCAATTCACTTGTCAGCTTCCAGATGACATTCACAACAGGAAAAAACCCTGCATTTTTCTAATAAATTATAATAGCCACAGACAGTAATTTAAAAGCTTTCATTCTCAACACTGAAAAATGAATGGGCAAGTCTTGTTTATCTCTGGGTGTATACTAAATCCTTTTAAGCCATCTTTATACTTTTTTCCAGTAAAAATGGGGGCTGGCGGTGGCACTACCAATCCAGAACTGGTATGCTTTGGTCTTTTTCTCTCGCCATTCATCAAACCACAAATCAAGTTCACAGCTAAGATTTCTACAACTTGCTTTGCGTCTATGTCCTCTCTCTGAACCATTCCCTCCTGGATTCCCTCCTCCTGCAGACCTCACCCTAACCTAATACCCACCCAATCCCAGATCCCTCGCTCACTGAGGTGCTATGACGGACTACCCTGACCCGGACAGATCTCTCTTATCACGCTGGAGATCACTGTTCATTCGGCCTTCTCCCCTGCTGGACTGTAAGCTTCTTGAGAGCAGGACACCTGCTCACCACTGTTTACTGTATCTGGCTCAGTGTTTGGCAGAGGAGATCCATAGTTGTTCAGGTTCGTCAGTGGACAGGTGGACAAGGATCAGGGATGGAAAACAGAAGGCAGGACCGAAGGGAGGCTGCTGGGAGGGGGATAAGGAGGAATAACATGGGAAATTAACTCTCCGATCATTGTAAACCTAACAGAAAATCCAGGCACAACCACTAGGCCAGTAACAGTACTGCAGACAGATGCCCTGAAGAAGGCTCTACTTTCCAGCAGCGCAGAAAGGGGTCACCATCTACCTCAAAATGCTTCCAAAGTGGCTACGGGCAATGCCAGATCAGTGAGCTTATTATGAAGTATTATGCTTGAACATTATATGAAGATAAGAATTAAATAATTACTGATTTTCCTAAGCGGTCTGTAGAAGACATTTAATTATAGACTATCTCCACATATATAATAAACCTTTTCAGGTAAGCCAGGATTGGGGCAATATAGTTAAATCTCAGATTTAAAGATTTTTAAAACTTATATGTTGTGAAATAGATTTCTCATTTAATTCAACAGATTTTTCAAATAAAAAGTTGCTTTCAGACTTGAGGGAAAAACAGCAACTTACTGATGTTAGTTAAATGAATCATTTGCATCCTCACTTCAAACACTCCTTACCAGTGCCTAAGGACAAACTAACACTTGCAAATTGAACAATTAGTTGAGACAAAAAGACATACCTTGGCTTCATCAACTATATAATTTGGTCAAAAGAAAGCTTACCTATTACAGTTTCCTACTCATAATGACTAAATAGACACTCAGCCTTCCAGCTTCCTGCTATTAAATCAGGTCCTTTAGGCCACAAATTATGTCACGAAGACATTTAATGCAACAATGCACTAATTTGATTCAGTTTACTGATTTCATGTAAAATCAGCCAAACTTCGGTGGGAAAACAGGGATAAGAGAGTTAAAAAAAAATCTGTAACATGTCTTTCACTTCTAGCTTTGAAGGCAATGGCACTCCACTCTAGTACTCTTGCCTGGAAAATCCCATGGGCGGAAGAGCCTGGTAGGCTGCAGTCCATGGAGTTGCAAAGAGTCGGACATGACTGAGAGACTTCAGTTTCACTGTTCACTTTCATGCATTGGAGAAGGAAATGGCAATCCATTCCAGTGTTGTTGCCTGGAGAATCCCAGGGACGGCAGAGCCTGGTGGGCTGCCATCTATGGGGTCGCACCGAGTCAGACACGACTGAAGCAACTTAGCAGCAGCAGCATTCAAACAAATGACTAGTTCAGAGATGACCTAAGAGCTAAGTCCAAACACATACACTAGCAAGGCATGGGACGGGGACAAGAAAAACAGTATTACTTTGCACATCATTTTTAGAGTCTTCTTTTGGCACTTGTCCATAACATGGATTTAAATGGTCTATTAACATGGTGGGAACCCACTAGGAGTGTGTGTGTGTGTGTGTGTGTGTGTGTGTGTGTTCAGTCACCAAGTCATGTCCGACTCGTGTGTGTGTGTGTGTGTGTGTGTCTGTGTGTGTGTGTGTTCAGTCACCAAGTCATGTCCGACTCTTGGCAACCCCATGGACTGCAGCCAGCCAAGTTCATCTCCCAGGAAAGAATACTGGAATGGGTTGCCATTTCCTCCTCTGGGGTATCTCCCCTACCCAGGGATCAAACTGGCAGTCTCCTGTCTTGGCAGGCAGATTCTTTACCACTGAGCTACCAGAAGTACTTTTAGTGACTAATTAAGACACAAATGAATACATATACAGAAGGCCTGAAATAGTTTATGAAGTCCTCTAATAATCTTACTTCCTTTCAGAATGCCAAAGAATTTGGCTCATTTAAGGTATTCATTTTTCAAGAAACGGGTACACAATCACACACTTTACTCAGATCAAACCTTACAACGAATGCGTTAAACACCATGTTTGACATAACTCTAAGTTATATTCATTGCTGTTTTTNTGGAGATTATGAATTGACTTCAGTTAAGCAATTATTTCCTTCCTTGTGTAGAAAAAGGGCAATGGTGAAATGAATGCACTTAGTGAGACTGGGTTTTCTGAGATCTCAGGTAGCTTTACTTTTGTGTGTACATGTGAAATTTATTAGACATGAAATTATGGATTCAATTGACTGTCCCACACAGTTGACTAATTTTCCTGATTGATGGAAGAGCCATACAGTGAACCACCTGTGCCCATAGTTACCCAGAATGTACAGGGCACTGCTGATTCATCCACCTGGCGGGTGAGTGAGAGTTAATAACCTGGGTGTTTCTTGGCACCAGTTTATTCAGTGATGTCATTTGGTAAATACGTAACCCCAAGTTCAAAGTAGCTACTCTAAGTTACTTGCAATGATAGTTAAACCTGGCTAAAGACAGACTTCAGTGTGTATAAAATTGTATCAGTTAAGGTTTGCAGGATGTCATGTAGACTATGCTGTTAGTTGAGTAGGAATGTTGAACTGGATTTTATTATTCTTTCTAAATGATATATGACTGTCACTTAAATATTGGTGCTATCGTAAGTGCCTATATCACATCAGATTATGTCTTTCATCCTCGAGCTTGTAGTCACTTTATCCTAAGATAACTATTGTGGCTCTAGACATGGATCAAGACAGGATGAGGGGGAATTGGTTATCCATTATTCATGAAAAAAGGTAAAATTGGATCCTCATCTCATATGCTGTGAACAAAATTTTTCTCTTGATGAATGAAAGATGTAAAGCTATAAGAACAATGGTCAAGATATTTAGAAGATATAAGAAAATTTATTTGCAGCCACGAGAGAGTTTACTACGTAAGACATAAAATGTTCTCACCATAAAAGAAAAGATGGCAAATTTAATTACATAAAAACTAAGAGCCTCTGTTTATCAAGACACCATACTAAAAAGTACAAATGTAAGTCATAGATTGAGAGAATACTTGTTTAGCAAATAGACATAAAATGGATATCTTTATTGTAAAGAAGTTTTACAAATCAATAAGAAAAAGGCTTAATAGGAAAATAGGAAAGATTCAATAGATAATTGGGAGAAAAAATATGAACCTGTGTTTTACGAAGTATGAATGGTATTTTTGTCGTGAGTTAAATTGTGCCTCAACTACATGTCCTGATCCTTAAATGTCCATGTCCTAATTCTTAAAACCTGTGAATTTGACGTTTTTGGGAAAAAAAAAGGTTTTTTCAGAAATAATTAAAAATCTCATGATAAGATCATCCTAAATTATTCAGGTGGCTCAGTGGTAAACAGTCCGCCTGATAACGCAGAAGACACAGATTCGATCCCTAAATCAGGAAGATCTTCTGAAGAAGGAAATGACACCCACTCCAGGATTCTTGCCTGGAAAATGCCATGGACAGAGGAGCCTGGCAGGCTATAGTCCATGGGGTCACAAACAGTCAGACGTGACTTAACGATTAAACAACAAATTATCCAGGTAGGTCCTAAATCCAACGACAAGCATCTTTATGAGAGTCATTCAGGTGAGAGACACGTGGAGCTAAAAGGCCATAGGAAAGCAAAGAAAGAGATTTGATTGGAGTTATTCAGCCACAAGCCAAGGAAGGCCTGACGCTACCAGAAATGGGAAGATGCAAGCAGGATTCTTCCTGAGAGCTTTCAGGAGCGCTGCTCTGCCTATGGTTTGATGCTGGTCTTCTGGCTCCCAGAACTGGGAGGGAAAACATTTCTGTTGTTTCAAGTCATCCAGATTATGGAAATTTGTTACAGCAGCCCTAAGAAGCTGATATGATACATAAGAAGAAATACTTTCACTAGTGATTAGACAAACAGAACTTAAAACGTCATGTAATACCCGATACACAAACTATACTGGCAAAAATTAAGGTGACCGATCATATCAGAGGTGGTAAAGATGTGGCTCAAGGAGGACTCTTATGCCATACTGGTAGGGTTGTAAATTGGTGCAGTTACTTTGGAAAACAAGTGCATAATGCCCTGTGAAAATGAATATGTATTCTATAATCCAGCAATTCTATGACTAGGTTCAGTACACTCAAGAGGGACCCCGAAACATGTAGCAGACATCTACAAGAAAACTCACTGCCACTTTGTTCGTAAAAACAATAACTAGAAAAGACAGAAATGTCTAGCAACAGGGAAATGAATAATTTGAAGCATCCTCACATTATAAATTTACACAGGGAATATGAATATACAATCGTTACATGTAACAA
Organism: Neotragus moschatus; assembly: GCA_006410615.1. Taxonomy (NCBI): domain Eukaryota; kingdom Metazoa; phylum Chordata; class Mammalia; order Artiodactyla; family Bovidae; genus Neotragus; species Neotragus moschatus. Next base: position 2,003,931 of record SJYA01003130.1, on the reverse strand, counting down.
TATAAACAATTTTTAGAAATATAATATGGAATAAGAAATAGAAGCTGCAAAAGTTTGCTCAGAGTCCAACAAAAATAAACAGTATGCTGCTTATGGATGTCTACATAAGAGGTAGCATGTGCATTTTTTTTTTTAAAGATGGTGTTTACTTGAGGGAAGAGGAAACTGGTGATGGGAAAGGAGGTGTGTGCTGGCCCAGGAGTACTCTGGTCTTGAGATGTGGAATGGATCCCTAATTGTATCCATTTTGTGCATAGTAACTAAAAAGGTTACATAAGTTTTTCTTTAAAGATTATTATTAAAAATATTTAGTATCAAAACTAAAAGTAAAAAAGGATGATATAATAACAAGGGCTACACAGAGATCATCTATAATCCAAAGCTGCCAGCGTGTCTGCTGAGTATCCTTTTGACAGGTACCTGAAGAGATGGAGGAATGGATGTAACCTCCCCCGTGAGTCACTCAGTCGTGTCTGATTCTGCAACCGCATGGTCTGTAGCCCTCTAGCCATGGGATTCTCCAGGCAAGAATACTGGAGTGGGTTGCCAGTCCCTTCTCTAGGGGATCTTCCCTAGGGAGCAAACCCATGTCTCCTGCATTGCAGGCAGATTCTTTACCATCTGAGACACCAGGGAAGCCCATAACTTCACATATAGAAATGGAAAGAAATAAAATAACCCCCTGCATATATGTTAAAGTGAGAATAGTTGTTACAGCAGGTAGAAGAAAAATGGGCCATTGATCAGAGGAAAGGAGATAAGACCGCTGTTGCTGCTGCTGCTGCTAAGTCGCTTCAGTTGTGTCCGACTCTGTGCGACCCCATGGACGGCAGCCCACCAGGCTCCCCCGTCCCTGGGATTCTCCAGGCAAGAACACTGGAGTGGGTTGCCATTTCCTTCTCCAATGCATGAAAGTGAAAAGTGAGAGTGAAGTTGCTCAGTCGTGCCCGACTCTTAGGGACCCCATGGATTGAANCGTGTCCGACTCTGTGCAACCCCATAGACGGCAGCCCACCAGGCTCCCCCGTCCCTGGGATTCTCCAGGCAAGAACACTGGAGTGGGTTGCCATTTCCTTCTCCAATGCATGAAAGTGAAAAGTGAGAGTGAAGTTGCTCAGTCGTGCCCGACTCTTAGCAACCCCGTGCACTGCAGCCTACCAGGCTCCCCCGTCCCTGGGATTTTCCAGGCAAGAGTACTGGAGTGGGGTGCCATCACCTTCTCCAGGAGATAACACTACTCAGATGAAATTCGTATACATCAGTAAAGCTTTCCCAGGTACTTTACTTTCTCAGGTGAAGTCCTGAGTCATGCTTTAGGTAAGGACGACAGTGGGCTGAAGAGAGCAATGCCACCAGATACTCTGAGAGAAAAGAAAGAAAAGTGTCAGAGTGTACAGCTAGGATACCTCCTTGGGCCTTGTGGCTAGCGTGCATATGGAGGTAACCTCACAACCTGCGCTGTGTCAGCTGTTCTAAATGACTGTGTGTGGAGGTGGGCCGAATTCAATCTTGTACATGGATGCTTAGGTCTTCATTGCAAAACCCCAGGGCCTAAGAAGGTTTTCACTTCTTGGCTGTCGGGAATTATCCTATCTGAAGCATGCCATCTGTTTCCAGTTGAGACCCTAACTGATACAAGCAGGCCTATTAATTATCTCTCTCAAACCAGCTGTTGGCAATCCTAGGAGTGGTTTCCTGGCAGCTATTACCCTACACTATTTGCCTGGATTCCATGTAAACAAAGGTGTCAGTATAGAGCTGTGATTCTCAAAGTGCTGTCTCAGACCAGCCTCACCAGCATTACCTGGGAACTTGCTAGAAATGAAAAGACTGCCCCGCCCAAGACCTGCTGCTTGCTGCTGCTAAGTTGCTTCAGTCGTGTCTGACTCTGTGCGACCCAACTTAGTCCAAAACTCTGGAGGTGGGCACGATAACCCACTTCATGCAGCCCTGCAGGGACTGCCCTGGTGGCGCAGTGGATAAGAATCTGTCTGTCAATGCAGGGGACATGGGTTTGATCCCTGGTCTGGGAAGATTCCTCATACCTGGAGCAAGTAAGCCGGTATGCCACAGCTACTGAGGCCTGCATGCTCTGGGGTTCACCGGCTACAACGAATGAGCCCCTGAAGCCTGTGTACCCTGAGGCTGCTGAAGCCTGTGCACTCTAGATCCTGTGCTCCCCAGCAAGAGAAGCCACTGCANCCTGGAGCAAGTAAGCCGGTATGCCACAGTTACTGAGGCCTGCATGCTCTGGGGTTCACAGGCTACAACGAATGAGCCCCTGAAGCCTGTGTACCCTGAGGCTGCTGAAGCCTGTGCACTCTAGATCCTGTGCTCCCCAGCAAGAGAAGCCACTGCAGTGAGGAGCCCGTGAACCACAGCTAGAGAGTAGCCCCAGCTCTCTGCAACTATAGAAAGTCCGTGTTCAGCAATGAAGATCCAGAGCGGGCAAAAATAGATAAAGCAGTGTATACCTGTTAAAAAAAAGAAGCCTTGTAAGTGAGTCTATATGTGTTAAACCATGAGGCCCATTAGCATGAGGAATTCTCAGTGGACACTGAAGCATCTCAAAGACAATATTTTATGTTCAAAAGAGAAATTGTAGCTCCTTACCATGTACAGCATGAGGCTTTGAGATGCGTATACATAGTAAAATGATTACTACAGTCAAGCTAATTAACATCTCCATGTCCTCACAGAACAATTATCTTTTGTGTGTGTCTGATAAGAGCCCATCTGAGGATCTAAGTGAAGTCGCTTAGTCGTGTCTGACTCTTTGCAACCCCATGGACTATAGCCTACCAGGCTCTTCCGTCCATGGAATTTTCCAGGCAAGAGTACTGGAGTGGGTTGCCGTTTTCTTCTCCAGATCCTAGGATCTAGGCTTTTAGCAAATTTTTTAGTTTACAGTACAGAACTATTCACTGTAGAGACCACGGTGTATATAAGTTCTTGAGAACTTCGTCCTACGTAACTGAGACCTGGACCTTTATCTCATTGGATGAGTAGCTCCCCATTCCTCCCACACCCCCCCGCCCCGAAAACCATCATTCTATCCATATTCTCTTGTTCTGTCNCGTTTTCTTCTCCAGATCCTAGGATCTAGGCTTTTAGCAAATTTTTAGTTTACAGTACAGAACTATTCACTGTAGAGACCACGGTGTATGTAAGTTCTTGAGAACTTAGTCCTGCGTAACTGAGACCTGGACCTTTATCTCATTGGATGAGTAGCTCCCCATTCCTCCCCCCGCCCCTACTTCTGAAAACCATCATTCCTTCCATACTGTCTGGTTCTGTAACTTTGACTTGTCTAGCTTCCATGTGTAAGTGAGATCATGCAGTATTTTTCTTTCTGGGTCAGACTTATTGTGCTTAGCATAATGTCCTCTGGGTCCATCTATTTGTTACAAAAATGCCAGGATCTCCTTGTAAAGGCTGAGTTCAGTTCAGTAGCTCAGTCGTGTCTGACTCTTTGCCACCCCATGGACTGCAGCACACCAGGCTTCCCTGTCCATCACCAACTCCTGGAGTCTACCCAAACCCATGTCCATTGAGTCAGTGATGCCATCCAACCATCTCATCCTCTGTCGTCTCCTCCTCCTGCCCTCAATCTTTCCCAGCATCAGGGTCTTTTCAAATGAGTCAGTTCTTCACATCAGGTGGCCAAAGTATTGGAGTTTTAGCTTCAGCATCAGTCCTTCCAATGAATATTCAGCACTCATTTCTTTAGGCTGAGTGGTATTCCATTAAATGTGTCACAATTTCTTTATCCATTGATGTTGTTTTAGATCTTTATTATGGTGAATACTGCTGCAATGAACATGGGTCAGATACTGATTTCATTTCCTTTGATTGTATACACAGAAGAAGGATAACTGGATCTATTTTTAAGTGTTTGATGACCCTCCATGCATTTTCATAATGGCTGTACATTGCCACCAACAGTGTACAAGGATCCCCTTTTCTCCGCATCCTCGCCAACATTTGTTATCTTTTGTCTTTTTGACCGTAGCCCTCCTAACAAGTGTTAGGTTGTATCCCATTGTAGTTTTGATTTGCATTTCCCTGATAATTAGTGGTGCCAAGCATCTTTTCATGTATCTGTTGGCCATCTGTATGCCTTCTTGGGAAAAAATGTTAAGTCTTCTGTCCATTTTTTCCATTGGATTGTTATCTTGCTATTGAGTTGTAAGAGTTCCTTACGTATTTTGGATATTAACCCCTTATCAGATCGATGACTTGCAAATATTTTTCCCCATTCTGTAGACTGTCTTTTCATTTTTTTATTGCCTTTGATGAGCAGAGGCTTTCTAGTTTGATACAGTCCTTGTTTATTTTCCCTTTCATTGCCTGTCCTTTCAGTGACATAGCCAAGAAAATCATTGCCAAGGTCAATGTCAAGGAGCTTTTCCCTATGTTTTCTTCTAGGAATTTTACCAGGACTTATGTTTAAGACTCATTCCAAGTTGAGTTGATTTTTGTGTTTAGTACAGTGTAAGGGTTCAATTTAATTCTTTTGTATGTGGTTATTCAGTTTTCACAGCACCATTTTGACTCACTGTTTCTCTCAAAAGAGAGATTCTTTTTTGTCTCTTGTGTATTCCTGGTGCTCTTGTTGAAAATTAGTTGACCCTATACGCTTAGGTTTATTTCTGGACTTTCTATTCTGTTCTGTTGGCCTATGTGTCTATTTTTATGGAATTCTCCCACACTGTAGAAGTGAAAAGAACTTAGGAGGGAAGCATTAAAAGTAAGGGAAAATTTTTCTTCTTGATGAATTTAATGTGGGGCAAGTCTTAGGGGATCATTATATCATGATGTTAAATGACTCAAGGCTTTCTAACAATGCCCTAAATAGGTGAGTCTATTGGAGATTAATGAACTGAATGAATCTATTGAAGAGATTTGTGCTGATTGGATCATCATCTAATTCTACAGCCCATATCCTTTCTAAATTTGGTAGTGAGAGAAAAAGCATATAAACAAAACAATTTCAGTATATGATAAATTACTCTAGTTGGGGCAAAAGTAGACCAGGGTCTAGTAGCTGGAGTTTAAGAAAGAACTTGGTAGCTTACTAGGGATCTAGGGTTTACTATGTTAGTTTTGTGAATTGTTGTTTTTCAGTCAATGAGTCGTGTCTGATTCTTTGTGACCCCATAGACTGCAGCACCTAGGCTTTCCCGTCCTTATTTTGCCCTGGGTTTTGCTCAGATTCATGTCCATCGAGTCAGTGATGCCATCCAACCATCTCATCCTCTGTCATCCCCTTCTTCTCCCACCCTCAATCTTTCCCAGCATCAGGGTCTTTTGCAATGAGTCAGCTCTTCACATCAGGTGGAACAGTTCTCTAAAGTTTTCTATATCTCAGATAAGGACTAAAAATGATTGTGTGAAAAACGACAGTTTTGTCATGACCTCATAAATTATTTGTAGCATTATATTCAATATTATTACCAGCACCACCTGGGCAGCTCCCAGGACTTAAGGTCTTTTTAGGCTTCAATATTTAATGTTTACTACACAGACCATAGTACCTAGCAGAAGCTCATTGCTTAATCTTCAGTTTAATAAAAAATAGCTATTTCTTCACTTTTAACAGTTTTTGAATTTTTTAGGCGGGGGGGACACCCTCCTTTATCAAGTCTCTTAATGACTCTGAGGTAAACTGCATTTTGGTTAAATAGTCAGCCATTAAATATGTTTACATGTGTTTCACTTGCCGCTGACTCCCTGCTATCAGATTTGCCTGGATATGAAATGAAAGGTTATAGAAATAAATTGAATACTTTGACTACATAAGCCTAAATAACTGGTTTACCTCTCTATTGTTTTAGTTTTTCTCTTTTGATCTCTTTTGAACTTGTATGTTGTCACAGGGAGGCAACAGGGAGACAGGTCTCTAAATTTTCTCTGATATATAGAATAGATAGGTACAGACCCATTTCCCTAGAAATGTTTTAGTTCTGAGATGTCCTGCTGAAGTGTGAGCATGCTTACTTTCTCAGTCGTGTCCGACTCTGCGAACCCATGGACTATAGCCCTGCAAATTCCTCTGTCCATGGGATTCTCCAGACAAGAATACTGCAATGGGTTGCCATTCCCTTCTCCAGGGGATCTTCCTGATCCAGGGACTGTGCCCTGGTCTCCTGCATTGCACATGGACTCTTTATCATCTGAGCCACCAGGGAAACCCATGTTATCTTGTCATGCAGCTCTAATTCATTTGTGGATGAGATTACATAGTCAAATGTGGAAAGCCTATTTGAAATACCCACTTTAAAACATGGTGAATGTTTTTATGCATGCTATGAAATTACCTGTCAATTGACTTTATTTTAGGCTCAGATCTGCCTCTTGCTTGACTGGTTTATATTGCACTTTGCATGTGCAAAGACTTCTTTTTCAATACATCTACCCCAGTATTCATGTGTTGAAAGTTTATGGAAAGATGGTTTTGCTGAAGTATATAAGGATACAATGAAAAGCTCATGGCATTTGGAGCCAGACAGACCTAGATTAGGCTGCTATTTGTGATGAGGGACAAATTACTTAAGAGCTCAGAGCCTTAGTTTTCTTATCTAAAAATGTATGTAATAATATTTCCCCAATAGGTTGTTGAAATAACACGTATTAGTATCTAACAAAGTCTTACATAGCATAGGTTTCAGCTTTCTCCCTTAAAAAAAAAAATTATCTATTAACTGATATAAAGCATATTCAAATTCTATTTATTTGAGCAATAATCTTAAAGTCTACTTTATATCTTTAAAAGGCAGAGATTTAGAAAATTTTTATATAGGAAATTTGATCTCCTAGAACAATATAACTCTTCAAATCAAACTCTATTAATAATAAGCTTTCTTCCAAAAATTTGGATCTTTAAACTATCTTTAGCCCTATTATCAGTATTTCAGATAGGGCCATTTGGATGCAAATTAGCCAGAAAATGAACTCCAGTAGAAGTATTTATTTAGAGACCAGTGCTGTAGTTCTCTGATCCAGAGAACTTCTTCACAAAATGGGATCACACAGAGGTCAGTGGTAATAAAACAAAACCATAAATCAAAGTAGAATTTTCCTATAAATCAGCAGCAATATACTCAGTTACTACATCAGTCAGGATTATTTATAAATATGTCAATAAATAGTATAGTATCTCTTGGTTTCTCTTCATGTTCCACAGTTTATACCATTTGCAATACTTGATAATGAACCTTTGCAATGTAACAGGATTCCATTGTTTAGTGAATATCCAGTTACCTACCTTACGGAGCACGCGTGTCCTCCCTTTACTTGTATTAGAATGTTAATTACTGTAAGCCCTTACTTTTTCTGTGCTGGTGGGTCTCAAACTTTATCAGGCATCAGAACCACTAAGAACTTACTGAAACACTGATTGCTGGGTTCCACCCTCAGTGTCAGAGTCAGTAGATCTGGATTGAGGCCTGAGAACCTGCATTTCTAACAAGTCCCCAGGTTATGTGGTGCTGCTCTAGCTGGATGAGCAGGAAAGGGAATGCATGATGCTTAGAGACCCGACAGAGATTCCCCTGCCTGGTTTTCTTCCTTTTTTCTCTTTGCTCTCTCATGCTTAGAGTCTTATACTAGAGCTGTAGCCAAACCATAGTCCCACTGATAGAAAAACGTTTTGTGTTGTAAGCCTTTGAGGTTTGGAGGTTGTTTGTTATCCCATCAAAAGGTGGCCACTGTATCAGTTCATTTTAGCATTATCTGAATAGTAACACTTGGAAGTGATCTAAATATTCATTTGAAAAAGATGCATAAATAAATCGTGGACTGTTCAGGAAGTGGTATAAAATTTGGCAGTTAAACTGAGTGAATAAATGCCATCTTTGTTAATATATAAATCTTAAAAACAGTCATGAGGGTAAAAATATTGTAGTAGGCTACATGTAGTATAATGTAATTTACATAGATTTTAGAAAATGCCAAATACTCCTCTGTATTATGGGCATATATGTAGTGAAAAGGTTAAAATAGGAATGAAATAACACCTTCTACATTCAGAAGAATATTTACATGTCAGAGGGGAGTGAAGAACCTGTAACTGTGAAGTTTTGTTTCTTCATAGAGTGAGGACTAGATGTCAAGATCAGGCAAAGTTAGATGGTGGGGATGTGGATGGTCTGTATACTCTCCTTTATGACTAGAGTTCTTCATAGCACAATAAAATATATCTTTTCAAGGAGGGAGCTTGCATTAGTAATGTGTTTTGCAACTCATGGGGGTCTAGCAGCTCCAGGTGTGTGGCAGACGAATGAGCCTGGCATTTGGAGATTCTCCCAGGTTATAGAAACAAAACAATAGAAATAAGCAGTTCAAACTGTTTGTAAAAACCTGTCTTAAACATGGGCACAGATATCAAGCCACATAGTGGCAGTCAGCATGCTTACCAGCTATGTCCTTTTTCTTGAATGCTGATTTATTTACTCGGTTGGAACATTTGATACTGATTTTAATTCATTAAAAATGCTGGGCTAGGCTTTCAGAGGTTACACATGCAGCCCAATTTCCTTTGTCTCTCTCTCTCTATCTATCTATCTCTCGCTCTCTCTCTTTTTTTTGTTTACTCGAGACAACAAAAGAGAATAATTGAGTGGGTGTGATTGTTTCAAAACTTTACACACTTCTTTCGTTTCCCTTCAGGAGGAAGGCAAAAGTGTAGTGTTGCTTGAGAAACTCTACGGAGAACAGCTGGAGAGCTTTTGAAAAGCACAGCTTTCCAGGCCCCATCTCACATCCTAGTGAATCTGAATTTTCCAAATATGAGACAGAGAACCTGTTTGTTTATTCATTCATTCACTCACTCATTTATTTAAAAGCTTTCTACACTCACTGTTACCTTCACAGAACCAAAATCTCCTTAACTTCACCAGTTGAAAATTTCTTTTCTGATTTCCCACTCACTGCTGCGTATCATTCCTTTTTTTCTACCTTATAAAGCAGTAAGCAAGTGCTAAAAACAGAGCAAACCAATAAATAAAATAGGAACGTTATATATAAATCAATTTACACAAGTGTTATAAAATTACGTGCGTCTGTTGAAAGGAGAGCAACCCAATTATAGAGTTTACCCTACTGAGTCCCAGATGCTGAACCTCATTTAGAAGTTGGCATATGTCGAAGATTCCTTGTAGCTATGCTTAGAGTATCTTTATTCCTTGGGTGTGTAAGCCTTCTTTTAAAAATATCTTAACTCTTCCATTCAAGGTGTAGAGTATGGAAATAATGCAGAGCTTGGGAGGACACTGACTTGGAAACTGGTGTCTTTCAAACTGAAATTGTTGTAATGATAACCTGTTAATAGGTTTTCTTGTGGGCCCACCCGACTTGGCTTCTGTGGGCCGGGGAGCTGGGTTGACCAGCTGTGCCTGGCCATGAAGGCTATCTGTGTTTCCTGTTTATTTATTTATTTTTTTTGGCTGAGTCGGATCTTAGTTGTGGCACCTAGCCTTAGTCGCTCTGTGGCATGTAGGATCTTAGTTCCCCAACCAGGGATTGAACCCATGTCCCCTGAAGTAGAAGCACTGAGTCTTAACCACTGGACTGCCAGGAAAGTTCCCCTGATTTTTTTGCAACTATATGAGGAAACGGATGTTAACGAAACTTACTGTGGTGATTATTTCACAGTATGTATAGGTCAAGTGATTATGCAGAACATTTTAGACATTTATGGTGTTATATGTCAGTTATATCTCAGTGAAGCTAGAGATAAATAAAATGCAGACGGAACGACAGAATTTGAGAATGCTTATTTTGCAAACTTTAATAAACTAGTGGATCTAGGCAGTGATAAACAAAGGCTCTTAAAACCGTTAGATAAAAGGTTAAGGGGTAAACTTCATAAGGGATGGGGCAGTCTGATGATACCAGAACCCACTAATCAATCTTACCGCTGAAAGTGAGCAGGGAACCAGACACGAAGTACCTGCTGTGACATATCAGTGTCTCGAAAACTGAAACTGAATCTAATTAAGCATCTTGATCTACAAGTTGATAGGAAATGTGAGGGACAGAAGAGCATATAAAACTGATACCTTGAGGATGCAATCTACCAGATTCAGAATAAGGGAAATCCCATAGCATAGAAAAACAAGAGTGAAGCACAAAAACAGTAGATATTTAAAAAGGCTCCAAAAACATATCAACAAAATACAGTCCTCAGGATCTTGTTTGGATTTTGATTCAACCAGAACAACTTTGAAATACATTTTATAGAAAATCTGGTAAAATTGAACATAAACTGGGTATTAGACAATAATAAAGTCTTGCTGCTAATTTTGTCCAGGATGATAGTGTCATTGTGATTACATCTTTTTTAAGTCTTCATCTGTTAAATATTCTGAAGTATTTATGGATGAAACCATATGATAACAGGGATCCAGAAGAAGGCAAAAAAAAAAAAAGTGAGGAGGAATAGAGGAGAAAGTAGGGACAAATGTTGCTGGCATGTGGAACTTGGGTGGGGATATGTGGCTTTCATTATATTGTTATCACTACTTTGGTGTATGTTTGAAAAATCCTTGACAAATGTAAAAAAAAAATGACAATACATGAAAAAACAAACGTACAGCCTCTCATGGGTTCTGTTCAGTAGGCCAGTTTTGAGAATCATTTAGGTGGAGAGGACCTTGGAATGATGCTAGGGGCAAGTGTAGAGAGGCTGGAATAACCCCTCCCCTCACTACTACCTCTGGTGGCTCAGACAGCAGTGAATCTGCCTGAAATGCAGGAGACCCAGGTTCGAGCCCTGGGTTGGGGAGATCTCCTGGAGAAGGGAACAGCTACCCACTCCAGTATTTTTATCTGGAGAATTCCTTGGATGAAGGAGCCTGGTGGATTACAGTTCATGGGGTCGCAAAGAGTTGGACATGACTGAGTGACAATGTTACCCAACCCCCATCTCTCTCCCTCCCAACCCCACCCCACCACCCACGCCCAAAACAGTTCCCAGTCCCTCTCCTGCTCTCAAGGGCTCTCAGTTTTAATAACAGGCAAACAACACAGGACTCAGGATGCAGGAATACTTGCGTGATGCTATAGTTGGAAGTTTTTAATAGAATTTTAATAGAATTCCTTCTCTGATCTGAGAAAAAGATTAATGGGTATTAATATTTAGCTTCTATTTCCATGAAAAGCCTGTGGAAAAGCATTTTGCAAAGCATCTATGGTAACTAATCCAGAAAATAAATCAAATTAGTCACTGTTGAGGGCTTGCATTACAAACCAAAATAAGATACGTTTTTTTTGATGAGTGGCTAGCTTGAGGGGAGAACTTCATGGTTTTATGACACGAACATTTACTATTAATTATTTCCAAGTTAGTTTAGCTCATAAGATGCTATGGAAATAGCACTGAGCTGGATGTTCTGAGACCAGGTTTTGATTTTGGATCTTTCACTGGCAAGGCGTGTGACTTTCTTCAAGTTACTCCCTCTGAGGTTCAGTTTTTTTTTTTCTTTTCTAAACAGAAAACAGAATAAATGTCTGAGGTCCTTCCAGCTCTAAGATTCTATTTGTCTCTGAATTTTAAAAATGTTCTCATTCCTCTGCCTACACAGTTTCATTTGTTCCTAAATCAGACTTATGACATTGGAAGTTTTATTATTCACAGCTGACAGATGTAGAAACTGAGGATAGAGACAGTAAATAATCTAATGAACAATGAAAGTTTAGGTGTGACCTGGTTTTCATTCTAACAGAAATATCCAGTCTTTGACTTCTCCTATGTGTACTGTTCTTTACTCTTAGTAGCTGAGGTTCAATGCACTTAGACATTTGAAATCATTGGCAACTGTGAAATATTAGAGAAGTTTGATTTGTCTTAACAGTCATAAAAGTTTTGCATCTCAATATGAACTATCATTTTTAAAATATAATAAGAGCATTTCTATAAAATATGTTCCTTTCCAGCTGGATGTGTGTATGTGTGTGTGTGTGTGTGTGTGTGTNTCCTGTTTATTTATTTATTTTTTTTGGCTGAGTCGGATCTTAGTTGTGGCACCTAGCCTTAGTCGCTCTGTGGCATGTAGGATCTTAGTTCCCCAACCAGGGATTGAACCCATGTCCCCTGAAGTAGAAGCACTGAGTCTTAACCACTGGACTGCCAGGAAAGTTCCCCTGATTTTTTTGCAACTATATGAGGAAACGGATGTTAACGAAACTTACTGTGGTGATTATTTCACAGTATGTATAGGTCAAGTGATTATGCAGAACATTTTAGACATTTATGGTGTTATATGTCAGTTATATCTCAGTGAAGCTAGAGATAAATAAAATGCAGACGGAACGACAGAATTTGAGAATGCTTATTTTGCAAACTTTAATAAACTAGTGGATCTAGGCAGTGATAAACAAAGGCTCTTAAAACCGTTAGATAAAAGGTTAAGGGGTAAACTTCATAAGGGATGGGGCAGTCTGATGATACCAGAACCCACTAATCAATCTTACCGCTGAAAGTGAGCAGGGAACCAGACACGAAGTACCTGCTGTGACATATCAGTGTCTCGAAAACTGAAACTGAATCTAATTAAGCATCTTGATCTACAAGTTGATAGGAAATGTGAGGGACAGAAGAGCATATAAAACTGATACCTTGAGGATGCAATCTACCAGATTCAGAATAAGGGAAATCCCATAGCATAGAAAAACAAGAGTGAAGCACAAAAACAGTAGATATTTAAAAAGGCTCCAAAAACATATCAACAAAATACAGTCCTCAGGATCTTGTTTGGATTTTGATTCAACCAGAACAACTTTGAAATACATTTTATAGAAAATCTGGTAAAATTGAACATAAACTGGGTATTAGACAATAATAAAGTCTTGCTGCTAATTTTGTCCAGGATGATAGTGTCATTGTGATTACATCTTTTTTAAGTCTTCATCTGTTAAATATTCTGAAGTATTTATGGATGAAACCATATGATAACAGGGATCCAGAAGAAGGCAAAAAAAAAAAAAGTGAGGAGGAATAGAGGAGAAAGTAGGGACAAATGTTGCTGGCATGTGGAACTTGGGTGGGGATATGTGGCTTTCATTATATTGTTATCACTACTTTGGTGTATGTTTGAAAAATCCTTGACAAATGTAAAAAAAAAATGACAATACATGAAAAAACAAACGTACAGCCTCTCATGGGTTCTGTTCAGTAGGCCAGTTTTGAGAATCATTTAGGTGGAGAGGACCTTGGAATGATGCTAGGGGCAAGTGTAGAGAGGCTGGAATAACCCCTCCCCTCACTACTACCTCTGGTGGCTCAGACAGCAGTGAATCTGCCTGAAATGCAGGAGACCCAGGTTCGAGCCCTGGGTTGGGGAGATCTCCTGGAGAAGGGAACAGCTACCCACTCCAGTATTTTTATCTGGAGAATTCCTTGGATGAAGGAGCCTGGTGGATTACAGTTCATGGGGTCGCAAAGAGTTGGACATGACTGAGTGACAATGTTACCCAACCCCCATCTCTCTCCCTCCCAACCCCACCCCACCACCCACGCCCAAAACAGTTCCCAGTCCCTCTCCTGCTCTCAAGGGCTCTCAGTTTTAATAACAGGCAAACAACACAGGACTCAGGATGCAGGAATACTTGCGTGATGCTATAGTTGGAAGTTTTTAATAGAATTTTAATAGAATTCCTTCTCTGATCTGAGAAAAAGATTAATGGGTATTAATATTTAGCTTCTATTTCCATGAAAAGCCTGTGGAAAAGCATTTTGCAAAGCATCTATGGTAACTAATCCAGAAAATAAATCAAATTAGTCACTGTTGAGGGCTTGCATTACAAACCAAAATAAGATACGTTTTTTTTGATGAGTGGCTAGCTTGAGGGGAGAACTTCATGGTTTTATGACACGAACATTTACTATTAATTATTTCCAAGTTAGTTTAGCTCATAAGATGCTATGGAAATAGCACTGAGCTGGATGTTCTGAGACCAGGTTTTGATTTTGGATCTTTCACTGGCAAGGCGTGTGACTTTCTTCAAGTTACTCCCTCTGAGGTTCAGTTTTTTTTTTTCTTTTCTAAACAGAAAACAGAATAAATGTCTGAGGTCCTTCCAGCTCTAAGATTCTATTTGTCTCTGAATTTTAAAAATGTTCTCATTCCTCTGCCTACACAGTTTCATTTGTTCCTAAATCAGACTTATGACATTGGAAGTTTTATTATTCACAGCTGACAGATGTAGAAACTGAGGATAGAGACAGTAAATAATCTAATGAACAATGAAAGTTTAGGTGTGACCTGGTTTTCATTCTAACAGAAATATCCAGTCTTTGACTTCTCCTATGTGTACTGTTCTTTACTCTTAGTAGCTGAGGTTCAATGCACTTAGACATTTGAAATCATTGGCAACTGTGAAATATTAGAGAAGTTTGATTTGTCTTAACAGTCATAAAAGTTTTGCATCTCAATATGAACTATCATTTTTAAAATATAATAAGAGCATTTCTATAAAATATGTTCCTTTCCAGCTGGATGTGTGTATGTGTGTGTGTGTGTGTGTGTGTGTATGTGTGTGTGAAAATAAGTTTCCTAAAATTTCAAGGACTTTAAATGAATCAATAGTATATAGTATGTTTAAGATGTATTGTAAAATAGACAAAAGATCTCTAAATATTAAAAGAACAAATGTATTCATTTAGCTTCCCTTGTGGCTCAGCTGGTAAAGAATCCACCTGCAATGTGGGAGACCTGGGTTCGCTCCCTGGGTTGGGAAGATCCCCTTGGAGAAGGGAAAGGCTACCCACTCCAGTATTCTGACCTGGAGAATTCCATGGACTGTATAGTCCATGGGGTCGGAAAGAGTCGGACACTACTGAGAGACTTTCACTCACTCACTCAAGTATTTAGTAAACATTTGCCATTGCCTTCCCAGATAGGTAAGTGGCAAAGAATCCACTTGCCAGTGCAGGAGACTTAGGAGATGAGGTCTGATTTCTGAGTTGGGAAGACCCCCTGGAGAGTGGGAAATGGCAACCCACTCCCTTGGTCTTGCCTGGAGACTCCCATGGGCAGAGGAGCCTGGCAGGATGAGTCTGATACAACTGATTGAGCACACACAAGCATTTGCTCTGCACCTCTTTGTTCCAAATGAATTTGAATCGTTAGTGTGGTTCAAAAGCCACCTGGATAGGATGGGACTCAGTTCCTGTCCAGATGCCCCAGGATGGGGCTTGTTATCTACCTGATTTCCAAGGTCACAGCATTGTTAGACCACACCCAATGCATTTTGGCTCTGTAATCAAAATACTGGCGCCTCTGAGAAAGTTCAAAATGCCAAACTACTTATGCTACCTTGCATATGACTGAGGTGCTCAGCAAGTAAATATTGAATTAAAGCTAACATGAGGACAAGGTTAAGGTAAAAAGTAGTCAAGGTTAAGGCCATTTGAGCAGGTGAGATTTCAGGTGGCAATAAATCAGGTTATTATTTTAAGGGTAATAGATACTTGGTTCTTTGTGAATTTTCTTGTGCAAAACCAGACCTGTGATGTTCTAAAGATTTGACATCCACAGTGGCAATGAGAGTAAAGATAGCTGTTTTTCTTTTTCACTTTATACTTTTCAAAGCACTTTAATTATATCTCATTTAACTTTTAATATCAATTCTTGATGACTTATTTATGTAAACGTTGGCTTGAATTTTAAGTGGGAAATGGACAAACCCAGTTTTGTAAGGGGTTAGTGTCTTCCTGCTAAAAATAATGTAATGAAAGAAATAGAAATGTACTTTGGAGGCAGCACACATTTATACATTATTTGGGCAGTTTATAGTTATAATACTGACACTGTTTCCTTTGGGGAACACGTTCATGTTAATGCCACCTCTTTAGGTCTGAATATTCTGGTGAAATTAAAGGGAACTTTGAGGGCAGGTAAATAAAAAGGCATGCTGCCCTGTTTTAAATTGTATGACCATGAAGATTATGTCTTTACAAAACTGTTTTTCTAATTTATAGTGCATTTTAATGAGCATAATTCAGTTGTTTAATTCCCAGTAGCATTGAACAGAAAGCAACACTGTAGGTGGCTGATTAATATAATATTTTATGTTTATCTTTAGTCAGTAACCATGTCAATATGTGAAGATGTTTTGAAAGCAGCAACATGTTCCAAACAGACTTTCTTTGCTATGTAATTTTCTTGAGATATTTCATTTTTAAAATGCTTGTATTAAAGCTTTTCAATGTTGCACAGCTTAGCCAAATAGTATTTGTACTGTACCTTTAATAACATTTAAATAAAAGTTTAAGGGTGGAAAATTATTGGTTCAACAATGGTTTAAGGGAAGTTTCTTTCCTGTTATCACCTGCTATATTTAAATCTTTATACCTTCATATACTTTGGGATAAACTAAGTCCAGGTGCTTTCCTTTTAAAATTCTCAGACTTTGTCCAGATTTTCCTTTGTGTTAGCAACAGACATGTTATTAGCTGTCTTGCACCATCATGTATTACTAATTTGCATTCTCTCCACCCTTCGCAAACAGCTTGATGTCTCAAATCTTCATTTTTCAGGGGACACGAATTATTCAGTAAAAGGCATAATCTTTCTTAAAGAAAATAATCATCATCATTGAGATGATTCAGGTAGACTTATGGACCAGGGAGAACATAATTTATAAATATTTATAAAATATTCCAAATATTTAACAACTGATAAGGCTAGGGCACTAGCCAATCAGAACAGGCAAGAGCCATAAAGCTGGACAAAGTCCTGCAGGCCCCTTTGGGGGCAGATATTAACCCTTTAGCTGCTAGATCCTGAGAAGGGGGAAGGAGGGGATAAAGCAAGAGGGATACAGAGGAGAGAGGAGGAAGCTTGCGATGGGGCTCATATTAGTGACTATATATATATATACACACACAACAGGGTTTCTCAGCCTTGGCACTACTGCCATTTTGGGACCGGTAATTCTTTGTCGTTGGGACCTGTCCTTTGCATTGTAGGGTACTCAGCTGTGTATCTGGTTTTTACTCACTGGGTTCTATGATCACTGCCCCCTTTGTTGTGACTACGAGAAGTGTCTCCAGAGATTGTCAAATGTCTCCTGGGAGGCTGAGGACTATGGTTATATAGCATCTGGCACAAAAATATTTCAATATCTGAACAACTGTTCTATTCATGCCCTCATCCACAGGGTCTTAAACTGTCACTTGCCTTTTGTTTGTCGCTCAGTCGTGACTCTTTGCGACCCCTAGGACTGTAGCCCACCAGGCACCTCTGTCCATAGAATTCTCTGGGCAAGAATACTGGAGTGGGTAGCCATTCCCTTCTCCAGAGGATTCTTCCCGATCCAGGGATTAAACGCAGGTCTCCTCCATTGCAGGCAGTTTCTTTACCGTCTGTACCACCAGGGAAGCACAGAAATATTTCAATATCCTAACAACCATTACATTCATGCCCTCATCCCCAGGGTCTTAAACTGTCACCTGCCTTAGAGAGCTCAACAAATATTTGAGAAATGGATGAATGACTTAGGCATTCAGTCAACACACAGGGAATCACCCTCCAGGAAAGGCTGATGCCTACGTTATCTATCGTCCTCTGAGTGTGGGTACAACTTGATTTATGGCTAAACAGGTGTCCGGTGAGTCCCTTCACCGTGTTGACCACAGGATATGACACTGGGGGGGCTGCTAAGGCGTGAGGTCTCTAGGGCTCATTGACTGCATCTCTTACTTCATATACTGTTTATGGATCATTTCCTCCACGCTGAAGGTTTTCACTTATATGCACATAAATCCTACATTTGCATCTCTATTGCTCTTTCTGAACTTAAGCTGTATTTCTATCAGCCTTGCATATGTTATACCTTCTGTAGGAAATACAGAAAACTGAACTCAGCTTCCGCCTGTCCTCACTGCATCCAGAGAGACTCCTTGTCTGTCACAATTTGCTTAAATTCATTAGATCATTGTCATCTCACTCACAGTGGTAATCTAGATAACTCTCTTGTAATTCCTGTAGGTTAGGAACAATCAATCACATGCAGTTTTAACCTAACCACTCGTTGGAAAAGACCCTGATGCTGGGAAAGATTGAAGGCAGGAGGAGAAGGGGACGACAGAGGATGAGATGGTTGGATGGCATCACCGACTCAATGGACATGAGTCTGAGCAAACTCTGGGCATTGGTGATGAACAGGGAGGCCTGGCATGCTGCAGTCCACGGGCTCACAAGGAGCTGGACGCGACTGAGCAACTGAACTGAACTGAACCAAAGCGCTGAATAGTTGGGCTGACATTCCCTTCTCTTTGTCTTCTCTAGTCTTTCCTGTTCTGTTGTTTTCCTCTATTTCTTTACATTGTTCACTTAGGAAGGCTTTCTTACCTCTCCTTGCTATTCTTTGGAACTCTGCATTCAGATGGGTATCTTTTCTCCTTTGTCTTCCACTTCTCTTATTTTCAGGGCCCTCCTTGACTGTAGCCTTGTCACCCTGAGCTGAAATGATCTATTTAACTCTTATGTGTCTCATCACTGGGACTGAGACTACATCTTTTTAAAAATCATTATGTGATGATCTGGTTTTTCTTTTTTAATTAATTTTTTTGACCTCACCGAGTAGCATGTGGGATCTTAGTTCCCTGACCAGGAATCTGTTCCTTGCTTTGGAAGTGCACACATGCTCAGTCATGTCCAACTCTTTGCAACCCTATAGACTGTAGCCTGCTAGGCTCCTCTGTCCCTGGGATTTTCCAGGCAAGAATACTGGAGTGGGTTGCCATCTCCTTCTCCATTGGAAGAATGGAGTCTTAACTGCTAGACCACCAGGGAAGTCCTGAGAATATGTCTTGTTCATCTTTATAGCCTCTGTTCCTCGCATGGGTTCTTAATAAGTGCTTTCAGTATGATCTCAATTCTAGGGAAAAAAACACAAAAACCTAGATGTACAGATACAGAGAAAAAGAAGATCAGAAAGATAGCCATGTAACACAGCTAGATTCTATACCTTTGCCTCGTTATTGGAACTTTCACCTTGGCCACAGGAAGTATTACTATAGCACTTATGCATATTACTACATCACAGAAGGAAACTAAAGTTGGTTTGTACATTTTGGGGAAGCCTGGAAAGGAGTGGGTAAGGGGGAGAAAGAGAAGAGGAGCCAACAGCAGTAACAAAAATGTAAGCTTTGCTAACATTAAATCAGTGCTGGAATGGGAAGTGCAGACTAGAAATCAGTTCTGCTATGATTTCTGCAATGATCATAGTCCTGCTGACTTCCTTTGTTCATTGTGAACAGCACCCAGTCCCTCCTTCCTCACTACCCTGACACCCTATAAAAAACCTTTTTGAAAAAAATGATGTTTTGTGATTTTTTTTTTCCTGCTGCTTTCAGGACTTAAGCTCAACTGAGGACATAAGGCTCGCAGATGGGCATAGTTTTAAAGAAGTTATAATATTTGGGTTGAAATTCCCTCCTCTGTTAATTATGGCCCTGAAGACTTCTTGTCATAATAGTAAAATTTCACAGCCCCTTGACATTAGAATGTTGATACTCGGGCCCTCAAGCAGCTGTCCGTGCATGAGGCCAACAGATGGGATAGTGTTTAAAAGAAAAAAAAAAAAGGCTGCATTGCTAAGGTTCAGATTCTCTAATCCCCTCACTGAGGCTCTGAAAGCTGACTGCTAGAAAAGGAAGCTGGCTGCTCCCTCATCTGAAGAACCTTGGTCCTCTGATGTCCTCCTGGTCTCAGCCCAGCGACACATGTCGAGCTGCAGTGAAAGATGTTCAGAAGGCATGCCATCTCAGTTACCATGTCCACGAAGATATTCCTGTGGTTGACTTACCATCATGATCCTAAATGCTGGTTCTGTTCTGGAAGAACACTTAGGACTAGGGAGAAAGACCACAAGGTAGAAAAACAAAAAATAATCATCTTTTCATACTTTTTTGAGAACATGGCATTCAATTTGCAAAAAAATTTGCAAATCAATGAGAATCTATTTATGATTGGTCAACAAACAAGCACTACAGAGAGTAGTGCTCATTTTTTATTTACAACAGTCCATGAAAAAATATTTGCACACAATCCATGTGCAAGTTGACTAAATTTACTGAATATCATAAAATATGGGACAAAGAATATAGGAATGGAATGTCTGCAACCTAAACGAAGCTGAATCTAATCATCCGGGAAGGCCAGATCTTACATTCAGTGACATAATATGTTGGAAAGAACATGACTTTTCAGACAGTCAGGCCTAAGCTCAGATCTCATTTCCCGTACTTACTGTGTGACTTTAAGTAAATCAGTCTACCTGAGGACCCCCAGTTTATTTGCATATTAAACTGGAGACAGAATAACCAATTGACAGTTGGATCTCATTGAGGTTAGAAATTTGGGTTTAAGTTCAGAGTGCTCGTTCAGAACCCAGCCGGCTACAATCCATGGGGTTGCAAATAAGTCGGACACGATATAGCAACTAAACACCAACAGCTTCCTAGTGTAGATTCAATCCATTCATCAAAGATTTACAGTCTGTCTTTCAAAGACCCTACACTCTGCCCTCAGAAGTGGCCAGGCTTCTTGTTCTACATCTTTCTTATGGGACCGGATCAGAAGTGGCAGTCACCTTCCCGCTCTGAATCATCCCTGATTCTGTAGGTTGGTGTATGCTATTCTTCATTACATGGGTGTTTTATATGTGTTATCACTTATTTATTTTATTTTTTTAATTTTAAATTTTATTATTACTATTTTTGTATGCATATATCCCCTCCCTCTTGGACCTCTCTACCATACCACCTCCCAACTAATTTTTTTTTTTTTTTCTGCTCTGAAGGAAGTTAACATACAAGTACCTAGGACTTGAATTTTACTTATTTATATGTAAATAAATGTTCTTCTCCAACCTGCTGATATTAAATTTTTAAGGGGATGAAGAATTTTTATAGATGATGAAAGTCCAAAGCTATTAGAAATGAAAGATTTACTTGAGATTATTAGTCCAGTTTCAGTTTAGTCACTCAGTCATGTCCGACTCTTTGCGACCCCATGGACTGTAGCCTTCCAGGCTCCTCTGTGCGCGGGATTCTCCAGGCAAGAATACTGGAGTGGGTTGCCATTTCCTCCTCCAGGGGATCTTCCCAACCCAGGGATTGAACCCAAGTCTCCTGCATCTCCTGCACCGGCAGGCAGATTCTTTACTGCTGAGCAACCAGGGAAGCTTCTTGGGATTAGTACTGAAATATTAATTGAACATTGCATGGATGTTACTTGGGTCTCTAAAAGGTATTGACATGACAAACTTCCTCACGACATACATACTGATGCTGGACCGTCTGTCAAGTGGCTCCAACATTTGTGGGTAACTAAATGCAGTTGTTTAGTTAATGAGGAATTTAGTACAGTGAAGAGACAAAGGATTTACCTGGAAAAGACATCTAGGTAAATCCTTTCTTTTTAAAAACGGATTCTCAGAAAACAAGCTGCCACTTGTCCTTTCCAAGTCTGGGTTTATAATCCACCAAAGCAGAGAGAGAATCTCTTCCTCTCTTACTATTAGTCACCCCCAGGGGGACTATGAGATTGGCTCATGGGGCTGAGTTTAAGGAAATTGCTCAGAAGCCCTTAATTCTGTTGATTCTGTGGACTGATCACTAGCAAATTGCTCTCTGGACACAACTGCCCTCTCCCTAAGGATTTAGTGGAATTGATGCCTCTTCTACCCATTTATACAGTGAAGTGAAAGTCACCCAAGTCATGTTGGACTCTTTGCAACCCCATGGACTATACAGTCCATGGAATTCTCCAGGCCAGAATACTGGAATGGGTAGCCTTTCCCTTCTCCAGGGAATCTTCCCAACCCAGGGATTGAACCTAGATATCCTGCATTGCAGGCAGATTCTTTACCAGCTGAGCTACAAGGAAAGTCACAGAATACTGGAGTGAGTAGCCTATCCCTTCTCCAGTGGATCTTCCTGACCCAGGAATCGAACTGGGGAATCAAACTGGGGTCTCCTGCATTGCAAGTGGATTCTTTACCAGCTGAGTTATCAGGGAAGCCCTGATACTAACAGAGCCTTCATTTAACCCTGGTTTTATTCCTTGGCATCTTGTCATTCCTATTCAACCAACATGCCTGTCTAGGTCTAACATTTGAATATCTTGAAAGACTCCTAACTTGTCTGTGAATCCTGAGCCTTAACTATGACTTTTTTTTCACCTGCTACTCCCTCATTCCCTGCCGATCGCCACTTAAGCCTAGCATCTCTTTTCTCTGCTACTACTAAAATGTGTTTCCAGAGACTTCCCTGGTGATGCTGTGATTAAGACTCCACCTCCACTGTGGGGGACAGGGAGCATTCAGTCCCTGGTCAGGAAACTAAGGTCCAACATACTATAGGGTGCAGCCAAAAAGTAAAAAATAAATAAAGCGTGGTTCCTGGAAACACTCTGAACTCAGCAACATATAATTTAATTTGAATTTTAAAGTCAAAGGGAGTCAGAGATATTCAAACATCATGCATAAAGCCTGATTGTGAAGTGCAAGGTTTGTACATCGGCTGATGTGGGAAAGTATTTCATATTCGGGTGTTGGGAAAGAGTAAGTGGGAAAATGAGATCCCTTGACTAATGAAATGACTGCATATAGATTTAGTAAACCCTTGGAATGTGTGCTTTGATGGACTAAATTATTTTGGAAGGATAGTGGGATTCAATTGAGAATTCAAGTTTGATTTTCTTAGAAAATTCAGAATGAATGGTGAATGAATGGAATGTGATATGCCCAGCTCTGTCCTATTAAAAAAGAATACTTCCCTAAATTCCTCCTTCCCTAAATTTATACTCGGTTCTCTTTCTTCTCTACAGCTTCCTTTATCTGCTTTGGCCACACACTCATTCAGAACTTGAGAACACCAGCCCTGAAATAGAGAAAAGTTTGTTTTTGATTTTGACACAGTGACTTCTCTCTGTACTACCTTTATTCAATCGTATATTCTATGTTATGAAAGGTTTTCTCTGAGATCTCCACTTGAAATTGATTGTAAAAATATCAAGTGTTCTGTCTTCCCCTTGGATCTGCCCACACCATACAGGATGTCACCTGTTTCAGCAAGGACCAAAGATATCTAAAGATTTGTTGCCTTAATTGCCCTTTCATGGATTGACACAATAACAGGAAGAGCAACAGTATTAACCAAATAATGATGATGATTCGCTGAACGCTTCCCTGGTGCCAGGCACTGTTCTGAACACTCTCTGTGAATGAACTCATTTAATCTGCATGACATTTAATGGGGGAGACAATCCTACAGGGAAGGTACTAATTGTTTACTCATAAGCAATGTGCACCAGGCCCATGTTCATCTTGAACTTGTCTAGGAAGGTGCCAGATTATGTGCTGTGCCTTTGGTGGAATACAAGAACAACCAAGTGCCAACGTCAGTCCCTATGGGGACGCCTCCCAAGGTGTGACCCAGGGGCCAACATGGATTTGCAGGAAAGCTAATTTCCTCCTATTCATGGGCACTGAACACATTTTTTTCCTCTTATTAAGAACAATGGATTAAAATAACTAAATAAGAGAAGTTAAATCCAAAAGTCTCATAAAATAATTAAATACCTAACATGACCTGTGTGGCTGTGCCCAGTCGTGTCCAACTCTTTGCAGCCCCATGGACTGTAGCCTGCCAGGCTCCTCTGTCCATGGAGTTTTTCCAGGAAGAATACTGGAGTGGATTGCCATTCCCTCCTCTAAGGAATTTTCCCTAACCCAGGGATTAAACCCACATCTCTTGTGTCTCCTGCACTGGCAGACGGATTCTTTACCACTAGTGCCTCCTGGGAAGCCTTGAACTATGACTCACTGAAGGGCAAATATGCCATCATCAATACTAAATGAATGTCTGCAGCACATTTCTGAAGTATGCTTTGTATTAGCTTCCACTGTGATTGGATTCAATTCAGTATCTTGTGACACTTTTTAAAAATTTATTTATTGGGTTATAGTTGCTTCACAAGGTTGTGCTGGCTTCTGTTGCACAGCAATGTGAATCAGCTGTGTGTGTACACATATTCCTCCCCTTCTGAATTTCTCTCCCATCTAGATCACCACGGAGCAGTGAGTCACTTGACTTTTTCTTTTTTTCAAAGGGAATTGATTCGCTGAGGATTTGTTCTAAGGATTACTTTCAGTTAGCTTTTTGCCATGAAAACTAAGCCATTACAATATTTAATGGAGAGCATGGACTGCAGATTTTATCGTACACTGCCCTGACTCCATCTCTTTATGTGCTCCTACACTGCCCTGCTGTTGTGGAAACCACGTGTTTTTACCTTGGAAAATCTGGTCTCCACTTGCACAGCTTTGCTCAGTAGGAGGATCCTGCTTTGGTTAGTGACGGTTTAAGTAACTGCACACAGATCCGCTCAGATGAGTGAGTTGTTGCAGGTGGAATTCAGAATGATGGTTTGAAGCGAGTAGGGATTTGTTCAAGACTGGAAAGCTTTGAAGCTGAAGATTTGGCTTTCTCTCATCATGACTGAAGAATGAAGTTCTCCTTAGCAAAAACGTATACTGAGGGAGAAGATAATTCAGGTTGATTTTTACCACCAACCTCACCTTCTACCTGTGCAAAAGTCTTTTGAAGTCTGCAAAGTAAGAAAGGGAAGAAAAATGGGCCAATTGTGAGTCATTACTTAATTATTCATGAGGTGTGTGGTGTATGTCAAAGATAGGGATTAAAAATGTTTGATGTGTGCTGCCTGAGAGATGAATGTTATCCCAGGGTATATTAATTGTCAGGTGAAGAATTTAAAGCATGTGCAGTCAGATATTCCAGGCCATGAAAAGCAAAGGAGGGGAGTCTTATCTCTTAGGACTGAGCAGTGCTTCGAGACAGACATTTGCACATCTGAATCTAACAGAGGGCTACGAAATGCTTCAGGAACCCTAAAAATCACAATGGATCACTCACATTTGTCCTTTCTGATTATCCCCTCGCATTGGTAACCTTTGCCAAAGGGTAGCTTCTACTTACTGGTGAACTTGAAATTCCTGCTGCTTAAGTTCAGGACATTATAGATACAACAGAGCCTACTTTAAAGAGAATAAGAATATGGTACAAAATGTCAGCCTGGCTTTTGAACATCAGAGTAGTGGTCAGCTTGTCATTGCCCTGTGCCTCAGGGGAGGGATCCCTCTTAGAGACACATGGGAGCAGGCCCCAGGGAACCCTGGGGAGAGGGCACCTGGTTCAAGCTTTCTCAGGGTCACGCTGGGGGTGACACTGCCTCTCCAGAGGGCTCAGAGAGTAAAACTGGAACCAAAGAGGATTCTTCATGAGCCCTAAAAGATAATGCATCTGCTTTGCTGCCTTCTGGGTTTCCTCGGGATTTGTCACCCTTAGTTTCTATGTCTCCTTTGGGAATGGGAACATCTCTCCTATGCCCAGCCCATCACTGCATTTGGGAAGCACTTCTGGTTTTACAGGTTCACAGCTGGAGAGGAATTTTGTCTTAGGATCAATCATATTTCAAGTCTCACCCATAGGTGATTCAGATGATACTTAAGTGAGATTGTGGACCTTCCCACTCCAGCACTCTTGCCTGGGAAATCCCATGGATGGAGGAGTCCATGGGGTCACTAAGAGTCAGACATGACTGAGCGACTTCACTTTCACTTTTCACTTTCATGCATTGGAGAAGGAAATGGCAACCCACTCCAGTGTTCTTGCCTGGAGAATCCCAGGGACGGCGGAGCCTGGTGGGCTGCCATCTATGGGGTTGCACAGAGTCAGACACGAATAAAGTGACTTAGTATAGTATAGTATAGTAAGGCTTTTAGGGCTATTGAGATAGAATAAATGTGTTCTGCATATGAGAAATATATGAATGGGGGGGTCAGGAGCTGAATGTTGTTAACTAAATTATAGCGCCCCGTGCCCACCATTCGTGAGTAAAACCCTAACCCCCAATGTGAAGGTGCCTGGAGATGGGCCATTTGGAAGGTAATTAGGTTTAGTTGAGGTCTCGCGGTACGGGCTTTATGATGGGAACATGTGTGCTCAGTCACTCAAGTCTTGGTATCTGACACTTTGAGACCCCATGGACTGTAGTCCGCCAACCTCCTCTGTCCATGGAATTCTCCAAGCAAGAATACGGCAGTGGGTTGCCATGCCCTTCTCCAGGGGATCTTCCTGACCTAAGGATCAAATCTGCGTCTCCTGCATCATAGGTGGATTCTTTACTGTCTGAGCCACAGGCAGATTTCATAATGGGAATAGTGCTTTTATAATAAGAGACATCAGAGAACCTCCATCCTCTTTCTCTCTCTCCCCATCTCATGAAGACAGTGAAAAGGTGGCCATCTGCAAGCCAGGGAGAGGATCCTCAGCAGGAAGTGAATCTGCCAGCTCTTTGATCTTGGAACTCCCAGCCTCCAGAACTAGGAGAAATAAATGTTATTTAAGCCTTTCAGTCTATAAGATTTTGTTATGAAAGCCCAAGCTGGCTAAGACAGTAAGCTTCCTAGGTTTGGGACTTGAAGAAATGGAATGGAGTCTAGATTTTGATCCTAATCATTATAATAGTAACCACCAACATTAATTGGGTGCTTACTGTATTCCAAGTGGGGGTATAGCAGTGGGACAGTCTACAGACCTAAAGATGGTGGAGCTTTCCTACAAGGAGTCCAGGAGACCCAGAAATAGAGTGGACTCCTTTGGCCGGCATGAGGAAGTGACATGTCTGGCTGATTTCAACTTCTTCACAAGTTTTCATTTGTAGATTTTCTATTTACAAAGAACAGAAAAAAGTTTTGAAATCCCAAATAATTACATGTTGACTTAATCACTAATCTTGTTGAAAATTTCAGTTAAACTATGTGATTTCCATTTCAGGTATGGAAAAAAAGCAAGTGCTCTCTCTGCATGACTTGGGAATAATAATCTCCTAAGTACCAATAATTTGACAGCACTGGGCTGAATGAAATAAGCATTCTGATCTCTAACCAGAGAAATGAACACCTGTGAGAAGAATGGAAAGAAACTGTAGGATTCGCAAGTCCAGAGAATATAACTGTTTAGGAAAAAGAAAGAAGCAAGACAATTACTACAAAATCCATGCATATCTGGAAGGTTTAGAATTGTTGTTTATTCTTTAGTTTTCTATCTGAATGTGAGTGTTTTTTAAAGCAAACAATGGGGGAAAATGTTTGACAATTTTCGACCTGGGCAGAGGGGAAGTATCCTCCATTCAGTTGTAATGTTTTAAAATAGACTACATGTATTCTCCAAATAGAGTACAAGGAAACAGAATGATACTAGAAAAAGTAAATCAACACTGAGATCTGTAATTATTATGAAATATGACCGTCCCTTAAAACTTTACCAAAAAAAAATTAAGTAGTAACCACTTCTGAATTATTTATGCTTTCTTAATACACTCTGGTTCCCCATTTGTGCTTCCATAAACTCTGATTTTACAATCTGTTTATTTTTATTTACTGAATTATGGTATAATGAGTAGAATCATTATTGCAATAGTGACTTAAGACAATACCAGCTATCCTTTGGCCATTGTGGCATGCTTCAAGATTTTTAAGGAACTCTCAGTGGATGGTTTGCCAAGGTCCTCTTATTACCCATTCCTCCAACCATCCTGAGTATGCCCAACCTCCAGTACACGTGGATTCCTCAAGGGGGTCTCTGAGCAGTGGTGGTTGCTGCCTCTATGAATGCGGGCTCTGCAAAGATGAACTGGGGTTGTCCCTGTATTTATGTGTATCTATATGAGAGTTGGACTGTGAAGAAAGCTGAGTGCTGAAGAATTGATGCTTTTGAACTGTGATGTTGGAGAAGGCTCTTGAAAGTCCCTTGGACTGCAAGGAGATCCAACCAGTCCATTCTAAAGGAGATTAGTCCTAGGTGTTCATTGGAAGGAATGAAGCTGAAGCTGAAACTCTGGTACTTTGGCCACCTCATGCGAAGAGTTGACTCATTGGAAGAGACTCTGATGCTGGGAGGGATTGAGGGCAGGAGGAGAAGGGGACGACAGAGGATGAGATAGCTGGATGGCATCACTGACTCAATGGACGTGTGTTTGAGTGAACTCTGGGAGTTGGTGATAGACAGAGAGGCCTGGCGTGCTGCGATTCATGGGGTCGCAAAGAGTTGGACACGACTGAGCAACTGAACTGAACTGAACTGCATGATTTTATGTCCTTTAACCCTCATTTTTTACCAACTTTAAAATGGATATACTGATAAAATTAAATTAGTCATGTTGTGTTGTAAGCATTTATGTGTTCAATTTCCAGTTCATGGGGTCGCAAAGAGTAGGACACGACTGAGCGACTGAACTGAACTGATGCTGTATGCTCCGTCCCATGTCATCACATATAAGCCAAGAGGAATAAATAGCCGTGTTCTTGTGTCTTATAAACTTGCTTTGTTCCTTTTAGAAAATCTTTTTGAGCCTTCATGTTGCCGGTGAAAATTTTTTTAAATGTAGCATCCAAGATGTAGTCACTGTATCCTGTTCTTCGTGATTAGTATGAATGGCTACCCGAACTCCCTAGTTTGTTTATTCATCCTGAAGACTGTCAGGGCTAAACCGAACTTATTGCGTTTGTTTTCAGCAGCATCACAGTCTGGTTAGTGCTTTGTCTCTCAAGTTCCATCTTCCTTTTGATGTGCTTGTGGTAGCCCCGGGGCTCCAGGTTGGCCGAGTCTTCCCAGATCCTCAGCACCGCCCAGGGAATGACAGGTCTTCCTTTGCACTCTGCCCCTGCCCTGCCGGCAGTCCTAAAAGGAAGAGGTCTCAAACCCTGCCTCCAAGTTCATTAGAAACTCTATTTCTCTTACACAATCTAAGCATTCAGTCTTTCACTGATCAATTCACAGACTNGCATGATTTTATGTCCTTTAACCCTCATTTTTTACCAACTTTAAAATGGATATACTGATAAAATTAAATTAGTCATGTTGTGTTGTAAGCATTTATGTGTTCAATTTCCAGTTCATGGGGTCGCAAAGAGTAGGACACGACTGAGCGACTGAACTGAACTGATGCTGTATGCTCCGTCCCATGTCATCACATATAAGCCAAGAGGAATAAATAGCCGTGTTCTTGTGTCTTATAAACTTGCTTTGTTCCTTTTAGAAAATCTTTTTGAGCCTTCATGTTGCCGGTGAAAATTTTTTTAAATGTAGCATCCAAGATGTAGTCACTGTATCCTGTTCTTCGTGATTAGTATGAATGGCTACCCGAACTCCCTAGTTTGTTTATTCATCCTGAAGACTGTCAGGGCTAAACCGAACTTATTGCGTTTGTTTTCAGCAGCATCACAGTCTGGTTAGTGCTTTGTCTCTCAAGTTCCATCTTCCTTTTGATGTGCTTGTGGTAGCCCCGGGGCTCCAGGTTGGCCGAGTCTTCCCAGATCCTCAGCACCGCCCAGGGAATGACAGGTCTTCCTTTGCACTCTGCCCCTGCCCTGCCGGCAGTCCTAAAAGGAAGAGGTCTCAAACCCTGCCTCCAAGTTCATTAGAAACTCTATTTCTCTTACACAATCTAAGCATTCAGTCTTTCACTGATCAATTCACAGACTCCGCAAGCAATTGAAAAGAAATTCATCTTTGTCCCCAAAGGTTCACATTGTGTGGAAATTATTGAGCAGGTGATAGATATTTTCTCTGTTTACAGTAACAAAAGGCAAAGTTTGGGCCTCAGGGATTGATAAGGATCTGTTAAGTAAGCACACTCCCCCACCCTGCCCCCAGGCCAGCCCCCTAGCTGCTGGGGAGAAGCACACACCCCTCTCATAAGTAACTGACTAGCATTTACTTCCACAGAGACACTGTTCCTGAGCTCTTGGCAAGACCCGTTCTCACAGGTTGTTTTCTGGCTTTGGCCACTGTCTTGATTTCTCATCCCTACAGAGACAGTGCTGGGTGGATGTGCGTTAGCATATGATCTAAAAGATCCATTTCCTTATATGGGCAGAGGCTATGAAAGCACATTATAGAAGCAGTGGAGTCAAACCAATCAGGGATGTAGTCTATCCTCTGGTCTAGGACATCTGACCTTGGAAAGTGTCTCTTTAACCTAATTATCTGGGGCTATTTAAGACGCTAACTCCTGTTGTGCATTGACTTATCATTAAAGAGCAGTGCCAGAACTAAAAAAACTCCAGATAATTCAGTACTGGCAGCTTTGGCTCAACCAGGAAAATTACTTACTTGCCTCGTGATTGGCATCATAGTTTTGTTGACACAGCTTCTCATTTAATCCATCCCAATATCAGTGTGAGATAGGTATTATTTGTCACCCTTTTCAAATGTGGAACCTGAGAAAAGAACTTTCTTTTCTTTCTCTATGTAAATAAACATCTGGAGGTTCACAGTTTACCTACTGTTGAAGAATTGGAGAATTTTGAGCATTCCTTTACTAGTATATGAGATGAGTGCATTGTGCACTAGTCTGAGCATTCTTTGGCATTGCCTTTCTTTGGGATTGGATGAAAACTGACCTTTTCCACTCCTGTGCCCATGGCTGGATTTTCCAGATTTGCTGGCATACTGAGTGCAGCACTTTCACAGCATCATCTTTCAGGATTTGAAATAACTCAACTGGAATTCCATCACCTCCACTAGCTTTGTTCGTAGTGATGCTTCCTAAGGCCCACTTGACTTCTGTCTGGCTCTAGGTGAGTGATCACACCATCATGGTTATCTGGGTCATGAAGATCTTTTTTGTACAGTTCTTCTGTGTATTCTTGCCACCTCTTCTTAATATCTTCTGCTTCTGTTAGTTCCATACCATTTCTATCCTTTATTGTGCCCATCTTTGCATGAATGTTCCCTTGGTATCTCTAATTTTCTTGAAGAGCTCTCTAGTCTTTCCCATTCTATTGTTTTCCTCTATTTCTTTGCATTGATCACTGAGGAAGGCTTTCTTACTTCTCCTTGCTGTTCTTTGGAACTCTGCATTCAAATGGTTATATCTTTCCTTTTCTCCTTTGCCTTTTGCTTCTCTTCTTTTCTCAGCTATTTGTAAGGCCTCCTCAGACAACTATTTTCCTTTTTGCATTTCTTTTTCTTGGAGATGGTCTTGATCACTGCCTCCTATACAGTGTCATGAACCCCCATCCATAGTACATCAGGCACTCTGTCTATCAGATCTAGTCCCTTGAATCTATTTGTCACTTCCACTGTATAATCATAAGGAATTTGATTTAGATCATACCTGAATGGTCTCGTGGTTTTCCCTACTTTCTTCAATATAAGTCTGAATTTGGCAATAAGGAGTTAATGATCTGAGCCACAGTCAGCTCCCGGTCTTGTTTTTGCTGACTGTATAGAGCTTCTCCCCATCTTTGGTTGCAAAGAATGTGATTCAATCTGATTTCAGTATTGACCATCTGGTGATGTCCATGTGTAGAGTCTTCTCTTGTGTTGTTGGAAGAGGGTGTTTGCTATGATCAGTGTATTCTCTTGACAAAGCTCTGTTAACCTTTGCCTTGCTTCATTTTGTACTCCAAGGCCAAATTTGCCTGTCAATTCAGATACCTCTTGACTTCTTACTTTTGGATTCCAGCCCTCTATAATGAAAAGGACATCTGTTTTGGGTGTTAGTTCTAGAAGGTCTTGTAGGTCTTCATAGAACCATTCAACTTAGCTTCTTCAGCAGTGATTGGGGCATAGACTTGGATTACTATGATATTGAATGGTTTGTGTTGGAAACGAACAGAGATCATTCTGTCGTTTTTGAGAGTGCATCAAAGTACTGCATTTCTTTTGCTGGATTCTTTGCTGACTGTGAGGGCTCCTCCATTTCTTCTAAGAGATTCCTGCTTGCAGTAGTAGATATAATGGTCATCTGTGTTACTTTCACCCATTCCAGTCCATTTTAGTTCACTGCTTTCTAAAATGTCAATGTTCACTCTTGCTATCTCCTGTTTGACCGCTTCCAATTTGCCTTGATTCATGGACCTAACGTTCCAGGTTTTGTTGCTCTTTACAGCATTGGACTTCACTTCCATCACCGGTCACATCCACAACTGGGTATTGTTTTTGCTTTGGCTTCGTCTCTTCATTCTTTCTGGAGTTATTTCTCCACTGATCTCCAGCAGCATATTGGGCACTTACCGGCCTAGGGAGTACATCTTTCAGTGGCCTAACTTTTTGCCTTCTCATACTGTTCATGGGGTTCTCAAGGCAAGAATACTGAAGTGGTTTGCCATTCCCTTCTCCAGTGGACCACATTTTGTCAGAACACTCCACCATGACCCATGCATCTTAGGTGTCCCTACATGGCATGGCTCATAGTTTCATTGAGTTAGAGAAGTCTGTCATCCATGTGATCAGTTTGATTAGTTTTCTGTGATTGTGGTTTTCATTCTGTCTGCCTGCTAATAAGAATAAGAGGCTCATGGAAACTTCCTGATGGGAGAGACTGACTGAGTGGGAAACTGGGTTTTGTTCTGATGGGCAGGGCTATGCTCAGTAAATTTTTAATCCAGTATTCTGTTAATGGGTGTGGTGGGGCTGTCTTCAACAATACATGAACTTTGAACTTCCAGATTTTCAAGCTGGATTTAGAAAAGGCAGAGGAGCCAGAGATTAAATTGCCAAGATTGCAAAAAGCAAGAAAGTACCAGAAAAACATCTACTTCTGCTGTATTGACTACACCAAAGCCTTTGACTGTGTGGATCACAGCAAACTGTAGAAAATTCTTAAAGAGATGGGAATACCAGTCCACCTGACCTGTCTCCTGAGAAATCTGTATACAGGTTAAGAAGCAACAGTTAGAAATGGACATGGAACAACAGACTGGTTCTAAATCGGTAAGTATATCAAGGCTGTATATTGTCACCCTGCTTATTTAACTTGTATGCAAAGTACATCATGAGGAATGCTAGGCTGGAGGAAGCATAAGCTGGAATCAAGGTTGCCAGGAGAAATATCAATAACCTCAGATATGCAGATGACACCACCCTTATGGCAGAAAGTGAAGAAGAACTAAAGAGCCTCTTGAGGAAGGTGAAAAGGAGCATGAAAAAGTTAGCTTAAAATTCAACATTCAGAAAACTAAGACCATGGCATTTTGGTCCCATCACTTCATGGCAAATAGATGGGAAAACAGTGTCAGATTTTATTTTTTGAGGCTCTAAAATCACTGCAGATGGTGAGTGCAGCCATGAAATTAAAAAATGCTTGCTCCTTGAAAAAAAGCTATGACCAACCTAGACAGCATAGTAAAAAACAGACATTACTTGGCCAGCGAAGGTCTGTGTAGCCAAAGCTATGGTTTTTCCAGTAGTCATGTAAGGATGTAAGAATTGGACTATAAAGAAAGCTGAGCACTGAAGAAGTGATGCTCTTAAACTGTGGTGTTGGAGAAGACTCTTGAGAGTCCCTTGGACTGCAAGGAGAACCAGCCAGTTAATCCTAAAATAAATCAGTCCTGAATATTCATTGGAAGGACTGATGCTGAAGCTGAGACTCCAATACTTTGGTTACCTGATGTGAAGAACTGACTCCTTGGAAAAGACCCTGATGCTGGGAAAGATTGAAGGCGGGACGAGAAAGGGATGACAAAGGATGAGATGGTTTTTGGCATCACCAACTTAATGCATATGAGTTTGAGTAGTTTAAGTAAGCTCCAGGAGTTGGTGATGGACAGGGAAGCCTGGCATGTTGCAGTCCATGGGGTCGCAAAGAGTCGGAAATGACTGAGTGAGCAAACTGAACTGAACTGAATATACATAAAGCTCATGTTTCTTTCATTACTATAAATGCTCTTGTCTTGAAAAGGGTATGGGATAAGAAAGAAATATAAAGACATTTCATTTTTTTCTTTAAAAAATAAAGTATTCTTATATTTATTTCAGTCCTGTTCCACCTACAGAAAATTATGCTTCACTACCACAATTATCTTCTTATTTTCACCTCAGAATAACTGTTAAGGACTTTTTCTAGTTCTAAGAATGCCTCAATTGGATTAATATTACTATTTTTAATCTCAGATTTGCACCATTTTTATGGATGTTTGCTCGCACAGAGTTGGACACGACTGAAGCGACTTAGCAGCAGCAGCAGGAAAACCTAACTCCTAAGAAGAATTCCTTAGAAAACTTACAGTGTTTTTTTTTAAGATACACATGAGCGAAAATGAATATGTAGAAAGCTAATTATATGGCAGCTTGAACAATACAATGTGATGGGATTCAGGTAGCAGAAAATTCCTTGTCTCCTTAATAGCATTCTCCTCTTGATAGTGATCTTTTGCTAAACCCAGGGTTGCTTAGCTGGAGGCTACATTTCCCATCATCCCTTGCAGTACGGGGTGGTCATGTGACTAAGTCTCCACTAATGAAGTGTGCATCACTGCTCTGTCACTTCTCTGAGAAGAAATCATTTGCTCTCCACTTCTGCTCTTCCTTCCAAAAAAGCTGGATTGTGGAGGTGGCATTGATTTAGAGGCAGGCAAAGGTAACACCCTAAGGGAGTTGCTCTGAATCTGCTATCCCCAGACCTCTAGGGGTCCCGGAGGCACTTTCAGTGGGTCTGCTTTGTCAAAACTGATTTCAGTAATAATACTGGGATGTTTCTCGCCTTACTGACTGAGTTGACATTGGTGCTGATGATACTAAAGCAATGATGGATAGAAAGGCCAGCGCCTTGGTGTGAACCAAAGTGGTAGTAAAATAAATGGTCCTGGCATGCCTCCTTCATACTCTCACAGAAGAAAAACATGGCAGACTCATTTTAAAATATCCTTGATGAAGCACCAACAATGATCATTATTGTTAAATGACTTTTCAATAGCAGGTGTAAAGAACCAAGAAAATATGCATATGACATTTGTACACATGGAGGGGTGATGCTTGTCCGGAAGAGAAGGCCTCATGCAATTGTTTGAGTTGAGGACTGGACTGCTCACTTAATATTTTTTAAAATATCACACCATTTTTTACTTGAAGAAACAGCTCACAGACAAACCACAGTTATTCAGACGTGGGTCCTTGGAAGACGTTTTCTTGAAAATGAACAAAGGAAGCCCAGTGCTTCGAGGAAAATGAGTGGCCATACGTGTTGCCACAGATAAGATTCAAGATTTAAAGAAAAACAAAAATTAGAATTGGAGAGCTTGTGTCTTCCGCTGGGAGCTTACTAGCTTCCCAAAGTTTAAAGACTTCTCTAATGAGATTAGTGGTGATACACTAAATGTTTTAAAATATTGTGTCATAAAATGTTCTAAGAGTCAAAAGATAGGCACAAGCTAGTGAATCAGTATTTTCCAAATAAAGACGATATGATGTTGCAAGAGAGTTCAAAGTGTCACATGAGTTTTCACATGGCAGAATATGAAAACTTCATTAAAAGTTTCAGATTCTACATTGCAGCCAGCCTTTAAAAAACTGCCGCTTGTCAAGTTGTGGTGGAGTGTGAATTAAACAAATCCACAGTTATCTGAGAGGTTATTTAAAATACCCCTCCTTTTTGCAAATAAGTGACTGTGTGAAGATGAATTTGCTTCTTTCTGGGCACGTGCTAAGTTGCTTCAGTCATGTCAGACTGCAACCCCGTGGACTGTAGCCCATCAGGCTCCTCTGTCCATGGAATTCTCCAGGCAAGAATACTAGAGTGAGTTGCCATGCCCTCCTCCAGGGAATTTTCCTGACCTAGGGATCAAACCCAAGTCTCTTGTGTCTCCTGCACTGGCAGGCAGGTTCTTTACCACTAGCGCCACCTGCAAAGCCCTTTTATTTTTCTTATACTTCAACCAAAATAACACATCAGAACAGATTGAGTGCAGAAGCAGATATGATAATCCAGCTGTCTTCTAGTTACCAAGTCAATGAAGAGATCTGCAAAATGTAAAACAATGTCACTCTTCTGGCTAAACTTCAGTTTTAGTTTTGGAAGATACAGTTATTTATGTTAAAATTAATGGCTTGTGTGTGTGGGCAGGGGGTAGGCTGAATAATGACAACTCCTACCTCCCAAAGATAACCACATCCTAGTGGGCAGAATCTGTGAATATGTTCCTTTATATGGTAAAAGGGACTGTGAAGATATTAAGAAGGTGGGGAGGTGTTGTGGATTTTTTTAAAGTATAAATTTATTTATTTTAATTGGAGGCTAATTACTTTACAATATTGTATTGGTTTTGCCATACATAAACATGAATCTGTCACGGGTGTACACGTGTTCCCCATCCTGAACCCCCCTCCCTCCTCCCTCCGTGTACCATCCCTCTGAGTCATCTCAGTGCACCAGCCCCAAGCATCCAGTATCATGCATCGAACCTGGACTGGCAATTCGTTTCACATATGATATTATGCATGTTTTAATGCCATTCTCCCAAATCATCCCACCCTTGCCCTCTCCCACAGAGTCCGAAAGATTGTTCTATACATCTGTGTCTCTTTTGGTGTCTCGTGTAATGATAACAAGAGTTATCGTTACCATCTTTCTAAATTCCATATATATGCGTTAGTATACTGTATTGGTGTTTTTCTTTCTGGTGATGTTATGGATTAAATAGGTGGGCACAATGAAGTCATTAGGATCCTTACAAAAGGGAGTCAGAAGTGTCAGAAGCAGAAAAAAAAGAAAAAGAAGATGTATGAAAGAACTGGAGTCTGGAGTCATATACTCTGAAGATTAAGGAAGAGGCCAGTATCCACATAACGTAGGCGACTTTCAGAAGCTGCAAAAGATAAGAAGATGGATTCTTTTCTGAAGCTTCCAGAAGTAAGCTGCCCTGCCAAGACCTTGACTTTAGATTTTTAACTTCCAGAACCATAGATAAATAATGCTGTATTAAGTCCCTACATTTGTGGTGATTTATTATAGTAGAAACTGAAAACTAATATAGTTTTATTTTTATAAGAATTATTTCTTAGTTAATGAGAAATTAATGAGTTAATTAAACTTGGTTTCATTTTGAATACAATAAACACTTATAGGTATAATATTTTGGAGAAGGCAATGGCATCCCACTCCAGTACTCTTACCTGGAAACTCCCATGGACGGAGGAGCCTGGTGGGCTGCAGTCCATGGAGTCGCTGAGAGTTGGACACGACTCAGTGACTTCACTTTCACTTTTCACTTTCATGCTTTGGAGAAGGAAATGGCAACCCACTCCAGTGTTCTTGCCTGGAGAATCCCAGGGACAGCAGAGCCTGGTGGGCTGCCGTCTATGGGGTTGTACAGAGTCGGACATGACTAAAGCGACTTAGCAGCAGCAGCAGGTATAATATTTACAAACAAAAGTTCTTTGGAATCCAGAGTAATTTTCAAAAATGTAAAGCAATTTGGAGACCAAAAAGTTTGAGAATTGCTGCCATAAAGGAAGGCAGAGCAACAAGATGGAAGAACCATGAATCGCTGAATGAGTATATTTAAGCTCAGCTGTCTTGCCAGGCTAGACTGTCTGCCCATCTCTGGACTAGTACTATGTAAGAAATAAGCTATCTTATTTAAACTGTTGTATCCGTGGTCTCTGTTACAGCAAGACAGCCTGTACCTAACTAATAAATAACTAATGTTATCCTTATATTCTCTTAGTATAGATTCCCATTTCAAAATCAATTTTAATTTATTTAATGATTTTTAAATCTTACCTAATTTTCAATGAAAAAAGGTCAAATTAAAATGAGTGATACTTTTAGAAAAATTTATTTTTTTCATTCTGAGTCCTGTTTCTTACTAATACTGAGATATTCTGGTTTCTCTGCCTTAGAGGAAAAAATGTCTTAATATGATTTTCCTAATCCTTAGATTGAAGTCAGAATTTTTACAAGCAATTATTGGCGTGATCTCTGGCGTTAACTCTTCTGTTAATTCTTACTACTCTTTCAGATATGTCAATAAATTGAAATCATTTTGAGGAATGATGATGCTTATGATTCTGCCTTTGAAATAACCTTGATTTAAAAAAATTTCTAACCACCTGATGAGGCAGGGTGGAAAGACACTATTTCCATTTGCTGGGATGTAACAGGTATTCAGAAAAAATAAGAGACTTGACTCAAATGATAGAACTGTCTCATGGCAAGGCCGAACCCAAAATCAATTTTATGCAGATGCCCTGAAAGAACAGAGTTTTGCTGATAACTCACAGTTGGTTATTTTCAGAACATTTGATAGGTTATTAACTTTTTGGCAGGCAACTGCTTGAATTAGAAATAACTGGTTTCCAAATACTCAATAATATGTCCAATTAGCTTTTTAAATGTGCAACTTTATCCTATGAAAATGCCAAGACATGATATAGGGAGTGAATATAGGTAATACGCATTAGGATTGCAATTTAAGCACATTTACAGATATTACCACTATATTCCTTACTGTGCTGTTTACCTAAGAATAGACTCACGATCTCAGAGCTTCAAGGGAACAATGTGAAGTCTGGAGAAGTTATGTCAATAAAGTAAAAATAAGCCAGAACACTTAAACAGTTAGAAAGACCACCAAGTCTGTATGTAGAAAAGGAAGCAGTGAGAATAGACAAGATGTCACATCACAGAACATACCCTTCAGGAGGAAAAGCTAAGAAACTAAAAGCAGCAGTGTCAGAAAGGACGCGCCTGTATTCACATGGCACACATGACGTTGTGATTACTTTCTACTGACAGAAATAAATTATATAAATAGGACATCAAAGGGAATATATAGCTTTGATCTCATTTTTAATTAATTGCACCCAGAGAATTTTCAGGTCACATAAATGAGGGCTAGTAAGTGTGGCTTATGTAAAAAATTAATGGGTATATATAACCTATTGGACTTTTATCTGTCCTTCCAAATGGGGTGGGGGGGGGAATTATCTAGAGTTCAGCCAATAAGAAATAAACATATCATTTATTTCTCTTCTCTGGGCTTATTTCTTTACAACTGGGAGAGATTTCCTCAAGAGCAAAGCCATTTCTAAATCTTGTTTAGAAGAATGTGTACTAGAGCACAAGCCACAATTAACAGTTTCTTTTTAAAGATGCTTGTGGCCAAAATGTTTAGTTCATCACCCACATCTGTTCTCATCTTCTTCCTTAGAAAGAGAACTGTAGCTGGGTTGTAACTGTCCAGCAAGGGATTACTTTTTCCAAGCCCCCAGCAAGGAAGTGTGTCCGCAGGACACATCAAAGCAGTGTGTATGGAAGTGAGGTCTTTAGTTTCACCCAACTTCCTCAAGAGCAACTTTTTGTCTCTGGGCCACTGGTGATGCTCGGAGAGACCCTGACAGCCATGTGTTCAAGATGGTGTTTAAGCTTTTTACAAATAGGAATGAGGTGCTAAGTCTTTTTCCTTCTCTCCTGAAATAATTACCATTGTAAACTTGAGTATACAACTTGCTTAATAGGTATTTATTGAACAACAAAAACCCTAGAATTAAAATGATAATGGAAAGTTCAGGTAAAACATTCAGATGATCTAATAGTGAACAACTGATTGTAAAGAAACAGTTTAAGAACCTTTATTTTTGTTCGATGCCTGTGTGTGTGGATGCTCAGTCAATTCAATCATGTCTGACTCTTTGCAACCCTGTGGACTATAGCTTACCAGGCTCCTCTGTCCATGGGGTTCTCCAGGCAAGAATCATATATACCCATTTGGACAAAATACATCTTTTTCTTATTTTAGGATATATTAATTTATAGATTGTTTTACTAGTAGAGGTTTATTTCCCATTCCAGGCTCTGAAGTTTGTTGCTGTGCTCTCCTCCAAAAAATCTTCCTGACTCAGGGATCGAACCTGAGTCTCCTGCTTTGCAGGCAGACTGTTTACTGCTGAGCCACCAGGGAAGCCCATATTTGTTTGATAGTTCATGTTATTTATACTGCTACACATTAATCGAAATGACTACACGTTAATCTTTACAATAAGGGAGAACAAAGTGGACACAAGTGTGCTATCATTTAAATATTAAAATACCTAAAACACTTTAGGTACACACTTAGAATGATGATTTTCATTCATTTCATTTCATTTACAAAAGAACCAAGATGAAATGCAGGAGGAAATGCCACAACAGGACACGTCAATTCCTTTGGAACGTTAGGTAGATGGTATTTATAATTTCCAGGCAAATTTGTGCAAGCCAAGTCATCAGCCAAGCATTTGTTGACATTGCACAGTGATTTGTGTAAATCAAAGCAAGAACACCTCTGTTCAGGCAATAAATTCCTCCAGAGGTTGATTAGAATAAGAGAATTTTTAAAGAGGATTAGAAGACAATTTTCAGCAGGAGGCAAATTGGCATATAAAAATATAGTCATTAACATTCTCTAGGGATGAATAAGAGTTAGACAAACTAGAAGAAAGAAGGCATCTGATCTCTGCTAAGAGGCTTCAAAATTAAATGCCACAACCGAAGACGGAGTGCTGTATCTCTAATTTTTTCTCTAATAGGTTTATTTCCAGTGAAACAATCTATAAATTCATTTATGCTAAAGTGAGAAAAAGATGTATTTTTGTCCAAATGGGCACATTTGATTATAAGAAACTTAGAATTTTGACTATTTTTTTTTAAAACAAAATGAACTATATTTAACATTTGAAACTAATGAATGACTGTGAAGTCTCTCCAATGACATGGGAACAGGAATTGCCAACACCCCTTGTTCACCCTCTACCCCATCTCAGTCTTTCTTCTCTGATATACACAAAGACAATCAAAGGAGATGTCCATAGGTTGTCTTTCATGCCCTCAGACTGTTGCTTATAAAAATCCCATCTTTGGGGGACTTTCCTGGTGGTCTAGTAGTTAAGTCTTTGTCTTCCAATGAAGAGGATGTGGGTTTGATCCCTGGTCGGGGAGCTAAGATCTTACATGTCTCCTGGCATAAAAAAACCAAAATATAAAACAGGCGCGATATTGTAACAAATTCAATAAAGACTTTAAAAATGGTCCACATTAAAAAAAAAATCTCATATTCGGGGCCGCCTCTACCCCACAAGTGTTCTTTTAGATTTCTCTACCAGGCTTGGAACTCTCTAGAATCCCCTCTGTGAATTGCTATTAGGAAGGCCTCTGCGTCACTTCCCTCTGCTATTCTCTAACCTCTCCTTCAGCTTGGCGGCACCAAAAAACACAGGAGGGAAGGAACAGGTGAATGTTTGCTTTCCTTCTCTAGTGCCTCCAAAAGAGGAGCCTCTGCAACAGGTTTTAAAGGTAAAATGCCTGCTGACATATCAGTTGTTAAAAGGAGAGGAGATGAGAGGAAGCAATATGAGTGTGAT
Source organism: Neotragus moschatus (assembly GCA_006410615.1). Lineage (NCBI taxonomy): Eukaryota > Metazoa > Chordata > Mammalia > Artiodactyla > Bovidae > Neotragus > Neotragus moschatus. Next base: position 1,962,707 of record SJYA01003130.1, on the reverse strand, counting down.
TCTGCGCTCCACTTAGAAGGGAGTGTGGGGGGTCTTGCCTTTGTACATGCAGGGACCATCATGGGTGAGCATCACCCCTACCCTTCCCTGGGCCCTGGGAGCCCACCCCTTCTCAGGCTCACTCTGCCCACCTCTCCCCCAGCCCAGCTCAGGCTCATCCCCCTGATGCTGTATTCTGGCTTCTCCTCTAAGCAACACCACCTTTTTATCATGTTCCTCTAAGCTGCTAGTCCCCAGATGTGAAGGCATACCTGATTTTGGAAGGGCTAGGTGAGGAGCAGCAGTTTAGTTAAGCAGGGCTTAGAGTTATCCTCCCAAGTTCCAAGCAAAATGACAGAGGACACACTCAGGTATCCACTTCTATGGAGGAGTGTAATTTTGCTTTAAACCACCTGTGAGTCCCCCTTCTTTCATTTATTAAGGGCCTTCCCTCTTTTGCTGGCTTTTTGTTTGTTTCCTCTCTAGCTGCACCCTGCACTTACTGCACCCTGGATCTCAGGTACAATGTTTGCTCCTGGTTTGGACCTGCTGTTACAGACACGTTTCGCAGCGTACTCATCTGCTCAAATATCCAGTGGGAAACAGTTTCACAAACAGAAGTGTAATATTTCATTTCATTCAGAACAGTGCTATTGGCATTATTAGACTCAAAATAACATTATACCTGGAGGAAAATGCCTACCTATGTAACCACATGCCCGTGAAATGTTCCATATTTTTTCATAAAAGTTCCTTTATTTTCTGACTTCAAAGTTAATATAGTTCAATACTTGGGGATGAAAAGGTGACAGGGTCATTTTTGATGTTCTCTTTAGAAACTTTTCTCCGTTTACTGTGTTGACTCAGATCTGCAAGTTGTCCATTTATTTGTTCAACAAGTGAATGTTTTAAGACTGTCTAGTAAGTGCCATGTAAGTGCTAGACACTTGCAGGTTTGGGGACAGAAGGAGAGAAGGATGGGCCCGAGAGAGGAGACAAGACCTATAATTCATTAGCTGTGCTGTGGAGGACTCATAATTTAACACGTCATAGGGCAGTGAAGAAATGGACATATAAGTAAATCATTCAACTTCAACTCATTAAGTGTTGCAATAAAAGTAGATATAAAGTCCTGAGGCCGTAATTATCAGGGAATGACCAACTGTGGCTCAAGGAAGCAGGAAATGCCTCATAGACTAGCCTAATAATCATGAAGCTTCTGCTGTATTTAGCATCATTGTTGAGGGTTGATGCCCAACCTAAAACCTCATGATCTCATCGTTTCACTTGCCTGTGACTCTCCTGGGGGAAGATGATGAAGGCCAGGAAGGAGAAAGGACCTCAGCCACCCTTCTCTCCTAGGACTGCAACCACATCTTAATTTTGCTACCCTTCTGACCATGTTATAGTCAAAGAGAAAGTGTGTGCCCGAGGTGGCTGTTGGCAATCAGGCTTAGCACCCAGGAAGGGGATCTTGGATCCCTGATTTCATGCCCAGTATAGACCTGGGGAGAAAGTTTGAGGAAGTGGAAAAAGCAGTGTTCATCTGGTCAACCCTTTTTTCTTTATTCCCTTCAGTGCTTGGATAATGTGTGCACAATGCCTGCCCGCGGTGACTGAATCAGAGTGACTGGAGGGGAGCCTGTGCTCTCTTGCTAGAGTCAGAAGCTTGTCCTACATGCATCATCAATCTTTCATTGGAACTTCAGTTAAAAAAAAAAAAAAGTCATTTTTTAGGCTGCAATTTTTCCTGAATTAGTCTTTTCAAAATATCGTGCCCATGCTGATAAATCTTACATTGGGCCTCAGACATCGCAATGCACGTGAAGGCAATTTATCAGCCACTAAATTGCGAATGACTCAATCAATCAGTTTTGTCTTTGGCTGTAGAGACCCCACTTTGAAGTCATCATCAACCACGCATATTTAGGGAGGTAGGATAGAAATATCATTTTGCAAACAAATTTGAAAGAGACTCTTTCTTCTTTTGTCTCTCTTGTGATGAGAAGGTGGTCACACACCTGCTAGCCAGGCCTCAGGGCTTTTTACTCTTTTTCAAGCATTTTCAGAAGCGAAGCACGGCAGATTTCCCCTGGAATTGGCTTTTCAGCAATCCTTAGCACCTACCGTGGCTTGCGGGGGCTAGATTCTGAGCTGCATTTTTTCCGATGGAAGATATAAAGTTTATCTTCCCAAACAAAGGACAAGTGTTTATCACATTTTTATTTGGTCTTCCATTTGTCTTTCAATACAGTTTCAATCTCTTTCTTTAATCAATCCAAATTGTTTATTTTCCTCCGAAAGGAAGATAAATGCCATACCTAGCTCATCTTGTTGAAGCTTGTCCCTTTGCTGCTAACAGTACTTTGATTGTTAACAGAGGTTGACGTTTCACATGTTTTTTTTTTTTTTTAACTCACAGACCACAGTGCTTAACATGGAAGGATAACTGCTGTAGCTCTTCAGGAAATGAAGACCATTAGTGAAATTTCTTTCATTATAAAGAACAAATAAAAAAGAAAAAGCCTATCATTTAAATTTAATTGTCTGAATCCAGAGATTCTTCACTTCTTAAATCCCAACAAAAGTACGTTTAAAAACTGTAATCCCAATTAACCTATATTTTATTTACTTTGGCTCCTGTATAACACCTAAAGTGATAATGTGTCAGCTGTCAGCATTTCTGTTTTACTTTACATTATATTGTACTTTTTAGCCACTGGCAAAAAAAAAAAAAAAAAAAATTCTTTATTCCTTACAGAGTTAGAATTTTTTAAAAAGTAGACTCAACATCCAAGAGCTAGAAAACTCTCCATCTGTTTCTTTTCTCTCTGTATTCTGTCTCCTTGTTACTCGTCTACCTTTTCAGTGACTGTTTTTAGGGAAGTTCAATAAGCATTCAATTTTTTTTCTTAGACACTAAGAATTAACTTTGTGACAATTAATTTCAGTCTTTGCTTCTTAAAGTCACATGCTAAGCAACATTCTTCAGAAGACACTGTTTTAATCTTTTTCCCTTTTCTGCCCTGTACTTACTATTATGCATATGGCGCTCAGCTGTGTCTGACTCTTTGTGACCCCCCTGGACTGTGGCCCGCCAGGCTGCACCGTCCATGTAATTTTCCAGGCAGGCATACTGGTGTGGGTTACCACTTACTACTCCAGGGGATCTTCCCGACATAAGGAAGAGCTCCGCCTACGGGTGAAACTCGCATCTCTTATGTCTGTCTCCTGCACTGGCTGGAGGATTCTTTACCACTAGCACCATGTGGGAAGCCCATTTTGCATATAGCTGCTGCTGCTGCTGCTAAGTGACTTCAGTCATGTTCGACTCTGTGCAACCCCATAGACGGCAGCCCACCAGGCTCCCCCCTGTCCCTGGGATTCTCAAGGCAAGAACACTGGAGTGGGTTGCCATTTCCTTCTCCATTTTGCAGATTAAGCAGGTATAAATTATGTGCTATATGGCAATCTGTCATTATTTCCATGGATGATACCCTAGATTAGCAATTGGAAGAAAAAGTATTTTCATTCCCGTCAACAATTCCTACCACAACTACAACTCTGAATCACTATACTGTATATCCTGTAGCCAGGGGTGAGAGGGACACGGTGCACAGCACGAGTCATCTTAGTTCCCTGACCAGGGATTGACCCCGGGCCCCCTGCAGTGGTAGCCCAGTGTATTGACCGCTAGACCACGCGAGAAGTCCCTGTAGCTATTTTTAACTGGATCTCAGTTAGTCTATGACCAATCTAGACAGCATATTAAAAAGTAGAGACATTACTTTGCCAACAAAGATCCATCTAGTCAAAGCTATGGTTTATTCAGTAGTCATTTATGGATGTGAGAGTTGAAGGCTGAGCGCTGAAGAATTGATGCTTTCGAACTGTGGAGTTGGAGAAGACTCTTGAGAATCCCTTGGACTGCAAGAAGATCCAACCACTCCATCCTAAAGAGATGAGTCCTGGGTGTTCATTAGAAGGACTGATGGTGAAGCTGAAACTCCAATCCTTTGGCCACCTGATGCAAAGAATTGACTCATTGGAAAAGACCCTGATGCTGGGAGGGATTGAAGGTGGGAGGAAAAGGGGATGACAGAGGATGAGATGGTTGGATGGCATCACCGACTCAATGGAGATGAGTTTGGGTAAACTCCAGTTGTTGGTGATGGACAAGGAGGCCTGGCATGCTGCAATCCATGGGGTTGCAAAAAGTCGGATGTGACTGAGCAACTGAACTGAACTGAGCAGTGGGTAAAAATGGTATCACTCCTGTGGCGGCTGTATCAGTGGAGCCAATGCTTCAAATGTAAAGGAGATAACAGATTATACCCCTTGGTCCTTGGAGAGCTGTCCTGTGTGATATTAGAAACTGTTTCTATTTTTGGCCAACACAGATATTGGTACAGGAGCACTTCATAATATTTCCGACTGTATTTTATAGACACCCCTTTCTCATTATCTCCAATGTACTTCCTTTTCCTCGGTAACATTTATGTAGGGTCCTGGTCCTATTCTCCCCAGGTATAAGAGAGCACTGTAAATAGATGACTTGATAAACTAATTTGAGCATTGATAGTAATGACCTCTTTCCCTACCCATAAAATGTCTGGATTTTCACCAAGCTTTTTGAGTTTCAAATCAGATGGATGATCAGTGAGATTTAGATATTCATATCCAAGTGTTTATACTTAAAGTTCCATAGAATTTGGAACACTTTAAGCCTTTGAAAGGACTGAAGAGATAGAGTCTAGGAGGAGCTCATATCCACTTCCCTCAGAAACTGCTACATTTGATTTTTCTTTTTCACCTCTATTCAGTCCATAGTTACTGTTTCTACATTGTCTCTGACATTATTCAAGGTAGATAGTAATGAACAAGATAGTAAGCTTAAAAATATAAGAGGTTTTCCACCCTGATATATCAGAGTCCAGAGAAACCAGAAAGTTCCATTTATTTTCCTGTCCCGCCACTATAATGTGAGTTTTGTACTCATGGTCCTAAAAAGTTGGGTTTCACTTCATATCCCGACATTATCCACAAGTACAAGCAGAAAAAAGAAAGACCAAGGCAACGTGCAAAAGGCAAAGACACGTGTCAATCAATTTTCTCTTAAACAAATTGTTTTTGTAAGCCTCCCTAGGAGACTTCTGATGAACTCTTAATGGTCAGAATGACCAGAATGACCACTAGGTTACATGACCACTTCTAAACAGAAGCTAATAACTGGTCACATTACCACACAGAACACAGTCTAGGTTGTGTTATTATGAAAGATGATTTGAGTGAATTTGTTATGGGAAACTAACCATGCTGGCCACAGGAATCTAAGTAGTTTGAAAGCAAGGGAAGGTCAATCTTTTTTTTTTAATCATAAAAAACGAAGTTAATTTACAATTTTGTGTTAGTTTTAAGTGTAGAGCAAAGTGATTAGTTACGTATATATTCTTTTTCAGATTCTTTTTTATTATAGGTTATTATAAGATATTGACTATGGTTCCAGGCCAATCTTACAAAATAATATTATTACTAATACTAAGAAGAGGCCAGGCCAAAGCAAGAGTTCAAGCTGGAAAAAAAAGAAACAAACCCCTGGAATGAAGGTCATCTCTGAGATAAGTTGGAACTTGGTACTTTAAAGTGTGTAAAGGAGAATAAATTGAAACTAATGCTGACAGAAAGAGAGAAGGATAGCTCTTTATTAAGTCAAGAAGGACAAGCAGACTTTCATGCAACATCAAGACTCTTAGATTTGAATCCATGAACCCTGGAAATTATTAGCATACTTTAATGGTGAATTGACTTCATGAGTTTTACCTTTTTATAACTCTGGATTTTTCCAATGGGAACTAAAGAGAATGCAAGGGAATACGGAAACATCATGTTTCTTTAAGAGAGGAAAGAGGTGATGTTAGCCTGGACTAGGCTGGAAGCAGGGGAGTGAAGAATGGTGAAATTCTTTAGGATGACTGGATTAAGTAATTATTTTGATGTGATCTATGGGAGGGAGAAGATACTTGTGTGAATGAGCATGAAAAGCTCAGAGTGGCCCCCAGGTTGTTGATCCAGGAAAATAGTAATGGTGTTGCATGCTGAGATGCGAAATGCAGCCTTTGGGGGCGGGGTAGGGGGTGGAGGTGGGGCTGGGAAACAATGATGAGTTCCATCCTTGACACTGGTGTTGGAGATGTCTGCTGGATATTCAAGAAGGGTTGGCTAGTGTACAGTTTGACATTAGGGTCTAGGACTCAGGAGGGAACTCTAAGAAGAAGATACAGGTGAAGATGCTTTGGATAGAAAGCTCATAATGGAAGCCAGGGGAAGGGATGAGAAGGATCCAAAAAAGTGGGCAGAGTGAGGAGCCCAAGACAGAACTCCTGTCTGGGGACTGAGGAAGTAGTAAAGTTGGTGGCTGGAGGAATGAAGATAGATTGAAAAGGCAACTTCAAAGGGAGACTGGAGATGTGAGATCGAGTTTCCAAATGAATAACGTAATTGCTCTTGTTCTAGGTGCAGACATGCGAATGTCGCGGCAGCTTTCTTGAATTGTTAGGCAGTACTGACCCAGCAGGCTAGAGCCATCTGCCACGCCTGGGCAAAGCCGGGCAGAGTGCAGGCCAACACACTTAGTTCCCACCCAGGTAGAATATTAGATACCGAAAGTGCATCTATGTATCTTCAGTTCCATCAGCAGAGAGATAGGCGGGTCCTGAGAAAGCTAAGCAGCAGCTGGGTGGAGGTTGTGTCAGACGCCTTTGGCCTGTCCCTTCTATTTCTTTACTCCTGTTTCAGCACCTATTTTATGTTTAGCTACAGAAAATTCTCTCAGTTAAAAATAAGACAAACTCTAACTACAGTTATTTTGCTCTTTGTAAAAAAAAAAAAAAAAATAAAGTGTGATTTTGCCAAAGTCTTTAAAAGAACTTTAAATTGGAAATTGAACCATAGATTCATTTAATTTTAAATTTGTAAATAAGAACTGCAGGTTCCTGAGGCAGTGGAAATGTTGACAACAACTTTTCAAATAATGCTGGGAAGATTGGGTGAGAACGTGTGATAAATGTCCCTCTGCAGCCTCTCCACTTATCTAAAGGATGGTTTCTGAATATATATAGTGCTAAGGGTTCTAGACACATCTGCAGCTTTGGGCATTATTTTTAAGCTCTCTCTATAGACTGTCCCTTCCTTGCTTCTCCAGTCTGGCTCCCCCACCCTCATCTCTTTGTCTCAAGATCCCCAAATGCCAGGAGAACATTCCCCTGGTGTCCTTCTCTTCTTTCTAGCCCCATGACCCCTTGCCAGGATTTCTCACTCTTCCAAGCTCTGAGGACACTTCTGTTATATGATAGACAGGCAGACACTGGGTAGTAGCTTTCAATGCTTCACGAAGCACAAGGAATCTCAGCCTTGGGGCACCTAGATACGACAGCTTAGAATGGAGAGGGGAAGTCTCAGTTGCTGAGAAATTGTATCAGAAGACTTTGCCTTAAACGAATCGCTGGTCTAGGTTCGATGCAGGATGCGGGATTCTTGGGACTGATGCACAGGGATGATCCAGAGAGATGGTGTGGAGCGGGAGGGAGGTGGGGGCCTTGGGATTGGGAGCTCATATACACTCGAGGCTGATTCATGTCAATGTATAGCAAAACGAATACAGTATTGTAAAGCAAACAAACTAAAAAATAAAAATTAAAAAGAAAAAAAGACTTTGCCTTTATATGTGTGGATAATCTGTGTGTGAAAGGGAAAAATGGGAGCTAGGTTGGCATGGGTGGGACTGGCTGGTGTGTTGTTGTTCTTCAGTCGTTCAGTCGTGTCCAGCTCTCTGTGACCCCGTGGACCGCAGCATGCCAGGCTTCCCTGTCCTCCACCATCTCCCAGAGCTTGCTCAAACTCATGTCCATCAGACGGGAGATGTCTCACGATCTCCTCCTCTTCTGCCCTCCTCTCCTTCTCTTCTTGCCTTCAGTTTTTCCTAGTGTCAGGATGCTGATGCTGGTGCCAGACAGACCAAGATACCCAAAAGTACATGGTTTCAAATTTTACATATTAGACTCAGAGTTGGGATACTGGAATACAGAAAAGAACAATCCATAAAATGCTGGTTTGCATTTAAGTAAATTTTAATTTTTGTCATTAATGCAAATCTCTCTTAACATGTATATCTAATAATTAGTATGAGATGTATGCATATTCTACTGTGCAAAGGTAGGCACACATATTTAGCACATTTGAATTGTATACCCACACGCATTGTACCCCTTTGGCCAACTAAGAAACTTCATATCAGCCGGAACTGCTACCTTCTTCTCTTTCACCCATCAGTCATTTTCTTTGACCATTGCCATCCTTAAACACCTGGTTCCTGTGACATTATATATGAGGGTCTCTGAAGCAGTATGCCCACTTCATGTTAGTAGGTCCATAACTATAGAGTGTGCGTGAGATGTTGCTCTTTTATTTTTTTAAATTGAATTGCTTGAAATGGTTTAGAAGTTAAAAATGAATCATCGAATTGCTTATTGTCATCTCACACAACCTAAGTGAGAAACAATTTACAATGTAGAAAGAATTCAGAGGGAATTCCTCCTCTACAGAATGCTTGCCGTAGAGTGGACCCTATTTGCCTTTTGAAAGTCAATCTTTCAACTGCACTCATCTGTGACAATAAATTTAACGCTTATACCAACGAAGAGAGCAGAGAGAGAAAGATGAAACCCTTTGCCAGAGCTTGGCTGGACAGCTGTTATTTTTTGTTAGGGATATAAGAGTTTATAAGAAAGTGCCCCTCAAAGGATGGAGTGCTAATATACACATTCTTTACTTTTAAAGAAAAGCCCATCGACAGACTCCTGTAAATGTCCACGTACAGAAACATATGTGAACACAAAGGGCGATATTTAAAATCCTCTAAAGTCAGAAAAGTGCAATCAAGACTATTCTTCCATTTCCCTTTAAAAAGTCATTTATTTTATTGCTGTTTTTCCACAATAATAAGGCCACAGCCTTGAATCTTTCAACCAGAGAAGATCTGTAACTCCTGTCCTAGGTGGACTGGTGCTCTTCATCCCCAAGGGGACTGGAACCAAAGCTTTAGCCTGTTTAACCTCTGGGTGCTTTCAAAATGTGCAGATTTCCAAGCCTCTGCCGGGATTCTGTTTAGCAGGCCAGAATGGACACAGAAATCTGCCTGTTTAACAAACAAACCAGTAGATTTTAATGCAGGGAGTTTAGGGAATCACGCCAAGTAAACACTGCCCTGGAGCTAATCTTGTTATTAATTAGCTATTGTCAGCTAAAAGCGTTTCTTCACTGGAGATGAGGGAAAAAAAAAAAAAAACCTCAAACTCAAAGCTTCAGCAAAACTTCCAAACTGCAGATTATTTTCTAAATTTTTTCCTCTAAATTTCAAGACTGCTATTCCAGATAATATTATTCTCATACAATAATCAAATAGTTTAATTCTTTATTTCACTTCGAACCTCTAAAAGATTAATTATCAGCAAGTAAGACTCAGTTTGCACCTTCTCACTCTAGTTTCAAGACTCAACACATACCTACAGCTGATGTTCAGATTAATGACCGGAATTCTGAGATATCCTGGCAACTAAACATTGTGGGTGGCCTTATTTCCTTAGACTAAATCCTGAAAAGTGGAATTTCAGGGTCAGAAGCTAATGTTTAATCTAAAGGCTTTGTTTGTATTGCCAAACCTCAAAATTGAGAAGTAATATTAATACATAAGGAAATTGAACACATAAATGCTTACAATGTGCCATGTAGTGCCTCTCAATCTTCACTACAACATGACTAATTTAATCAGTACATCCATTTTAAAGCTGGTAAAAAATGGGGGTTAAAGGACATAAGATCATGCAGTTCAGTTCAGTCACTCAGTCGTCTCCGACTCTTTGCGACCCCATGAACTACAGCACGCCAGGCCTCCCTGTCCATCACCAACTCCCGGAGTCCACCCAAACCCATGTCCATTGAATTGGTGATGCCATTCAACCATCTTATCCTCTGTCGTCCCCTTGTCCTCCTGCCCCCAATCCCTCCCAGCATCAAGGTCTTTTCCAATGAGTCAGTTCTTTGCATCAGGTGGCCAAAGGATTGGAGTCTCAGCTTCAACATCAGTCCTTCCAATGAACACCCAGGACTGATTTCCTTTAGGATGGACTGGTTGGACCTCCTTGCAGTCCAAGGGACTCTCAAGAGTCTTCTCCAACACCACAGTTCAAAAGCATCAATTCTTTGGTGCTCAGCTTTCTTCATAGTCCAACCCTCACATCCATACATGACCACTGGAAAGACCATAGCCTTGACTAGACGGACCTTTGTTAACAAAGTAACGTCTCTGCTTTTTAATATGCTGTCAAGGTTGGTCATAAATTTCATTCCAAGGAGTAAGCATCTTTTAATTTCATGGCTGCAGTCACCATCTGCAATGATTTTGGAGCCTAGAAAAATAAAGTCAGCCACTTTATTTATGTATAAAGATCATACAACCAGTAAGTAAAAAAAGCAGAAATGGGATTTAAGTCAGATGGTTAAGAATCTGTCTTCAATGCCGGAGACTGGGGTTTGATCCCTGGGTCAAGAAGATCCCCCAGAGAAGGGATTCTCTGGTATTCTTGCCTGGAGAAGTCCGTGGACAGAGGAGCCTAGCAGGGCACAGGGTTGCAAACAGTAGGGCACAAGTTACTAACACTTTCACTTTCATAGCCAAGTAAGTGTTGGGATAGTTTCAGGTGGACAGCAAAGGTACTCAACCACACATGTACATGTATCCCTTCTCCCCGAAACTTCCCTCCCATCTACCTGACACTGCACTCTTGTTGCTAACCACTCATCATGCTGCCTTTGAAAAGTTGTACCAATTAACACTGTCATCAGAAGTATATGAGAATTCCTCCATTCCTCCACCCTAACCAACCCACAGACCACCTTACCTGCCTCCTGAGAAATCTGAATGCAGGTCAAGAAGCAACAGTTAGAACGACATGGAATGACAGATTGGTTGCAAATCGGGAAAGGAGTACGTTAGGGTTGTATCCTGTCACTCTGCTTATTTAACTTATATGCAGATACATCATGCAAAATGCTGGGCTGGATGAAGTGCAAGCTGGAATCAAGATTGCCGGGAGAAATATCAATAACCTCAGATATGCAGATGACACCACCCTTATGGCAGAAAGTGAAGAGGAACTAAAAAGCCTCTTGATGAAAGTGAAAGAGAGTGAAGGAGTTGGCTTAAAGCTCAACATTCAGAAAACTAAGATCATGGCATCCAGTCCCATCACTTCATGACAAATAAATGGAGAAACAGTGAGAGATTTTTTTGGGGGGGGGCTCCAAAATCACTACAGATGGTGACTGCAGCCATGAAATTAAAAGACGCTTGCTCCTTGGATGACAAGTTATGACCAACATAGACAGAATATTAAAAAGCAGAGACATTACTTTGCCAACAAAGGTCCATCTAGTCAAAGCTATGGTTTTTCCAGTAGTCATGTATGGATGTGAGAGTTGGACTAGAAATAATGCTTAACATTGAAGAACTGATGCTTTTGAACAACGGTGTTGGAGAAGACTCTGGAGAGTCCCTTGGACATAAAGGAGATCCAACCAATCCATCCGAAAGAAAATCAGTCCTGAATATTCATTGGAAGGATTGATGTTGAATCTCCAATACTTTGGCCACCTGATGCAAAGAGCTGACTCACTGGAAAAGACCCTGATGCTGGGAAAGATTGAAGGTGAGAGGAGAAGGGGACAACAGAGGATGAGATGGTTGGATGGCATCACCGACTCAATGGACATGAGTTTGCGTAAACTCCTAGAACTGGTGATGGACAGGGAAGCCTGGTGTGCTGCGGTCCATGGCGTTGCAAAGAGTTGGGTATGAATCAGCAACTGAACTGAACTGACTGAACCCAGGGTATTACTTTTCTTTTTAAATTACCAGTTCAGTGGGAACAATCACTGGTTTAAAGAATGAACTATCTTTTTTAGACAATAGTTCTTGAATTCAAATTATACCCATCCAGTGCCAATTCAGTCGCTCAGTCGTGTCTGACTCTTTCCTACCCCATGAACCATAGCACGCCAGGCCTCCCTCTCCATCACCAACTCCCTGAGTTTACCCATACACAGAGATTAATACTTCACCCAAGTATTTTGTGCTGTATAGTTGCTCACTGAAGCCAGGTTACCATTTTTTCTACATGGTACCTGTTAATAAATTGTTCCTGGACCCTTTCTCATGCCATGGTTAGTTGAACATGCACCATGGTGCAGCTGAGAGTGATGCTGAAATACCTGCCATTGATTTGTGAGCTGGGACAAGAATTTGAATAGACTTTATGTGTGCACTATCATGTCTGACTCTTTGCACCCCCAGGACTGTAGCCACCCAGGCTCCTCTGTCCATGGAGTTTTCCAGGCAAGAATACCAGAGTGGCATCGAGTATCTAGTGGAGTGGCATCCTACTCAAGGGCTTCTTCCTGATGCAGGGATTGAACTCCTGTCTGTAGTGCCACCTGGGAAGCCCCTTAATTGGTTTTAATATAATCTGTTTATCTATGATGTCTAAGCTCAATTTCTTCAGACATAGATTTGATTCTGCTTTGAATATGCAAAAGTGTAATAAGTAGGACAATTAAAGAGAAACAAAAGAACTTTAAACAGAATGAGAAAGTACATACATCAGGTATAGGTTTGTGTATTATAGCAGCCAAGTCCTAAATTTAGTTCATAACCAAGGAAACACAAAGATTCTGCTGCTTCCATTGTCCTCCCCAAATGGAAGCCTGGAAGTTCTTCTGGAGAGGCCACTTGCTGGCATTAAAGTCAGGGATATCAGATAAAACAATGGATGATGACTTTATACTACAGAGTTAGCCATCTGTATGTCTTGGTTGGAAAAATGTCTGTTTAGTTCTTTTGCCCACTTTTTGATTGGGTTGTTTGTTTTTCTGGGATTGAGCTATATGAACTGCTTGTATATTTTGGAGATTAATTCTTTTTCAGTCATTGCGTTTGCTGTTATTTTCTCCCTTCTGAAGGCTGCCTTTTCACCTTGCTTATTGTTTCCTTCCTTGAGCAAAAGCTTTTAAGTTTAATTAGGTCCCATTTGTTTATTTTTGTTTTTATTTCCATTACTCTGGAAGGTGGGGTCATGGAAGATCTTGCTGATCTATGTCAGAGAGTGTTCTGCCTATATTTTCCTCAAAGAGTCTTATAGTTGCTGGCATTACATTTAGATCTTTAATCCATTTTACACTACAGAGTTGTAAGCAGAAATAGTCCTCAAATGAATATTTTTAATATGTGACTGTAAATAGATATACTTTTAATTACAACTCTACTTATCAAAATTGTCCTATAAAAGTTTGAAAACATGAGGTGATAACTACTCCAAGTGGGAAATAATTCTCAACGGACTATTTCTGCATGATTTCATACCATCGATTTTCTAGCCACAAATCTGCAGTATTCCACAATCTAAGCTGTTGTTGGGTACTGAATAAGACACTGAAAATTATCTTACTAGGGTTATTCATGGTTCAAAGCATTATTTCTTGATTATTCATAATAATAATAAATTTTGTCCACATTTTAGATGCTGGCAGTGGTTGACCAGCCACCTGCTTCCAATCCCTGAGTTCATAATTCTGACACTCCAAACTGAGCTACACTCTTGCAGAAAACGATAAAATAGTACTGTCTACTAGTGCTTTTATTCTTAATGGGTTTGTAATAAATGGGTCTTTTGGGTTTTATTCACTGTTTTACTGCAGCTTCTTTTCCTGGAACTTTAGCACAGGTGAACTTGTACTGAGGGCCGTGTAAGTGACAGAAAGTACCTTGTGCTCAGAATCACCCATCTGACCCACTCTAATGTCCTTTCAGTAAATGTGCATATTTTCAATAAGTCGTCCCTTAAGACGAGGGCTTCCTTAGCGGCTCACTTGGTGAAGAATTTGCCTGCAATGCAGGAGACCCAGTTCGACTCCTAGGTCAGGAAGATCCCCTGGAGAAGGGAATAGCTACCCACTCCAGTATTCTTGCCTGGAGAATTCCATGGACAGAGGAGCCCTAGTTGGCTACAGTCTATGGGGTTGCAAAGAGTTGGACACGACTGAGCAACTAACACTTAAAAATTAGTATATTTCTTTTTTTGACAGTCTTATTTATGTATGTATTTATTAGTATTTTTTTAAAAATTTCAATAAGTTCTATTGGCAGCATTTTCACTGTGTTTAAACTTGTAGGTCTTCACTTCCTTTAGGTCTGTGATCAAAGCTACCTTGTCTGAGAGGTTTTCCCAACCCCTGAGTATAAATACCTTTGCTCTGCCCATCCTGCGACTCCCTGATTCAGTTGCTCTGTTATTTTTCTCCAGTGTACTTCAGTTCAGTTCAGTTCAGTTCAGTCACTCAGTCGTGTCCGACTCTTTGTGACCCCATGAATCACAGCACGCCAGGCCTCCCTGTCCATCACCAGCTCCCGGAGTTCACTCAGACTCACTCCCATCGAGTCAGTGATGCCATCCAGCCATCTCATCCTCTGTCATCCCCTTCTCCTCCTGCCCCTAATTCCTCCTAGCATCAGAGTCCTTTCCAGTGAGTCAACTCTTTGCATGAGGTGGCCAAAGTACTGGAGTTTCAGCTTTAGCATCATTCCTTCCAAAGAAATCCCAGGGCTGATCTCCTTCAGAATGGACTGGTTGGATCTCCTTGCAGTCCAAGGGACTCTCAAGAGTCTTACTCAAAAAATATGTTTGTCATCTATTTCTCCTATTGACAAAAAGCTCCATTGAGGGCAGGGATTTAATTTTGTTCACTGTTCTAGATCCCCAGTCTCTAGAAGAGTTTTTGGCACATTGTAGATGCCCAACAAATATTTATGGGAAGACTGAATAAGTAACTCCTACTCTGTGTCTAATTACATTAGTCTAAGGTGCATCCAGAGTTCGTGCTGACAAGCTGCATATTCAAAAGCTGCCCATTTCTTTCGTCTCCTTTTACCTCATGTCTTGCTGGTTGCCATACATTTGCAAAGTTAGCACTTCTCACGTGTGGCAGAGTTTTTCTTCAATCATGAGAATCATTCCTATTGTCAAAGTTCTCAGCCATTATCTTTTCCTTATCATTTTTATTCTCCTTTTTTTTTCTTTCTTTTTTAAATTGTGAAAGTATGATAACCTATTTATAGGAGACTTGGAAAATACAGAACAAAATTGCATACAGTTCCACTATATATTACAATTATTTTTTGAAGCAGATAAATTAAGATTTCCAGTTGGAGTTTCAATATCAAACTCTCAAAAATTAATAGAATGAATAGACAGAAAAGTAGAAGGATAGAGTAGACGTGAAAAGCAATGAACGGATTCAACATAAGATGTTGTTCAGGAACTCAGTTGTGTTGGACTTTTGTGAACCCGTGGACTGCAGCATGCCAGGCTTTCCTTTCCTTCACTATCTCCTGGAGTTTGCTCAAACTCATGTCCATTGAGTCCATGATGCCATCCATTTCACAGAAACTTCCTACCTGTTATTAAACAGATCCCTCCTAGGTTGACCTGACTAGTCTTCCAGACAGGTTCAGACATGTCAAATCCTAGGTTTAACCTAATTTAGGTTTAAGCTGGGTTTCATACTACACTTTTGTAAAAAATATGAAAAGTGAAAATAATCATATTTTTGGAGATATTCCCGTTGACTATTCTTGATGGTGTCCCTTTTCAACTTGAAATGGAGATAAAGGCTGCCCTCTAGGAAGTTAAATTGTAAGGTTGATTCCTTAACTGATCATCTCACATTATAGGGAGAAAGGAGAATGGCTTTTGGGTCTGGGAGACTATAACTCTATTTTGGGTGTTAGCATGTTTAAGGGAAGAGTAGCAAGGATTTCTTGGAGAAGGAAATGTCAACCCACTCCAATGTTCTTGCCTGGAGAATCCCAAGGATGGTGGAGCCTGATAGGCTGCCGTCTATGGGGTTGCAGAGAATCGGACACAACTGAAGTGATGCAGCAGCAGCAGCAAGGATTTCTATCAAAAGAGAGGCCAGGTAATAGTGGAGGCCTAGAAAAATGGAAGTAAGAGAAGCAAATGATGGCCAAGCCAGCCAATCACTCTCAAAGGGAGAAGAGTCTTCAGCTACTCCTATCCTATTAGAAAGGGCATCCCTAATAGGGTGGGTTGCAGAATGTCTTTCTGCATAGACTGTTTGAATCCCATTGGCAACACCATCCACTTGTGAAACTGATGAATCAGACGATCATGTCTCATGCCATAAATATTTAGTTCAGTTCCTTTCCTTCATTCTGATTCATGTACCTTGACATTACAGTTCTTCCTACTGTTACTGTTGTAGCCACGCGTTCTGGGAAACAAACTCACTCAGAAGGACAATGCAGATAATGGAGCGCAGTTTATTTCACCTGTAGGCCCAAAGCAGAGTCTCCTCTTAGCCAAGGACCCCGACTGACTTTTGTGAAAACCTTATATATATACTTTAAGTGTACTGCTCAAGCCCACATCCCCAAATTCGTTAAACCTAGGCTGGAAAGTTTTAAAGGGAGCTACAGTCAGGTTACAGCCATGATTCATAATCAGAAGGGTCAGCTGGTTACACACTGTAGCCTATACCAACGGGTGCCATAAAGATTACAAAGGTGATTGACTACATAGGGGATTATTACATTCTTTTTGGTGATGAGAAATCTTGGTATGGAATCTGGTGCTTATCAGTCCAGGAGGCCAGATTGGCCGTAGGTATGTTATTCCCTTGGCTACCAGGCACATAGTCCAAAGTTCACCGAAAGTGCAAGATGGAGCTTCCTTCTTCAAGACGGAGTCAGCTTGGCCTGTTCCTTTCCTCCCTCATTACTTCTCCGATTGGTCCTTTTGAATGCTTATTGTGTGATATCATTCAAATATATTCTCATTTAATCTTCAGACTGATTCCATGAAGTGAGCTATAGTCCACAGGGTTGCAAAAAGTCAGATATGACTGAAGTGAATAGCACACAGGCATGTACAAAGGGACATTAATTTCTCATAAAATAACTGAATTCTTCTTTGAAACTAAGTGAATTACTAGCATCAAACACTGTACATTCATTTGGGCCAAACATGCAGTGGCCTGCATCTGCAAAATATTAATTACACTTTCTTCTCTTAAAAAAAGAGATTTTTTTTTAGACTAAAAGTTTTGCTTCTCTTCTTGGGTGTTATTTATTGTTTTAATAATGGTAGAAAAGCACATAGAGTATAAATAATCAAAAGCTCATTTACTATTGAAATTGGACCAATGTATCTAAGATTTATTGTTTTCCTTCTCTAAAGTCCACATTTTTCTCTTCTTTGGCTGATGGTCCCTTTCTGTCTTCGCACATTTCACGATTATTTTGCTTTTATTTCCTGTACAAGGTTAAAATTGATTTTTCAGAACTTCCAATAACAATTTATAAAGGATATAACTCCAAAGATGGCATTTCCAACCGAAGTGCTTAGCTTATATCTGTTAATTTAATATCTCAAACTCTTTTCTTTAGTACAATAATTTATTTCTTAACAGAGGATATGTGAAGGACAAAAAGTGTGCTAGGTTAAGTGGTACTATTTCTGCCAAAGTGTTCTCGAGACAGTCACATTATATATGGCATGTGAAAGCCACCGCCATTAACTCAGAAGTGTTTTGATGTGAAGGCAGATCCCTTACTGACACATACTTAACATTTATGCACCATGCTTCTCCAAAATTCAAGAATTAGCTATCAATAATTTCCTAACAGTAGTGTATAGGATTTACTCGTTCATATGCAATATATGGCTACATGCCTATGATATGTGCGTGCCTATGCTCAGCCTTGCCTGACTCTTTTGCGACCCCACGGACTGTAGCCCACCAGGCTCCTCTGTCCATGGAATTCTCCAGGCAAGAACACTGGAGTGGGTTGCCAGTTCCTTCCAGGAGATTTTCCCAACCCAGAGATCAAACCTGCATCTCTTGTGTCTCCTTCATTGACAGGCAGATTCTTTGCCACTGTGCCACCTGGGAAGCCCTATAGGATATGACCTGTAAATTTTTAGTTGTACTTTGGTCGTATTATTCTTTGAGGCCATTCGGATGTGTTCATGATCCTTATTTTGACATCTTGATGGCTCCATACAGATCATATTGCTCCCATAAACTGTACATTGCTAAAAACTAGTATAAGAAGAGAGGGAAACTTTCAAAATTTAGGGAAACAGTGTAAAAGGACTATTATATATATATTCCAAAGATTTTTGAATCATCCTATCACATCAGTGTTTTTTTTTTTTTTTTTGCTTTGGTGCATTGTTTTTCACACAGGATAACAATTGTTGTTGTTCTTATTGTCAACTAATAAGATGGTTTAGGGACCCTGCAGCAACAACCAACATTAAAACAGTTTGGGGACTAAAATCCTAAGGATAAGTATCTGTGCCGTTTTGCAGTGTTGTTAAGGAATAACTATGCCTTATTATTTTTTTTTATCACTCTGAGTAGCTGAGATATGTGTCTATCTGGCTTTAAGTTACCTATAGATCAGGACTTGTCTTGGTATCAGCAATGCCTGGCACTTGCCTCTCAGGTGATATTGTATGTGTTGCAAGAACATCAGCTGGGTAGATCTGGGAGAACAAGACTGCTGATGCTCTGCTGTTGAGTGGTACATAGAGTCAGCAGTTTTCTTCTTGAATATATCTTAGGAAGGCCGTCTAAAAGGTCTTTCCTAGGAGCCTTTCAAAGAAAGCTGCAGCATTATTAAGCCCCAAGTATTATCTTAGGTCCTGTTTTACTATTTGCCAAGAAAATAAGCAGTGCTTTAGCATAAATGCTACAATATGCTCAGGAATTTCTACAGTTCCTTTAAGACTTGAAGTGTAGGGGTTTCATTAGAGTCCAGCGAGCTGGCCATACTACCTGCTTAGCTCTGTACCAGCAGGGAAACCTGCGAATAAAAAAACTAGCTCTTAATTTTAGGAAACAAGTACTTTCAAAAATAAGATATTGTTAGCCCACTTTTGTACTCTGTTAAATTCCTTGAATCCTCTTGGTCTTTCTCCCCTTCCTTCAGTGGTTCCTAACTACTCTGATTTATCATGGTTCATCTTAAAATTTTTTGACTTTGTGATGGTGGGAAAGTAGTACACGCAGTAGAAGCTATACTTCAAATTGTGAATTTTGACCATTCCCCCGACTAGCGACACTTTGTCCCCTCCTCGGTCGTGATGCTGAGTGACTGCAGCAGCCGCAGTGCCCAGGCCACCATTCATTCATCAGAGGAAGCAGCCGACACAACCATTCTGTACAGCCAGCCAGTCTGGTTTGCTTTCAGTACAGCATTCAATAAAGCACATGAGATGGTTTGTACTTTATTATGAAACAGACATTGTGTTTTGCTGAACAGTAGGGTAATGGAAGTCTTCTGAGCACATTTTATATAGGCCCAAGTAAGCCATGATGTTCTGTAGGTTAAGTATGTTAAATGCAATTTTGACTTACAATATTTTCTTTCTCTTAGCTATGACCACCTTTTCCTAAAGTATTTATTTTCTGATTGATATACAGGCAAAAACACCCTTCGAATTTTAAAAGAAAACCTGCTTTTATTTTCAACTTACGATGGGTCTGTTGGGATGTAATGTCATTGTAAGTTGAAGAATATTTGTTCTTAATCTTCCCGAGTGAATTGAAGACGAGGAAGTAAGAAAAACTGGTATTTTCTGAAGTGAGGAAAATTATATAACATGGTGGATTTTAAACCAAGTTGTTCTTTTTATCTTGAAAGACTTTTCTTCATTCTGATATTGTGATCTTCCTACCATTTTGGCTAGAACTTTTTTTTGAGATATGATTCTCATTATAATGAATTTTTTTTATTTAAAAAAATGTTCTTACCTGACAAAAGCTTTTAACGGTCAGTAACTCTACATTCATCCCTAAATTCATATTTGAAATTTTATTGATCTATGAAATTCAAAGTCTGGCAGGTACAACTGTACATAAAACTTATTTCTGTCCTTCCAGATTTCTCTGAAAGGAACACACTTGGCAGCAGAGATTGTAAATGCTTTCAAGAACACGACAGGTGATTTTTCACATCAAGTAGGTGATAAGGCAACACTTGTCAAGTTTCCACTTGGCCATTATCTTTTATCCAACATCTACCCTCTACACACCTGGTCATGCATCATGGCTTTAGGACTTCCATACTCATCCCCCAGAGAATCACCACGTGGGTCAAACTCCAAGGGATGATGTTCATCAGATTGGTCTGTCTTGTGGTTCTCATCTCATCTCATCTCAAGGTGTGATTTACAAATGCTATTGCTTGAGCCTAAATGTGACTCAGGAGACAACTTAAGAGATGTTTTTAACACCTTCTTCCAATTTTGAAATAATTATCTGAATTGGGAGTTGAAGGATTACATCACAAGGTTTGGTTTTGAGTTGTGGTTTATGATGAATTGAGGGTATATATTTCTCTACTGTTTTCATCAGAAGGAGATCCCTTGGTAAATCTAATCATCTGCAGAAATATAAATGGTGATTTTTAGGCCCAGATGTTCCATTAGGGTGTCGTTATATCTTTTCTCCACCTAGCTATTTAGCGTAGCACACAATAAAACAGATACGATGCAGAGTTCTGCCAAATGCTAGTTATGGAAGAAGACTCCGATATGAGCAAAATAGAATGAATTTATAAAGTCTGGGTGCAGAATGTTGTTTTCAGATATAAAATGTAACTCCTAAAGAGGACAGGCAGAAGGAGGCTATCTAATTTCAATTTTTGCATAGGTATTAACATGAAAGACACTAAATAATAGCTTTGAATCACTGAACTCAAAGATGTCATCGGTTTTATCTGTCAGTTTGTATCCGTTTTATTTGCCAATACAAACTGTACAGGTAGGTATTGCATAAAATCACACCTTATTTTCTGTCAGTATGAGTCTGTAATTTGCCAAACGCTTAAAAGTCCATAAAAAACCAAAACGTTATGCATTATCCATACTTCAAATAACTTTAAAGTAGTTTTATTATAGAAGTAAGTCATATATAATCTGGTATTCATCTTAATTTTTATCTGTATGTAATACTTAATATAGTAAGTATATAATACTTAAAAGATAGCAATATAGAGATGCAAATTTTGAAATCAATTTAAAATTCTCTGTACTCCTATACCCACCAGGAAAACTTAGTCTTTCAGTTTTTTTTTCTATCCATATTTTAGAGTCTGTACAAAATCAAACAGCAAAATATATAGAGCTAACTTTTAAAATTCAAGACAGTTTATCATTGTGGGAAGAGTTGCAGAATGAAAGAAAGAGGCCCCGAGATCTAGCTTTGCTTTTTTTTTTTTTTCTTCTTTATAAAATAGGCAGTAAGGCTAGAACATCTTTATTATTTTTTCAGCTTTTTATTTCTAAGCTATAAGAACTTGTTTTTGAACATTAACTAAAAGGGTAGTATTGATACCTCTGCCCACAGCTTTTCAGCCTCATCTCTCATCATGCCTCCTAGAGGCTCTCCTTGCTAGTATCCTCTCTCCCACTAGGCCTGCCTCAAGGAAGCTGTTTGCTGTTTCTCCTCCCTGAGGGCCCAGCTCACTCTCTCTCCCTGGAATACAACACACACACACACACACACTGCAAGCACATAGGGTCAGCTTCATAAACACATAGTAATCCTTTAATTCCTAGCTCAGAAATAACATCCTCTAGTCTAGGAAATCTTTACCATCGGCCACACGCCATCACTTCCTACCTTGTTGATATATCACGCTACATGGTAATTTATTTGCTAAATGTCAGTCTGCTATTTTATAAGCTCCTTTAATTCTAGCAACTGAATTTCCTTTTATATCTCAGGCTCTCAGTCCACCGTGCGGTACACAGTAAACCTTCATCAAGTGTTTGCTGAATGAATAAACATATCATTTGAATAATGTGGTGTGCGGGTGTGCTAAGTAGCTTCAGTCCTGTCCAATTCTTTGTGACCTGTGAACTGTAGCCCTTCAGGCTGCTCTGTCCATGGGATTCTCCAGGCAAGAATACTGGAGTGGGTTGCCATGGCTTCCTCCAGGAGATCTCTACTCAGGGATCGAACCCACGTCTCTTATGTCTCCTGCACTGGCAAGCAGGGTTTTTACCACTAGTGCCACCTGGGAAGCCCCTGAATGCTTGGTCTATCTAGTAAATCCCTGGCTAGTATCTTCTGTAATAATTCAGGCAGTTGTTTGATAAATGTTTGGCACTTGGTGTAAGATAACTCTGCCCTGCACTTTGAAGATTACAGAACTGAACCAGGTAGAGTCAAGCCCTTGTGCTTTGAGACAGAAGATGCATGCGTGTCACTGAATTTGAAACAGAAAGCACAAAACCCCAGAGGTCCCCTTGAAAAAAACGTAAGCACGTTTTTGTGTAAATTAGTGGAGGAATGGCCAAGAGGT
Organism: Neotragus moschatus; assembly: GCA_006410615.1. Lineage (NCBI taxonomy): Eukaryota > Metazoa > Chordata > Mammalia > Artiodactyla > Bovidae > Neotragus > Neotragus moschatus. The sequence goes on along the minus strand of SJYA01003130.1, from coordinate 1,940,224 downwards.
ACACTCTTTAGCGAGATGGCAAAGATTTAATCATATTTGTTGTTCAACAGTACTTGAATAATGTTTATGTTTTTTAATGAAACTTTTACTATTTGTTATTCATACCACTGTAAGTGATGGAGGGACAGTAACAGATTTTAAACTGGGAAAGTACCAGTCATTCCAATAGCCCTGAGGAGGACAGTTTAGGGTCGAGAATTATCACAGATAGGATGGCTCAGTGGGTAAAAAATCCACCTGCAATGCAGGAGACGCATGGGTGGGGAAGATACCCTGGAGGAGGCATGGCAACCCACAACAGTATTCTTGCCTGGAAAATCCCATGATCAGAGGAGCCTGGCGGGCTACAGTCCATAGGATCACAAAGAGTCAGAAATGACTGAATGACTAAGCACACAGCGCAGGAAGACCTACTTGGGAAGCTGCTGTGAGTGTCTAGGCAGGAATTAATAAGGGCTGAGACTCTGCTGGTGTCAGGGGTGATGGAGGGCAGCAGATGGCTATCCAGCTGCTTACTGCTCTCACACAGAAATTTAGATTTTCGCTTCTATTAACTCACATGGTTTTATTTTCTAGAAAGGCATTTAAAACTTAAACAATAAAAGTTATGGCCAAGAAGATTAGTAGAAAAGTCCAAAAGTTATGCTCATAGGAGGAAAAAAAAATTGGAATTAAAAAGGCACGAGAACTTTACTAATTAGGTTTTAGAACATGGGGAAAAGGCTTCTGTTCACTCTTAAGGGTGTCAAATCCGTCATAATACAAATGTTCTGAAAGGATTTAAAAAATCTACCTCCTCCGTCTAGTTGATTTTTATTAGATCTGTGAATTATCAATGGCAACATATTTCTTCTGTGTGTGCATCTGTGCTCGGTCACTCAATCGTGTCTGACTCTGCAACCCCATGGACTGTAACCCGCTGGGATTCTCCAGGTAAGAATACTAGAGTGGCTTGCCATGCCCTCTTTCAGGGATCTTCCTGATCCAGGGATCGAACCCATGTCTCCTGTGTTGGCAGGCAGATTCGTTATCACTAGGGCCCCGTGGGAAGCCTAACGCACAAGTGTGTGTGTGTGTGTGTGTGTGTGTGTGTGTGTCCTTACTGATTTGGTTGAGTCTGCAGGTGTGTGCAGGAGCATCCCACAGAACCTTTACTGGGGGAAGGGCAGCAAGCTTCACATAGCAGGTGAGATTTGACAAGCAGTGTGAGACAAAAGGGGGATACTAGTTTGGTAGGTTGAGAATATAACAGAAGTGTGAGATATGAAGTTTAGAACTATGTGAGGGTTCTCTGTGGATGTTTCCCGAATTAATCTCTGGCAGAGAAATCTTTCCTCTTCCCAGGATGAAACGGAGAAGGAAGACATGAAACTCGGTGCCACTGAACTTAAGCTAAACTGCCTAACACATAGGAGACTCGCGATACGTGTTCTAAGATTTATGTAGAAGTATGTGGAGGATTTTGAATTTTAAGAACAAAATATAAGTCATACTGAACAGATAGATAAACCCAAACACAAATTCTATACTTTTGAAACTTCATTAAACAAAGCTATTTAGATTTGCTTTTTTTTTCCCCCCCTAAAAAATCTGTTTATTACTGTTAACCAGACGGTGAATCATATTCTGCATAAGCTGGTCAGTTCAGTTGGTCAGTTCAGTCGCTCAGTCGTGTCCGACTCTTTGTGCCCCTATGGACTGCAGCACACTAGGCTTCCCAGTCCATCACTGACTCCTAGAGCTTTTTCAAGTTCGTCCATCCAGTCAGTGATGTCATCCAGTCATCTCATCTTCTGTCGTCCCCTTCTCCTCCTCAATCTTTTCCAGCATCAGGGTCTTTTCCCGTGCATCAGTTCTTCACATCAGGTGGCCAAAGGATTGGAGCTTCAGCTTCAGCACCAGTCCTTCCAACAAATATTCAGGACTGATTTCCTTTAGGATGGACTTGTTTGATCTCCTTGCAGTCCAAGGGACTCTCAAGAGTCTTCTCTAACTCCACAGTTCAAAAGCATCAATTCTTCAGTGCTCAGTTTTCTTTATTGTCCAACTCTCACATCCATACAAGACTACTGGAAAAACCATAGCTTTGTCTAGATGGACCTTTGTCAGCAAAGTAATGTCTCTGCTTTTTAATATGCTTTCTGGGTTGGTCATAGCTTTTCTTCCAATGTGTAAGCTGGTACCAGAAGTAATTCTATACCTAAATAAACTACTTGTGTCTTTTACTTATAACCAAGAATTAGTAAAATTAGTCATAAAGAGGCATCTTATTTTATATTGTATCCTACATATATCTTTAACTTGTGTGGGAATTTTAAATATATACAAAAGTAGACTCAGCATAATAAACCCCAATCTACCCATCATCCAGTGTCAATATTTATTATCTCATCACAATCTTGTTTCATCTCACCCTTTTTCTTATTATTTTCTAAATTTAAAAGTTTAATTCTTCTCCCCTTGTTATTATTTATTATTATTTTGAAGCAAATCCCAAACATTGTTATTTCATCATCCAAATTTCAGCACATGTCTCTAAAAATGAGGATTCTTTGGGGAAAAACATAACTCCAATATTGTTATAATGGTTACAAATTGACAGTAATTCTTTCATTACATGCCTAGCCAAGGCTCAATTTTGTAAGTATCTCCTCAATGTCAAAAACAGATTTTTAATTGTTTATTTGAGTCTGGACCCAAATAAGGTAAATACGTTGCAGTTGCCTGACATGTTTAAGTCTTTATTAGTCTGTAGTCTTCACTTGACCTCACTCTTTTTCCTTGCAATTTATTTGGTTAGGACACTGGGTCATTATCTGACAGAGTTCCCTCAGTCTAGCTTTTGGGAGTTAAAGCCCCAGAATGTGATTCAACATCTTCCCTGCTTTACTCTGTGCATTTCCTATCAATTGGTAACTGGATCTAGGGTGTAGATCAGTTAGCTTCATCTATTAACTTCATTGTGACAAGACTTCTTCATAGATGAAGTGCTTTTTCAGTAGGAGACCCATAACTTCTGGTGTATCCTCTTATTATGATGTAACAGCGGCTGCGGCACAATGTCTAAATTTCCATACACATATTTTAATTTCAAAAGTTCTGGTGCAAAACCTATTGAAATGGATTTTCTGAGGAACCAAAATTGGCTGAGAGAGAGTAGGTGAGTGCCATCCAAGATTAACCACAACCAAAAACACTTAAGAAAAACCCCTGAATGCAAATAATTCCTAATGACCCTATCAAAGGTTTGTGTCGTTTATCCAAATTATATGCCATGGATCAGCAAGTGCCTTGACAAGGAAACTTCTTTATGTGTGATATAAATCACCAATTACTTCCTTATTTAAAAACTGGATGATGATCACAGCTCGGTGACTCCATAAATTTGAGTTTCTAATATTATGCGGAGGAACATAAAACCTGTTTATGCATTATAATGCAGCAATAATGTGTCTTTTCTCAATCACTGGCATAACTAAATCTACTAACTTGCCTATAGCATGCATAATGACGAGTTTACAAAATGATCAGAATTTTGAATTTTAATTCACCTGAAATTCAAATCCCTGCAGCAATTAAAGAGAAAACCCACACATATCAAACCAGTAAGTGCCTTTAACTGAGGAAGATGCAATTTACAGGGAGGGTGCTGTCATATGCTCTTCGAGGCTTTAGCAAAACTGGAGTCCAATAGATACATCTGCATATGAAAATAAGTCCTGATTGAAATGCTTTGCATTTGCTTCTTCTTTAAAATAAAGAGTCACAGAAATTCAGCAGAAACTGTGTTAGTCTGCGCTGCCCAAAGGCCTGTTTTCTCACATTTTTGGCTACTCCTGTGGAAGTAAAATGGGTTGCCCTGGTGGCAAAATCTGCCAGCAATGCAGGAGAGGCGGCAGGCTTCACATGCTCAGTTCCCGGGTTGGGAAGATCTCCTGGAGAAGGGAATGGCAACGCACTCCATTGCCTAGAGAGTCCCACAGCCAGAGGAGCCTGGTGGGCTATGGTCCATAGGATCAAAAAGAATTGGACAGGACTTAGTGATTAAACAACAGCAACAATGGAGATAAAAACGAAGTAAAAGTTGAGAGATTAGTCTGGAGCGGGAGTTGGCACATTTTTCTCTATAGAAGTCTAGGTAGTAAATATTTTAGGTTCTGTGAGTCATTTGGTTTCTGTCACAACTACTCAATTATGCTACTGTGCCAGGAAAGCATACCTGGATATTATGTGAATGAATGAAAACACCCATGTTTTAATAAAACTTTATTTATAAGAAGAAGAGGTGGGCCTTATTTTGCCTGTGAATCACAGTTTGTTGACTCCCTAATCTGGATAATTCCAGTCAGATCTTACTACCTATTGAAGAAAAAAATTTTTTTTTTCTTCTTTTCTTCTTCCTCTACATAATCAAGGTTGGCTGCCCACACTAATCGAGTTCAGTAAAAAGTAGCTACATTCTTCATTTGATACGTGTCAACACAAGTTTTGTTACGTTTTTAAAGCAAGTCCTTTGAGAAGACCAGCCACCTGTCTGAGTTTATTAGAATTAATAAAGGATAAGAGTGGACTGTCCTATGTGGAACAAAAGAAATCTGCCAGAAGTAGGGTCGATACTTAAAGGAGTCCTTGTGCATTTTTATTTCATTTCATAAAGCAAACACTTCAAAGTTGAAAACCAAAGAAAAGTTGAAGAATAGAGAAAAGAAAGAGAGAGGAAAAAAAGATTTTATGTCAGGGTAAGAAATCAATCATTAACTGTAACATTAAACATGAACTTTGTATTCCTGTTAATTCAAACAACAACAATAACAACTTAAAACCTCACAATTCATTTAAAGTTGGCAACTTACTTTAAAGAAGTTGTTATAAATTGGTTCATTGTCTGCAATTAAAAATAAATATGTTCTATATATCTCCCATTTGCTTACTATTAGCTTCTGTTATAACAGATTATTAAATTGTATAATTATTCCTTGCAAAGATAGTCCTTCGGTCTAAAGGATTTTATAATATTACATTTAAAATAGATTTATAAGCCCAAATGAATGTGTTCCAAAGAGCAAAGACAATTTATTTCATCCTGATAGAAATTTGTCATACATTTTCTGATTAATTTTTGTCCCTGGGTGAATCAGGAAGAAATGACTTTTTATTATATTTTAAAATTTAAGAGCCTAACACAAACTCAGTTGTGGACATACAAGGAAAGAACATTTTAGGTTGTAATCAGTTGTGACGAACTGAAACCTGGAGATCTGTATGTAACTTTCTTTCCCTTTTAGGGTGAAGTAAGTTTTCTTTGCTGGTAGCAAAAATACATCTTTAAGCTTAGATTTGTTTTCAAAGGACGTTTCCTGGAAAGTGGTCCAAGTTGTTTTTCAAATGTTGAAAATATTTAATTTGTAACAGTCAATAAATGATCTAACTCTTACTATTTGCATTTTTCCCAGTTGTATGAAGTGTCATGTGGACTCAAGATTGCTGGAGTCCATAGCCATTTTTTTTTTTTTTTTTCTGGCTCAAGGGAAAATTAAACTTTTGAAACATGAGGAAAGATTTTATAATAGGTGCCTTTCAAATGAGGCTTGACATTTGAAAACTTTTAATACTGAGGACACAGATAAGTAATCTTATTATGTACGGAGGAAAAAAAAAGAATTGGTAAACAAACCTACAACTGCTGTTTATAAAATCTACTAGTGATCTTGCTAATAAGAGACAGATTAAGGAATGCATTTCCCACAAATTTGTCCCCATAGTAGCTACGGTGAAGTCCATGATTTTGGCATTCAACTCCTAAATAACAGGGTGAAAAGAAAAAAGGACCACAGGTTACACAGTGATGCTCTATGGTGTGTTTGCTAAATATATTTATATGCTTTCAGAGATGGTTTTCAACACAGACTTGAATTAGGATATAAAAGTATTTTTATTTAGTGATGAAACTCTAAATATGTATCATGTCCTCAGTACTTGTTCTTACTTGTGTGCTTCTGATCTCATCAGAGAAATGCTTGTTTTGAGAGAATTTCTGGCTGCTCTCTGCTCATTTGTACAGTCTTAGATCTGATGACCTTTAAATTTATGACCTAGTAAATAATCTTTCTCAGCTTTGGAAGAAAAAGAGATTGGTCAATAGAGTTTTAATTACAAAAATCCTGGCAGTGACCCTGCTAATAGAATACAGATTCCACAGTACACGATGCATTCTGGTCAGCTCTCTATTTATTTACATTTTGTTCTACCCTAGAACGTTACCAGTCCTGGGTGTTCATTGGAGGGACTGATGTTGAAGCTGAAACTCCAATACTTTGGCCACCTGATACGGAGAGCTGATTCATTTGAAAAGATCCTGATTGAGAGAAAGATTGAGGGCAGGAGGAGAAGGGGATGACAGAGCATGAGATGGTTGGATGGTATCACCGACTTGATGGATATTAGTTTGAATGAACTCCGGGAGTTGGTGATGGACGGGGAGGCCTGGCGTGCTGTGGTTCATGCGGTGGCAAAGAGTCGGACACGACTGAGCGATTGAACTGGGAACATTACCAACTTAAAAAATATGGCTTTTAGAGCAGAGTAATTAAAAATGGCTCATATACTCATTAAGTCTGAAAAGATTCTTGGGGTATCTGTTTTGGGGAAGCACAGACATATTTTTAGTTGAAAGATACAGTACAGCTTTCTGAAATGTATAAAATTTTTTTTTCCCCTGGATAAAAAGGTACATGATAATATCTATAGGTCAGCTGTTACTCGAATACAATTTTTTGCTTATTATCTTTTTAGCAGATCATGTATATAATAAAATTGATTTAAATTCTGCAGTTTGCAAGTACTTCAGGTTTAACTATATTGTTATATACAAATGAATGAGTAAGTTTTGAACTTGTAAAGGATTCTATATCACTGATACAAGGAATTTTTAACATAGGGGCAACTAGTTCTGGCAGATCCAGATCAAGCCAATACAAGTGGGATAACAGAGGCCTTTCATGATGTTGTGAATAGATGATGTTCAGTTGGAGGCTTTTAGTCAAGGATTACACTGCCAGGCAAAATGAGTTTTATAGAAACAGACTCGTAGACTTAGAGAACAAACTTATGGTTACAGAGAGGGGTAAGGATGAGGGGAAGGGATAGTCAAAGAGTTTGGGATGGACAGGTACACACTGCAATATTTAAAATGTATAGCCAACAAGGACCTACTATATAGCACAGGGAACTCTGCTTAAGGTTATGTGGCTGCCTGAATGGGAGCGGAGTTTCGGGGAGAATGGATACATTTATATGTATAGCTGAGGCCCTTTGCTGTGCACCTGAAACTAACACAACATTATTAATCAGCTATACTCCAATATAAAATAAAACATTTAATTAAAAAAATAAAATATACCGCTTTTTTATGCAGTCAAAAAAATTGTAAGAGATTTAGAGGAATGTTTTACTGTACACACAAATGCCCTGGTATGAGAAAACATTTCTGTGAAAGAATGTATTGAGAGGTTTTTTTCTTTTTAATCAAATAATAAAGAAGTAAGGGGAAATTATGACAATGTGATTGGTAGAAACGATTGGCTTTGGCAGGTAAGACATTTAATATTGCCTTTGGACTGTTGTCTCTGGTGAATTTGTTTTACACAAAATAGGTTGTAAGTAAATTCTCTGAGTACTTAGGCTGTGTCTACATATTCAGTTTGGGAAATTTTATTGAAGTTAATAAGTACATTTATTTATATATTTTTTCAGTCTTAAAATATTCATTCCAATGGTGCATGCAGAATAGTGCACATATTCTGAGTACACACTGCTTGATGAGTTTTCAGGATTTTCACTGTAGTATCCAGCCCGCAGGGGCTTCTTAGGTAAGTGTCAGTGGTAAAGAATCTGCCTGCCAATGCAAGACACTTAAGAGACACGGGTTCAGTCCCTGAGTCAGGAAGATACCCTGGAGGAGGAAACGGCTACCCACTCTAATATTATTGCCTGGAGAATCCCATGGACAGAGAAGCCTGGTGGGCTACAGTCCAGATGGCCTAGCACGCACGCAGGCATCCAGCCTTCACATCAAGAAGTGTAACTTTACCAGGATCGGAGGATCTTTGCTTGTGATTCTTTCCAAATACTTTTCCCACTCCCAAGGTAACCACTATCTCTTTACTTCTCAATTATAGATAATTTTTGATTTTTAAACTTTGTATAACTTGAGTCATAGAGACTGTGTTCTTTTGGGTTGGACTTATTTTGCCTGACATTGATTCATCCATACTTTCATGAATAGTTTCAGATCATTCATTTTCATTCCTATGTGTGTTTTCTTGTGTGAATACGTCATGATTTATTTATCCATTCTACTGTTTCTTGGGTGGTTCCCAGTTTTAATGATTGTGAACAGCACTGCTATAAACATCAATGTACATGCTTTTTGGTCAATATACCCAGGCATTTCTGTTGTGAACATCGTTGCCCTGAAAACCAAGTTTATCACAGTTGTTTAGAAGTATTTGCCAACTCTTATATTGCAATAATCTGTAATAGTCTGCATTCATTGTTTTATTTTCTCCTGTTGATGACTGGTCATATTTCCTTGGCTCTTATATATCTAGTAATTTTTTTTATTTTATGCTGTACATTATATTTAACAGAACCAGAAAGGCGCTAGCTGACTTTGTTTCCCACCAAANTGGCTCAAGGGAAAATTAAACTTTTGAAACATGAGGAAAGATTTTATAATAGGTGCCTTTCAAATGAGGCTTGACATTTGAAAACTTTTAATACTGAGGACACAGATAAGTAATCTTATTATGTACGGAGGAAAAAAAAAGAATTGGTAAACAAACCTACAACTGCTGTTTATAAAATCTACTAGTGATCTTGCTAATAAGAGACAGATTAAGGAATGCATTTCCCACAAATTTGTCCCCATAGTAGCTACGGTGAAGTCCATGATTTTGGCATTCAACTCCTAAATAACAGGGTGAAAAGAAAAAAGGACCACAGGTTACACAGTGATGCTCTATGGTGTGTTTGCTAAATATATTTATATGCTTTCAGAGATGGTTTTCAACACAGACTTGAATTAGGATATAAAAGTATTTTTATTTAGTGATGAAACTCTAAATATGTATCATGTCCTCAGTACTTGTTCTTACTTGTGTGCTTCTGATCTCATCAGAGAAATGCTTGTTTTGAGAGAATTTCTGGCTGCTCTCTGCTCATTTGTACAGTCTTAGATCTGATGACCTTTAAATTTATGACCTAGTAAATAATCTTTCTCAGCTTTGGAAGAAAAAGAGATTGGTCAATAGAGTTTTAATTACAAAAATCCTGGCAGTGACCCTGCTAATAGAATACAGATTCCACAGTACACGATGCATTCTGGTCAGCTCTCTATTTATTTACATTTTGTTCTACCCTAGAACGTTACCAGTCCTGGGTGTTCATTGGAGGGACTGATGTTGAAGCTGAAACTCCAATACTTTGGCCACCTGATACGGAGAGCTGATTCATTTGAAAAGATCCTGATTGAGAGAAAGATTGAGGGCAGGAGGAGAAGGGGATGACAGAGCATGAGATGGTTGGATGGTATCACCGACTTGATGGATATTAGTTTGAATGAACTCCGGGAGTTGGTGATGGACGGGGAGGCCTGGCGTGCTGTGGTTCATGCGGTGGCAAAGAGTCGGACACGACTGAGCGATTGAACTGGGAACATTACCAACTTAAAAAATATGGCTTTTAGAGCAGAGTAATTAAAAATGGCTCATATACTCATTAAGTCTGAAAAGATTCTTGGGGTATCTGTTTTGGGGAAGCACAGACATATTTTTAGTTGAAAGATACAGTACAGCTTTCTGAAATGTATAAAATTTTTTTTTCCCCTGGATAAAAAGGTACATGATAATATCTATAGGTCAGCTGTTACTCGAATACAATTTTTTGCTTATTATCTTTTTAGCAGATCATGTATATAATAAAATTGATTTAAATTCTGCAGTTTGCAAGTACTTCAGGTTTAACTATATTGTTATATACAAATGAATGAGTAAGTTTTGAACTTGTAAAGGATTCTATATCACTGATACAAGGAATTTTTAACATAGGGGCAACTAGTTCTGGCAGATCCAGATCAAGCCAATACAAGTGGGATAACAGAGGCCTTTCATGATGTTGTGAATAGATGATGTTCAGTTGGAGGCTTTTAGTCAAGGATTACACTGCCAGGCAAAATGAGTTTTATAGAAACAGACTCGTAGACTTAGAGAACAAACTTATGGTTACAGAGAGGGGTAAGGATGAGGGGAAGGGATAGTCAAAGAGTTTGGGATGGACAGGTACACACTGCAATATTTAAAATGTATAGCCAACAAGGACCTACTATATAGCACAGGGAACTCTGCTTAAGGTTATGTGGCTGCCTGAATGGGAGCGGAGTTTCGGGGAGAATGGATACATTTATATGTATAGCTGAGGCCCTTTGCTGTGCACCTGAAACTAACACAACATTATTAATCAGCTATACTCCAATATAAAATAAAACATTTAATTAAAAAAATAAAATATACCGCTTTTTTATGCAGTCAAAAAAATTGTAAGAGATTTAGAGGAATGTTTTACTGTACACACAAATGCCCTGGTATGAGAAAACATTTCTGTGAAAGAATGTATTGAGAGGTTTTTTTCTTTTTAATCAAATAATAAAGAAGTAAGGGGAAATTATGACAATGTGATTGGTAGAAATGATTGGCTTTGGCAGGTAAGACATTTAATATTGCCTTTGGACTGTTGTCTCTGGTGAATTTGTTTTACACAAAATAGGTTGTAAGTAAATTCTCTGAGTACTTAGGCTGTGTCTACATATTCGGTTTGGGAAATTTTATTGAAGTTAATAAGTACATTTATTTATATATTTTTTCAGTCTTAAAATATTCATTCCAATGGTGCATGCAGAATAGTGCACATATTCTGAGTACACACTGCTTGATGAGTTTTCAGGATTTTCACTGTAGTATCCAGCCCGCAGGGGCTTCTTAGGTAAGTGTCAGTGGTAAAGAATCTGCCTGCCAATGCAAGACACTTAAGAGACACGGGTTCAGTCCCTGAGTCAGGAAGATACCCTGGAGGAGGAAACGGCTACCCACTCTAATATTATTGCCTGGAGAATCCCATGGACAGAGAAGCCTGGTGGGCTACAGTCCAGATGGCCTAGCACGCACGCAGGCATCCAGCCTTCACATCAAGAAGTGTAACTTTACCAGGATCGGAGGATCTTTGCTTGTGATTCTTTCCAAATACTTTTCCCACTCCCAAGGTAACCACTATCTCTTTACTTCTCAATTATAGATAATTTTTGATTTTTAAACTTTGTATAACTTGAGTCATAGAGACTGTGTTCTTTTGGGTTGGACTTATTTTGCCTGACATTGATTCATCCATACTTTCATGAATAGTTTCAGATCATTCATTTTCATTCCTATGTGTGTTTTCTTGTGTGAATACGTCATGATTTATTTATCCATTCTACTGTTTCTTGGGTGGTTCCCAGTTTTAATGATTGTGAACAGCACTGCTATAAACATCAATGTACATGCTTTTTGGTCAATATACCTAGGCATTTCTGTTGTGAACATCGTTGCCCTGAAAACCAAGTTTATCACAGTTGTTTAGAAGTATTTGCCAACTCTTATATTGCAATAATCTGTAATAGTCTGCATTCATTGTTTTATTTTCTCCTGTTGATGACTGGTCATATTTCCTTGGCTCTTATATATCTAGTAATTTTTTTTATTTTATGCTGTACATTATATTTAACAGAACCAGAAAGGCGCTAGCTGACTTTGTTTCCCACCAAAGTGTAGGCCAACAGATGCAGAGCCAGGGGAAAGTGAAAGTGAGAATCACTCAGTTGTGTCTGACTCTTTGCGATTCCATGGACTATAGTGAGGTTGCATCTCTTTAAATCAATCAGAGGTTGGATTGTGTGGTGGCTGGGTGAGTTCAGCGTTTGTAAAATTCAATGTCTTGCTTGCTCCCGTTCTTTGAATATGGCCGTATGGTATTTTGATTGAAAGCCCAGCAGTGATTCCTCTCTTCAGTCAGACCTGAAAGCCTGCATGAGACTCAGCTCTCTGCTTTGAAAGTTCCCAGTGCAGCTCCCAAGCCACCTCTCCCAGGCAACTTCAAGAAACGGCGAAAGTCTTAAGGGAAAGGCTGATCACGTGCTTTAGGAAGTTCTCTCCCCTGGCACGTGTGCGTCCTAAGCACTAAGAAACAGCAGGAAATCTCATCTGCCTCTTAGGAACTCAGGCCTAGCTCCACAACCATCTGTGTAGGCTCAGAGCTCAACAAATGTCCCCCGAGGTAAAATAACAGCATTTCTGGGTCTCCTCCAGTTTCTAATTTGTCATCGAGCATTGCCCAACTGCTGAATGATTTTCTGGTTTCTACTTTCCATGATACCGATCTCTGGTTGGGACCTATCCTATCCCACACTTAGCCCAAACCTAGAACAGTGAAGGCCTGACTTTTCACAAGGTACGGCTTGTAATATTTCCACCTTCCCTGATTTGTAGTTGGTTTACTCTTGTTGTTTTCACAGCTCTCTGATGTTGTTATGAACATTAAAAACATCTCTCCCTCTTTTTCCACTTTTGTAGTAGGAGTATTGGCTTCTACATCACGGAAGCAGAAGTCAAGTAAATTCATCTTAATTATATGTTGCATTAAATAATTCTCCATAGTTTACAAATTGAATATAATATCTCCATTTGTAGCCTCACAGCAATTCTGTGAATTAAGCAACGTGTGCAACAATATTTCTGTTTTGTGGATTAGGAAACTAGTGTCCAGTAAATTAAGTCTCCTGCAAAAAGACCAATATGGCAAGGGTCAGAGAAGGACCTTGTGTCTTTTTAATTTCCTATACTCAGTGTTATTTTGTGCTCACCACAGCTAGTTTTAACTAAAAAGTTCAAAAATAGTCACAAACATTTTGGCAGATACTTCCAATTTAATCATAGGCTTAACACCAGCAGGAAACTTTTATGTCTTGGTTTAAATTTTGATATCAGTTTTAAAAACCTGGAAAGCCACATACACAGTGGGGTTTACAGGACACTGAAAACTACAACCCTGACCCCCACCCCCCCCCAAAAAAAAATTCATCCTGCCTTGTTGTCCTGAATCATGCCTGGATTGTCATCATTCTACCTCTGTACCTTTGGGTTAAATGGAGTCTTCCTGAGACTCCATGTCAAAACACAGATATTCTTGGAAAAGCAGGAATGTTTTTAAAATAATAGTGGGAATGAATTTTCAGAGGATGGGAACAACAGGCTGGAAGAAGTGAGTCCGAGTGGTGAAATGCACAAAAGCAGAAAGAACAGATAACATACAAATTTCCCCATGTCTCTGAACAGGAGCACAAGCGGAGAGAGGCTGCACACCGCAGGATGCTCAGAGAAGACCAGCGTGGTGTGGGTCAGTTAACGGTAACGCTGTGGACACTATGGGTGGAAGGAACCAGGTAAGTGGGTTGAAAAGCCGTCTAGTTCAAGGGCGAGAACAAGCAGCCTGAGAGCCAGATGGTGTCGATGTGTCTATTCGGGTTCTCAGTAGGGTGGTTTTAAAATTGAATATGAATGTCATTAGAGGGGCAATGTTTTTCAGTTCAACACAGTCCCCAAATATTCTATGATCTTTTGTTCATTGATGTTTCCTCTCTGCCTCTTGATAGTGTTTGAGCTCAAAACCCTTGATGAGTTAAATCATTTTTATAAATGAGACTCTGAGCCCAGAAAGTGGTACATCCAGCTTAATGAAACATATCCTTCTTGTCATTATTCTCAGAAAGCGCCTTCTCAAATTAGTTCATAACCTATTAATCATTAGTTTACCCAGGGGTTATTTCACTGCACAAATGTTCTTTTTTTTTTTTTTTTTTTAACACTTTTCTTTCTACTAGACTGCCTTTTCCTCCCTCCATCCATAAAAGAACAGACATTCTAGCTTCAGATGATTGATCTAAGGCTAATGGATAGAAAATATGAAGCGGCTTTCAGCCTAACTATAATGATTAACTTTCTATAAACTTCAGCTGTCCCAGAAAGGAACAGTGGTTTTAAATGATGCACTCTGTCACTGGACGTGCTCCAGGCAAAATTAGAGATATGGAAGGAGGAATTCCTGCATTCTATGGAAATTTGAGATCTCTAAATTCCCTTCCAATTTAGAAAAAAAATATTAATTGCAATCTGTGTTTGTGGCATCTTGTAAATTTAGCATCTGTAGCGGTAGCTCTCTTCATGTCTACACCTAATTCATCTCCACTTCCAGAACTATATTCTGTTCTGGCCCTGTGTTTATCTCTGTCTGTGTGTGTCACCAAACATTTATTTGTGCTGTTGTATGTTTATCTAATATAAATGAATCCAGTGTTCATTAGGAGCAATGCAGTATTTTAGGTGTCACTGAGGCTATAATAATAAGCCAGTTGCCAGGATTGCCAGGAATAAATAGATCTCTTCAGGATTAAAAGAGATTTGGAATGAACTAAAAGTGAAAGAGATTGAGGATTCTATTAGACATCTTTGATTTAATCTGTGAGTCGCTAAGACATCCTCATGGAATATTTTCTAGGGTTTACGTCTCTATCTAAAGCAGCCAGAGATCTTGTTTTCTAGCAGGTTTTGATAATGTGAGTAAAACACTGCTGGGTTTGGACAGAGGTTGTAACCATAGAATTGGATGAGAAAGAAGCTGTCTTTCAAGAGATCTTGTATCTATTTAAGAAACCTAAAGAGTGATAATTAGAGATTTCATTTTCACTCTCTTTCTTTTTCCTTGTGAAATAGAGAAACAAAACAATCTTTGTGCCTTTGTAAAATTCTCAGCTAATGAAATGTTTGGAGATCCATAAGGAGAGACAATATGGCAAGGCTAATTGAGTTTTTAGAAAATTTCATTTATTTAAATACACTGAGCAAACACATGGGGTGGTTTGCAAACTTCCTATAATTGCAAACAATGACTTGCTTGGGTCAAAATTTCAATGGTTTGTTTTTCTGAATTGATGTGGCAGATTGGAATGAAGAAAGAAGTAGACAGGGATGGTATTAATCTTCTAGTTTGAAACCTTCAGTGACTAGAAGTCATGAAACCTTCAGTGACTCAAAAGTTCTGAATTGCTTTACTAATTTCTTATAAGAAAAGTATATTATAGGGAAAGAAAAACAAAGTTTTGTGCTTCACAGGAGAACTGTTTCTTTATCAAATAGCTATAAATATCAGCAAATTTCTTTCTAGCACCTTGCTACATGTAGGACCTTTGTTTTGTTTAGTCGCTAAGTCATGTCCGACTCTTTGTGACCCAGTGGACTTAACCTGCCAGGCTCCTCTGTCCATGGGATTTCCCAGGCAAGAATACTGGAGTGGGTTGCCGTTTCCTTCTCCCATGTAGGACCTTTAGAGTGTGATAAATGTTTCTATTAGGTAAGCTTCAGTTGATGTTATCACTAAGAGTGTGCTAAGTCACTTCAGACATGTCCGACTCTTTGCCACTCTACAGAGTGTAGCCCTCCAGGCTCCTCCTGGAGCCTTATGAGCCTCCGCCTCTTGCCTCATAAAAAAGCCAATCCTTTCTTAAATAGCTATAACTTTTTTTTAAATAGCAAATTTCTTTCTAATATGCTGCTACATGTAAGATTTTATATCATGATAAACTTTGAAGCAGTGTGCTTGAGTTATAAATATTGAAATTTGAACTTGTCTTCCATCAGTTGAGAGTGTAGAACATCTCAGGGTATGTGAAAAGTGAAAATGAAGTCCCTCAATCGTGTCCGACTCTTTGCAACCCTATGGCCTGTAGCCCACCAGGCTTCTCCAGACATGGGATCTTCCAGGCGAGAATCCTGGAGTGGGTTGCCATTTCCTTCTCCAAGGGATCTTCCCAACTCAAGGATCGAACTCCAATCTTTTGTATTGCAGGCAGACTCTACTGTCTGAGCCACCAGAGAATCCCCCAGAGAATCAGGATGTCTGGTGAATTAATATTTAGTAATTCTTTATTAAGTGAGAACTGCAGGAGCTTCCCTGGTGGCTCAGTGGTAAAGAATCCACCTGCCAATGCAGGAGACATGGTTTTGATCCCCGGTCTTGAAAGATCCCGCACGTCCATGCCGCTGAGCACTAAGCCCATGAGTCACAACTATTGGGCCTGTGCTTTAGAGCCCCGGAGTCGCAGCCACAGAAGGCTGCACGCCCAGAGCCCATCCACTGCAATGAGAAGTCCCAGCACTGCAACTAGAGAGTAGCCCCTGCTTGTTGCAACTGCAGAAAAGCCTGTGCAGCAACAGAGAACTAGTGCAGCCCCCAAAATAAATAAACCGTTTTTAAAAAAATAAAAAAAAAACACAAACAAACAAGAGGATTGTTGGTGAGGCAGAGTGTATTGAGAGAGTAGCATCCTTGGCTTTCGAGTTCAAAATCGAAATGCTGCCACACAGCTACAGGGCATTGGTTCATGTTGGCAATGAGAGGAGCCACTATTCTATTCTGTTTCATTGTTCCAATCTTCTTTTTTTTTAAAAGTTGTTTTGATTATTCTAGATCCTTTGAATTCTATATAAAATTTTGCATCAGCTTTTAGATTTCTATAAAAAGGGCCTACCAGGATTTTTTTGTTTGTTTTAGATTATATAAAATCTGTAATTCTTTTTAGTTAGTGTTAGTCGCTCAGTCGTGCCCAACTCTTTGCGACCCCATGGACTGCAGTCCACCAGACTCCTCTGTCCATGAGATTTTCCAGGCAAGGATACTGGAGTGGGTTGCCATTTCCTTCTCCAGGGGATCTTCCCAACCCACGGATCGAACCCGGGTCTCCTGCACTGCAGGCAGATTCTTTACCAACTGAGCTACAAGGGAAGGCCCAATTCTTTTTTGGGTACTTAAAATCTTAACAATATTGAGTCTTTTATTCCCATAAAACACTACATTTCTCCTGTTATTTTGGTTTTCTTTAATTTCTCTCAGCAGTGTTTTGTAGTTTTCAGAGTACAGGTATTTATCCCTGTGTATTTCATGTTTTGATGCTATTATTAATGGCATTGCTTATTAAATTTCAGTTTCCAATTGTCTCTCACTAGTGTATAGAAGTCGGAGAAGGCAGTGGCACCCCACTCCAGTACTCTTGCCTGGAAAATCCCATGGACAGAGGAGCCTGGTAGGCTGCAAAATTCACTTCTCACTCTCATGCATTGGAGAAGGAAATGGCAACCCACTCCAGTGTTTTTGCCTGGAGAATCCCAGGGACGGGGGAGCCTGGTGGGCTGCCATCTATGGGGTTGCACAGAGTCGGACACGACTGAAGCGACTTAGCAGCAGCAGCAGCAGTGTATAGAGGTGAAGTTGATTTTCTATATTAATCTTGCATCCTGCAAACTTACTGAAATCAAGTATTAGCGCTAGTAGGTTTTTTGTAGATTTCACTGAATTTGCTTCATAGATAATTTTGTCAGTTGTGAATATGGACAGTTTTGCTTCTTCCTTTCCAACCCAGATGCGTTTTATTTCTGTGTCTTGCATTATTGTACTGACTAGAACTGCTAGTTCAGTCTTGAATAGAAATAGTGAAAATAGACAATTTTGGTTTAGCTTCCTTTGTGTTTTTTGTGTTTGTTATTTGTTGAGCTCCTTGAATCTGTGGTTTTATAGTTTTAATCAGATTTGGAAATATTTGGTCATCATTTCTTCAGCTATTTTTGGTTTCCTCCTTTCCTCTTTCTCAAGGACTCCAGCGAAACATGCATGAGATTTTTTGATTTTGTGCCATAGATTACTGGTGTTTTTTCACTTACTTATCTTTTCTTCTTGGGATTGATTTTCAGTAATTTTTTCTGCATTTTCTTCACTAATCTTTTCTTCTGCAATGGATACTCTGTTGTTAATTTCATTCTGCATATGTAAGAAAAATTGTCTTCTGTTAAGGCAGCGTCCTTTTGAGAATTCCACTCAATGCCTTTGGATTATGATGTTTTCCAGTATGGCTGATAGGAACAGGAACTATTTCTGTCTCTGTGTGATGGCCTGGCACTGCTCATTCTAAACGTTTTGAAGATTTTTACCCTCTTCTTGGGTGTTTTGGTACTGTTCAGTACCCTGCTTAATGCTCAAGGAGGCTCCATGCCCACCTCCATGGTCCCCTCTGTGCAGTACCTGGGCATCAGTGCCCAGGATACGCCTTATAGAATGATGTACACTTCATAAGCATGGAGTTGGCAAACTTTTCCTGTTAAGGGCCAGATGGTAAATATTTTCGGTTTGGCAGGCCATATGGTTTCTGCTGCAACTATTCAACTGTGCCATTACAGCCTGAGAGCATTTACAGTATGTAAACCAACGGGCAAGACTGTGTTCCGATAAAACTTTATGTACAAAGGCATGTGGCAGGCCAGATTTGGCTCACGGCCCTTTGTTAATTAACTCCTGTGACTGTCTTTTGGATTTTGTTTTGTTTTCACTTCCTCGTGACTGTCTCCTGGGTGGGACTTAAGACAGCAAGCCTTATTTCAGTTTCAAAGCTGGAAGAAAAGTATACTGCTGTTGAGACTTCTCAGACTGGTGTACACTGACACTTGGATTCATTATTTTTGCTTCTGTGCCTGAAATGCTAAGTAGTGAATCGTTTAATGCTGACATTTAAGCTAATTGCTCTTTAATGTACGTTTGACATATGAAGCAACATATTGCAATCTAAAAATAATTAAGATAAATCATTTGCATAGATTGCTGTGGAAAAGCCAAACCATTTTTCATCTCCCTCCTTCTTGGGTGGGAGGGACGCACTGCAGTTAGATACAGAATTTCTATCTGTCTCGTACCTCCGCGTCTCTCAAGAAGTGACCGGGAGCCGCGGATGGAGCTGAAGTGCCAGCTCCCAGGCTGTCCTGTCGTCAACCTGCCCAGATGCCGGCATTGCTTGGTCTGCACTGCTGAATAGCCCTGGAGAACTTTGGTAGGCAGGCAGTGTGCTGTGAAGGATTAGATTCTGCCTCCCAATTATTTAAAGCCCCAGAGGACTCCCCTCACCACTTCAAGTTTTAAGATTGGCTCCAACCCACAGGTTCAACAAATGGGCACGTTTGTGAGTTGCATTATCTTGGGATTGATGCTATACCAATAGGTCGTGGTCAAATACACAGTACAGACAAATTGACTTTTTTCTTGGTGGAGGTGAAGGAAAATCCTCACAGTTTTCTCTAGGGGGGACTGCATGCCCTTATAACAACTGTCCAAGGGCACAATATGTCTTTGAATAGAATGGGTCATTTGTTCCTCTGGGCACTTCATCTTTAAAGTTAGCTCATTATACTTCAAAAGGCTATTGTATGTTCTTTCAAGGAAGACTTTTTCTACATTTGTGCAAAGCAAGCAACCGTTTCCAGCTTTATCCAGTGATTACATATTATGAAATCAAAAAGCTATCAGTTATTTCTATAAAAGGCAATTTGTTAGCTCTTTGTAAATACAGATTTTTGGGGGGCCAACTTTGATAAACTGCACATGCTATTTTTCTATACTGTAATTTAAATCAATTTTAAGAACAGATTTATCATGTTTAATTAATTATATAAATAATTCATGCATATTATGTATAATATGTCTTTGCTACAATGGTAGCTCAACTGGCAAAGAATCTGCCTGCAATGCAGGAGACCCTGGTTCAATTCCTGGGTTGGGAAGATCCCCTGGAGAAGGGAATGGCTACCCACTCCAGTGTGAAGAAGGCTGAGTGCCAAAGAATCGATGCTTTTGAACTGTGGTGTTGGAGAAGACTCTTGAGAGTCCCTTGGACTGCAAGGAGATCCAACCAGTCCATTCTGAAGAAGATCGGCCCTGGGATTTCTTTGGAAGGAAGGATGCTAAAGCTGAAGCTCCAGTACTTCGGCCACCTCATGGGAAGAGTTGACTCACTGGAAAAGCCTCTGATGCTGGGAGGGATTGGGGGCAGGAGGAGAAGGGGATGACAGAGGATGAGATGGCTGGATGGCATCACTGACTCGATGGGCGTGAGTCTGAGTGAACTCTGGGAGTTGGTGATGGACAGGGAGGCCTGGCGTGCTGCGATTCATGGGGTCGCAAAGAGTCGGACATGACTGAGCGACTGAACTGAACTGAACTGAACTGACCCACTCCAGTATTCTGGCTTGGAGAATTCCATGGACTGTATAGTCCATTGGGTCACTAAGAGTCAAGCCTGACTGAGCAACTTTCACTCAGGCTCTATAATAGCTACAGCTATATGTGTCTTTTCATCACTGTATCCTTCATGGCTCGAGATACAAAACACATACTTTATATCATGAAATATTTGTGCAGTAAATGAGTGAATGAATATAAATGACCCCAGTGAGTGAAGTGACTGAATAAATGTTGCAGTCAAAAAAGGTGGGTAGGTTTTCAGGAAANGCAACATATTGCAATCTAAAAATAATTAAGATAAATCATTTGCATAGATTGCTGTGGAAAAGCCAAACCATTTTTCATCTCCCTCCTTCTTGGGTGGGAGGGACGCACTGCAGTTAGATACAGAATTTCTATCTGTCTCGTACCTCCGCGTCTCTCAAGAAGTGACCGGGAGCCGCGGATGGAGCTGAAGTGCCAGCTCCCAGGCTGTCCTGTCGTCAACCTGCCCAGATGCCGGCATTGCTTGGTCTGCACTGCTGAATAGCCCTGGAGAACTTTGGTAGGCAGGCAGTGTGCTGTGAAGGATTAGATTCTGCCTCCCAATTATTTAAAGCCCCAGAGGACTCCCCTCACCACTTCAAGTTTTAAGATTGGCTCCAACCCACAGGTTCAACAAATGGGCACGTTTGTGAGTTGCATTATCTTGGGATTGATGCTATACCAATAGGTCGTGGTCAAATACACAGTACAGACAAATTGACTTTTTTCTTGGTGGAGGTGAAGGAAAATCCTCACAGTTTTCTCTAGGGGGGACTGCATGCCCTTATAACAACTGTCCAAGGGCACAATATGTCTTTGAATAGAATGGGTCATTTGTTCCTCTGGGCACTTCATCTTTAAAGTTAGCTCATTATACTTCAAAAGGCTATTGTATGTTCTTTCAAGGAAGACTTTTTCTACATTTGTGCAAAGCAAGCAACCGTTTCCAGCTTTATCCAGTGATTACATATTATGAAATCAAAAAGCTATCAGTTATTTCTATAAAAGGCAATTTGTTAGCTCTTTGTAAATACAGATTTTTGGGGGGCCAACTTTGATAAACTGCACATGCTATTTTTCTATACTGTAATTTAAATCAATTTTAAGAACAGATTTATCATGTTTAATTAATTATATAAATAATTCATGCATATTATGTATAATATGTCTTTGCTACAATGGTAGCTCAACTGGCAAAGAATCTGCCTGCAATGCAGGAGACCCTGGTTCAATTCCTGGGTTGGGAAGATCCCCTGGAGAAGGGAATGGCTACCCACTCCAGTGTGAAGAAGGCTGAGTGCCAAAGAATCGATGCTTTTGAACTGTGGTGTTGGAGAAGACTCTTGAGAGTCCCTTGGACTGCAAGGAGATCCAACCAGTCCATTCTGAAGAAGATCGGCCCTGGGATTTCTTTGGAAGGAAGGATGCTAAAGCTGAAGCTCCAGTACTTCGGCCACCTCATGGGAAGAGTTGACTCACTGGAAAAGCCTCTGATGCTGGGAGGGATTGGGGGCAGGAGGAGAAGGGGATGACAGAGGATGAGATGGCTGGATGGCATCACTGACTCGATGGGCGTGAGTCTGAGTGAACTCTGGGAGTTGGTGATGGACAGGGAGGCCTGGCGTGCTGCGATTCATGGGGTCGCAAAGAGTCGGACATGACTGAGCGACTGAACTGAACTGAACTGAACTGACCCACTCCAGTATTCTGGCTTGGAGAATTCCATGGACTGTATAGTCCATTGGGTCACTAAGAGTCAAGCCTGACTGAGCAACTTTCACTCAGGCTCTATAATAGCTACAGCTATATGTGTCTTTTCATCACTGTATCCTTCATGGCTCGAGATACAAAACACATACTTTATATCATGAAATATTTGTGCAGTAAATGAGTGAATGAATATAAATGACCCCAGTGAGTGAAGTGACTGAATAAATGTTGCAGTCAAAAAAGGTGGGTAGGTTTTCAGGAAATAATAACTTCATTTTTATAGTGCTTAAAGGTGGCAGGTCTTGTCTGTTGAGCAGAGCATGCAGTGTAATCTTTCAAGAAGGTCTGTGGTGGTAAGACAATTTATAGAGACCATCAGAGAAACTTCTATGAATAACTTAGAGAAAATTACTTATAATAAAAGGAAGAGTGAGGTGTATGAGTGAATCAAATGGAAGAACCACCTTGATTTAATGTTAGAGGGTTGTTCCTGCTCTCTTTTCGGAAAACATCAAGACTCCTGGCTGAAAATACTAATTTGCATTTTGCTTTGGAAAATGTTTATATGGTTTAAAAAAATGAGTCCTCACATAGAGAATTATTAGAACATACAGAGCCAGTACTATGCTTATGGCACACAATAACTTCATAACAGGTTTACAGGCTAATTAGTGCAATCAAATTTGGGGTGAGTCATTTAGCAAACTTTATTCTCATGAAGTGGGAGCAGTCATTCAGATGAAACTGTATCAGCCCTCAATTTCCAAATGCCTGGGATTTTTCAACCCTTTCTTGTCACCGTTGCTAGTCTCTATCTGTATTGAGTTATAGTTAGAATATGTAGTTTGTATTGCCTCTTTGCACTTTGTTTTCTGCATCGTTTTTGTCTGCCTCTCACAGTGGCTTTTCACCCTGTTCACTCTATCATTGATGCATTCCTGGGTCCTCATTTTCGGCAGAGGTCTCCGACTGTGCAGAAATCAAACCAAAGTTGAAGGTCATTTGAAACTGGTAGATGCACCCAGGTCAATGGTTGGCTTAACTGATTATTTACTTCTTAGGGCTGTTGTTTTAACTTCATTTCTAGTCCCCCAGGAATTTTTTTCTTCATTTTTTCTTCCCCCAAGCCCCACCATTTATTTGTAAGGGTATTGTTAGTATTTCATCCAGTGCGCCTGTGTATTCTCTAATGGAATGCTTAGAACTCTTGCTAAGATATGGCGAGATAAAGTCTTTTCTTTTTCCTTACATCTTTAGGCTAAGGAGAGAAGGGAGAAAGGTGAGAAAATGAGCCCTAAACGCTGTTTTGATCATTATTATTGTATCTATTTAATTGATGCAAGATTTAATGGTGGTAGAATTTGATAATGAGGGAAGCTGGGGGTAGGAACTAAGTACAGAGAATGCGGTAAAATTTTAAACTGATAAAAAAAATCCCTTGGTTTGCATTCCAGTGGTCACTCATGGCCTTTGCAAAATGAGAGTGAGGTTAGCCTAGCGAGTTGCTAACTTTGTTATCAATGTTTAACATCAGGGACGCAAGATTTTAGAATTCCTGCTGAGTAAAAGTAATCTTAGAATTCCACTGAGTTCTATCTCTTTTTTCATTGTTAGAACTGATTATCTAATTGTTTACTTTAAAAGAGTTATAAATGCTCCTTTTTTACGTGAAATAAGAATAAGACTACTATGATGCAGCATTTTACCTACAGCTATGACCTTGCAGTGGTTGCCTGGTTGCTCAGATGGTAAAGAATCTGCCTGCAATGCAGGAGACCAGGGTACCATCCCTGGGTAGGGAAGATCCCTTGGAGGAGGGCATGGCAACCTACTCCAGTATTCTTGCCTAGAGAATTCCGTGGACAGAGGAGCTTGGTGGGCTACAGTCTATGGGGTCACAAAGAGTCGGACGTGACTGAAGCAACTTACACAGACACGTTACCTCACAGCATCTATATAAAGATATTGTTCTTGTCTTCCAGAAATGGTGATGGTGTAACTTGAGCTGAAATTAACCATTATCACTGTAGCCCAGGCTATACTGGCTAAATATGTGCCTTAACATATTTATTCTCCTTATTTACAAATTTTTATTTCCTTTTTCCAGTTTGTGTATGTACCTGTTTTCCCAGCTGATACATGAATAAACAAGGACTTTAGTAATTGTTATAGAACAGTGGACTACCATAGGAATTTAAGTAAAAATAACTTTTTTTCCCTAGAGTTTACTTCTAAAGGTGTAAATGGTAGACATTGGAAGATCCACATAACAGGAATTAATAAACCCAATTTTTAGAAACTCAGCAACTGTTTCTCCTAAACATTATATATATTCCACTCATAGATCTAATGGCTTAAATATCATTATTTGTTTAGTTGTTATTCCTGTGAAACAGTAAGTCATGAAATTTCTGTTTCCAAATGAAACATACGAACTTTTATGATATTTTACCTGCTTTTTCCTTACTGCTTATTCTGGTGAGTGTGTCAAGCTTCTTAACTTATGACTGCATAATCAAGTTCATCTTAAGGCCAAGGCATAACAAGTGGCCAGCAATACAATTTTCAAGTGCTTTATAGAAATGATCTAACCATTTTCATTGTTATAGTATTAAAAAAAATCGCATAAACTAAGAGTCCAGGCATTGCAATATGTGAGGAAAAGCTTTGGACTAGAGTCCTACTTATTACTTATTAGTTTGAACCAGGTAAAATTGTAATTTTTGGTCAAAAGTGGTTAAATATTGTCAATTGCTCACTGTTCTACCTAATCCCATGTAGGTGACAGTGGGCAAGCTTTATATCCTCATGCGCTGCAGTTTTATCAGCTGAAAAATGAAGATAGTGCCCTATTCAGGATGGTGGTCTGGCATAAACCAGATGCTATATTTTATTGTCTTTTGAACCATAAAGCATTATAAATATATGTTGTAAATACTATGGGTTTTAACTTGCATTTTCACTTTAATCCCTATGACTTTAGTTCTTTCTAGAAATTAGATTTGTATGGGTGGGGAGATAGAGATATGTGAAAGTATTGGAAGAGTTTAGGTCATGATCACACCCGCACACACACACAACACACTCGCACACACCACACAAACACACTCATGTACACACACCACACACTCACCAGGGAAATGAAAACCTTACTTCTTAGGAAAGAAAACACTAATAGTATTGTGAGATTTTAAAAATATCGAAGTGATGGGGCTATTGTTTATTTAGACACTTTTCTCTATTCACTGTCATCACCATATCCTCACCATCCTTTATAGATTAAAAATGATGAAAAAGACTCCCTTTTTTAAAAAAGATTATTTTTTGATGTGGACCATTTTTTGAAAGTCTTTATTGAATTTGTTACAACACTGCTTCTGTTTTTTTTTTTGGACCTGAGACACATGGGATCTTAACTCCTCAGAGATTAAAACTGCATCTCCTACACTGGAAGGCAAAGTCTTAACCCCTGATCTGCCAGAGACGTCCCTGGACTTTATTGTTAATGATATAATTCTTGACCTGATTGAATGAAGTTTCTAGAATGTGCACAAAGGAATGACAGCATCTTCTAGAACTCACTTAAGAAGGGAGTTGCCTCAGAGNTGGAAGGCAAAGTCTTAACCCCTGATCTGCCAGAGACGTCCCTGGACTTTATTGTTAATGATATAATTCTTGACCTGATTGAATGAAGTTTCTAGAATGTGCACAAAGGAATGACAGCATCTTCTAGAACTCACTTAAGAAGGGAGTTGCCTCAGAGGTCTTGCTTTAAATTTACTAGGATGAAGCAATTTGTAATGTTTGGCAAGCGTGTGGAACTCTGTGTTTCACACACATTGGCAAGTTTGAAACAATACCTCTGTGTTAAACCAAAGGATGTATGTCAGGGAAATCAGGAAGCATCTGCCTCTAGTAAGGCTGGGGGGAGAAGACACATGAGTACAGAAGCTGCTGTGTTTAGGAAGTCCTGGACTGGTGGGCATCTCTGCAGAGATAGAGAAGAGCCAGCGAGTGGAATGGCAGCAGGCCCTGAAGAAGGGTGCTGGCTGTCTTGATGGGAGCCAGATGGTGAGCCCCATGGGGAAGGAGCCAAAGCTACGCCAGCTCAGGGTGCTTTGAATTGTGATGTTACAGCTGACTTGGGCTTCACAAATTTGCAATTCCATGCCTTTTATGAATAATTGCCCAGTGGTTAGTACCCAGCCAGAGACGTTCAAAATACAAATGTTTTGCTGCTCATGACATTTCGTAAGAAGACCACAGAAAGCACAATTTGTATGAATCCTCCAGTCAATGCATTGCCTACAAATGTACTTCATGTGGTTTCTGAGTAAAATTTCAAATGGCTTCTGGAGCAGAGATCTTAGACTCCTGAATATGTCAAATTGACATTGCTAATATTTTCATGCCAAACAAAGACTGCCATGAAAGCACAAAATACCCTGGGGTTAGAAATGATATTTGATTATTGCAACTTGTTAGCATACATCATTATATACATCTATATGTATATACATCTATATATCCGTAAATAAATATTGATTGGGTTTACAGAATTTTAATTAGTCCCTTTGGTATTATCAGTAACATGCCTATCACCCTTCAAACAAATATCTTGTTAAAAGTAAAATAAGAGGCAAATAAAAGAGGGATAATCCATATGAAATGAGTTCTGTAGCTTGTTTATCCTTAACGTAAATGTAGCATTTAGGTGAGAAATAGCATTTGGAGTCAGAAAGAACTGGGTTTTCATTCTAGTACAACCATTTTATAATAACAACGAAAATAACATTGAGTTAATGCATACTGAATACTTACTGTATGCAAGATGCTATGGATAGAGCATTATCCATGATCATTATCTGTTATCTATAGAACATTATCTATAATCATTACAGCAATCCTATGATGCTGCTGCTGCTAAGTCGCGTCAGTCGTGTACGACTTTGTGCGACCCCTATGATGAGATGATTAGAAAATGAAGCTCTTCTCACAGCTACAGCTTTCAGCTTCTCCAAGGTTCCCCACTTTGTGTATCTGAGCTGACCACTCTCAGTCTGCAAGTCTACATCTCTTCTTGGCTGACAGGTGCCCTCACCGTTCCATCAAACACAAACTGTCAAATACAGAATTTATTAAACTCCCCTCGCGTACGTGCTAAGTCAGTTCAGTCACGTCTGACTCTTTAAGACCCTATGGACTGTAAGCCTGCCAGTCTTCTCTGTCTGTGGGATTCTCCAGGCAAGAATACTTGAGTGGGTTGCCGTTTCCTTCTCCAGGGGATCTTCCCAACCCAGGGATCAAACCTGTGTCTCTCAGCATTGGCAGGCAGGTTCTTTACCACTACACGCCCCCTGGGAAACCCAACCCCCCTTATCCCCACCAAATCAGTTCTCCTGAAACTGACTTCCTTATTTCTCTGAAATGTGTCTTTTTTTAAAATCAAATGCTACCTACTCCCTAAATAGGGTTCCTTCCTTTCCCTTTCCTTACATTTTCGTTAAGTCATCCAGTTTATCGTCTCTCTTTTTCTTTTGTTTTCTTTTCAATTATACTGCTCTCAAGCTCAACAACTCCTGGGCTGACTCGTCTCTCCTTAAATTCTTGGCCATAAGCATCAGCTGAATCCTTCATTTTGCCTGGAAATGACACATGAAGTACAATCATTTCCCCACTCTTATTTCACGCTTCCTTTCTTTTTTTTAATTTTTATTTTTTAGTTTGTTTTGCTTTACAATACTGTATTCGTTCTGCCATACATTGACATGAATCAGCCACGAGTGTATATGAGCTCCCNGGGAGAAAATAATAGCAAATGAAGCAACTGACAAACAACTCCTCTCAAAAATATACAAGCAACTCATGCAGCTCAATTCCAGAAAAATAAATGACCCAATCAAAAAATGGGCCCAAGAACTAAATAGACATTTCTCCACAGAAGACATACGGATGGCTAACAATCACGCTTCCTTTCTTCTCCAACCTCCAGCACCTTCAACCCCAAGTTCTAACCTTACCTCCTGTCTTTGTTTCCCAGCTGTTGGGAAAACAGGAGCCATCACAGGAAACTTCAGAGCTCCCAGCTTCTGTGGCTCCACCCACCATCTCTAAATACACTCGTATCCGACTCTGCTCCTTATCCAAACCTGTAGAGTAGTCCCTGTGGCAGGTACGGTATGCCTCTGCCCGAGATATCTGTTCCCCAGAACCTGTGACTATGTTATGTTATGTGGCAAAACGTGATGTTACAGATGGAATTCAGGCTACAGACCTTCAAACAGGAGGATTATGCTGGACCACACTGGCGTGGTCATTCTAATCACATGAGCACTTAAAAGGAGAGAATTTTCTCTACGTGAAATCAGGAAAGATGTGGCAGAAGAAGAAGCTGGTGAAATCTCACATCCGAGAAGGATCCCGTGTTTTCCTGCTGGTTGGCATGGAGGGAGCCCGGTGATGAGGAACACAGGTGACCTTGAGCTGAGAGAGTCTTCTGGCTCAGTATCTTGGTGCCAACCANGAGAATTTTCTCTACGTGAAATCAGGAAAGATGTGGCAGAAGAAGAAGCTGGTGAAATCTCACATCCGAGAAGGATCCCGTGTTTTCCTGCTGGTTGGCATGGAGGGAGCCCGGTGATGAGGAACACAGGTGACCTTGAGCTGAGAGAGTCTTCTGGCTCAGTATCTTGGTGCCAACCATGGACTAGCTGTCTTCTTACAGCTTCAGGGTGGCCTCAAAGGGCAATAAGGGAGGGAACTCCTCCCAGTGGACAGAAACGCAGGCCCTAAATTATTCATATTTTATGGAACTGTAGGATGTATATGTATTCTTGGGTTGTGGTGAAGAGCTTGACTAGTCGGTCAGGGGTCTGGAAGGAGAAAAAGTGGAACATTGGAGATGAGGACATCTGAGGGAAGAGCACATTGTTGGATAATCGGGAATGGGCACAAAATGTGTGGATCTTTGTGTGTTGAGGTAATGCCCTCAGAGAGCATCAGTACTAAGGCTCTTGAATAACCAGCTGGATATGAAGACTCAGCCAGTGTAGGTTAAGTGGCCTCTGTCCTCGGCTACAGAGTTCTCGTTCAAGAGGCCTATGGATAGCAGGGCCCTTGTGGCTGGTATGGGGGCTATTCATGGGCCTAGGCTGAGCTAGTTACTCAGTGCCCAGCCCCTCACTGTCCAGCCTGTCGACAGCAGAGACTGAGGCTGGAACCGCTGTGAAGAGGCCAGCCAGCCCCTTGGTTGCACTTTGGTGACTTTGAACCCTCCGCTTTGGCAGGGACAATATTTCTTCTTTACTAGAACTGATGTCAACGCTGGACTTGGATTTGCCTTCCATGCCTGCAGTGCCTCTTCCAGATCTACCATCTGAGGGCTTTCAGATTGCTTAACTTGCCAGCACTGGTTTTTCACAACAGTGCTTCAGATCAAAGAACCCCCTTTTGTTTTTGGCAAGGAAATGCAACACTGGGTAAATGAACTTGGGACCCCCGGATCATGTACAAACATGATCTGGGAGCAGTCGGCCTAATAGAGGGAAAAAATGACTCACCGAAGAATCGTCTAAGACACCAATTTGAGAAGACATTGTACAGGGGTGGGGTGCTGTCCTTGGGTTGAGGTATGTGTTTCTTCATCTCCAACAGAATATACAGGTTCAGGAGTCCTTCCCACTGACCCATTTGCAGAATTAGTGTTTCCTGTCCTTGCCAATCTGTGACTCTATTGGATCAGAGGTCTTGGTACCCCCGAGCGCTTATCCCAGATGGTACAACAAGCACAGCCCAGAATCTGAAACTGTGGCCACTGCCTGGTCATTTTGGATATTTCATAAGGCAAAGGAAGCAGTTACATATTCATTACCATGAGGAGTTACAGTTGCTGCTCCTCAGTAGAGGTAGGAGGAAGTGTGCCCGGAGTCCAGGAAACTCAATGATATGTCTGGATGCCTGCATGACCAGCAATAATTATAAATACCCAACAAGGATAAAGCAACTCGGTACCAGATTCTTTTAGGGATGAAGGGCTGCTCCACCAGGCAAGTGATCGAGACCTACCAAAGGGGTAGCCAAGAGTGATGGCAGTTTGGGATGAGTGCTGGAGGAGGGGTCAGGTGTGGAGTAGTGGCTACTGAAACTTGCTTCCCTCTCCCTCCTGTGTCTTTACTGTGCTAGGTCTGTGGGAGGGATTGTAGTCAGGTCACTCCTTAAAGGTTCTTTGACAGGCCCGTTTCAATGGAAAGTCCGAGTGGATCTGAGTGATGCAGGGGGTGGGTTGTATGGACCCTTCTTGTGCCCCACTTCATATCCTCTTGGCCTACAGGTCACTCAACTCATTACCATAGCAACTGACTTCATGCAGAGAGAATCTTAACATCTCCTGGTCTCAGCTACACTTTGCTCTCTGAAGTAGTTTGTGATGAAAAATGGACAGATATGTGTGTTTGTGATTGGAGGATACGGGCATACATGGCTGTGAAGATAAAGCAAAGAGAATAATATTCCCCCTCAAGCATCAGGTTTCCTGACTTACACGAAAAACTCAAAATTTAAAAACCAGGTTCTATTGTTACCAAAATGTGGAGGTCCGGTTGGTTGCTGCTCAGAAGCCATTAAAGAGGCCAGGTTGTGGAAGAGAAAGTTTGCTTTATTTCAGATGCTGGGACCTGTCTCTTATACACATCTTTCAAACAGGAGGATTATGCTGGACCACACTGGCGTGGTCATTCTAATCACATGAGCACTTAAAAGGAGAGAATTTTCTCTACGT
The DNA here is from genome assembly GCA_006410615.1 of Neotragus moschatus. Taxonomy (NCBI): domain Eukaryota; kingdom Metazoa; phylum Chordata; class Mammalia; order Artiodactyla; family Bovidae; genus Neotragus; species Neotragus moschatus. The sequence goes on along the minus strand of SJYA01003130.1, from coordinate 1,909,515 downwards.
GAAATCAGGAAAGATGTGGCAGAAGAAGAAGCTGGTGAAATCTCACATCCGAGAAGGATCCCGTGTTTTCCTGCTGGTTGGCATGGAGGGAGCCCGGTGATGAGGAACACAGGTGACCTTNGGGGAGGGCGGGATGTCTGTCCAAAGACTGACTCCCCCCACTGACAATCATGGGGCAAGAGCTTTTATATGCTGAGGGGGCTACGTGCAGAAACAGCACAATCATCTCTGACAGTCATCTTTAGATTGGTCATCGGTGATCTGACCAGAATCATCTTGGTTGTCTTAGGTTCAGTTAATCTTCTGTATGGATGTGAGAATTGGACTACAAAGAAAGCTGAGCACTGAAGAATTGATGCTTTTGAACTGTGGTGTTGGAGAAGACTCTTGAGAGTCCCCTGGACTTCAAGGAGATCCAACCAGTCCATTCTAAAGGAAATCAGTCCTGAATATTCATTGGAAGGACTGATATTGAAGCTGAAACTCCAATCCTTTGGCCACCTGATGTGAAGAAATGACTCATTGGAAAAGACCCTGATGCTGGGAAAGATTGAGGGCAGGAGGATAATGGGAGGACAGAGGATGAGATGGTTGGATGGCATCACCAACTCGATGGACATGAGTTTGAGTGTACTCCAGGAGTTGGTGATGGAGAGGCTTGGCCTGCTGCAGTCCATGGGGTCGCAAAGAGTTGGACATGACTGAGTGACTGAACTGAACTGAATCTTCAGTTCTAGGGTCAGTTTGGTCCCATTTCTTTGAAGCCAGTTCTCGGAATTGTGGCATTTTAAGTCAAGGCTGCAGCCTGGTCATCATGCAGTTAATTTTTTCCACCGGGTTGGGGTTTCAGTATCTTTAAGACAGCTCACAGGAGATGGCTCAGAATAGTACCTACCGCCCTCGAGAAGGAACCGAAGGTCCTTGACTACACTTAATGACTACATTATTATTATTTGGTCTCCTTGGGGCTGTTTCCCTTTGTTTTTGCATGTTCTCATTTCTCTGAGTACACTTATCCTTTGACTAAAGTTTTTCCACAGACAAAGGGCAGGCAAGGACCATAGCGTCCTGCTCCATTTCGCGATGAACAATCTTTACTTTGAAATGTATTAAATAAAAAAGAAAAGAAATGTTTGTCCAAACAGTTAGCAGGAAGAAATAGCCTGAAGCAGTTTTCTAGAGCTGTAATGCTCTTGGTAATTATTTTGTTTTCTTGTTAAGGTTCAGTGTGGCATACAAAGGTCCTTCTGCTCGTGTGTCATTGGAGCCAGTTGAACCAGGTGGAGTCTGGCTCAGAAGCAAAGCTCTTTTCTCTGTCTGATCAGAGAATGGAGAGGCGTGAGCTCGCTCTAGAGCAGCGGTCCCCAGCCCTTATGGCACAGGGACCAGTTTCATGGAAGACACTTTTCCCAAGAACCAGGAGTAGGGAGGATGGTTTGGGGATGAGTCAAGCATGTTACATTTTCTGTGCACTTTGTTTCTAATCCAATGCTCCTGCTAATCTGATAGGAGGTATTGATCTGTGGCCCGGAGACTGGGGACACCTGCTCCAGAGCATACGTGGACAGGTGAATTCTTTATCCAGTTGTCTGCAGCCAGCCTGGAGGAGTGCCTGAGGGGACGGAGTAACCCCCTCAGTGCAGCTGCACCCCTTATGCTCCAGATTACAGTGGGAGGCAGGGCATCTCTGTACCCAGTGTGGTATCTGCTGGGCACATGGATGCCAACTCCATCCCCACTCCAGGAGCCACTCGCCAACGCCATCTTGAATGGAGGATCCATTCTCAGAGCAAGGACATGGCCCACTCCTTGAGGTATTGGCGCTGCTGTTTCACACCTGGAATGCTCATCTGAAAGGCTGGGTGTGAGACCTCTGCACACACCCCCCTGTGAGTAATTGACATTAAACATAGAGGACAGAAAAGTTTACACTTTATTACCCAGCGTCTATTTTTATTTCCCGGAAATTGTTAATGAGCTTTGCCAGTGACACTTATATATTTAGAATAACTGTTTTTCCTTTTTGTTATTAATTGACCATCTTTGCTTCTCAAAGCATAAAGCTCTTAGTGTTTTTATTTTGCCGTTTTTTAAAGACTCAGTAAATCATTTATTTTAGGATGGATTATTCTAGAAAGAGATGGTAGCTCCAGCGCGCTCTTGGGAACATCTTGCCCCTTTGCATCTAGATAAAGTTTATTTACTGTGGTCTTTATTCCCAGAGGAAATAGAAAGGGCAAGGCTAGTCCTCAGATTTTGTAGTTTTCCTTTGGATTTCCATTTTTGTACCATCTCTGACTTCGTACATCCCTGACGTATACTGAAGCTTGGGAATCCTGCCACAGCAATGAAGCGGTAAAAATTCTGTGGTATGCATTCACCTGGAAGGTCTTTGTTGGTCTTAAATGACAAGTTAATTTTATCTGGTCTGTGTCCACATCATGTATGACCTTTTCTCTCCTTATTACATCTCTGACTTCTAATTATTGTAATGCAGAACAGTTGGGTTATCTAACATGTAAAGCACTGAGAATCGGTTGCTTCCCCTAACTTACACACAGTGATTATAAATAAATATAGAGAAATGCAAAAGAAGGTTGGAGATTTTGAGAGAGAGGCAGAGATTTTTGATGTTTGGTAAAGATGAAGATTGTGAAAGATACCCAGAATTACTATGTGTGTGGGGCTGAAGGCTATTTGTGAGAATCAGAAAAATACTTATTATAAATTTATTTTTGACTACTTAAACTCCAAATATTCAATATAATTAACTAAAAAATTATTTCATCGACTCAATTCAATCCATTTTTCTTAGCCTCATGCACAGAAAATCCTATTCCCCAGCCCAGTTCTTCATTTCAAAGATTATGTTGCAAAGAGGGCAACTGAGTTAACAATATGGAAATTCTTATCAAGTAAGCTAGTCAATTTAGGTTAAAAGAAGCCTTTTCTTCAGTTATCCAGAGAATGACCTTTTCTGTTTTCTTGCATGGGTACACAAGTCTGAAGAATTTTGACCTTTAGATAGATTTTATAAAGTTACTCCGTAAGTAAACTTATATATTGTGTTGCCAAGTGACAAAGTGCCTGTTATCTGCAGAAGGAGCTCAGAGCCAGAACTTGCTTCAAATTTCAGCTCAGCCACTTATTAAATATGAGCTGTGGGGCAAGTTGTTTAACTTGTAAACCTTTTATTCTTCTGTAACATGGGAATAATAAAAACAGCTACCTCATAGAAATGTGAAAATAAACAAGTAAAAACCCCTCAGTAGAGTGGTTTGGAATTGGTTAAGTACTTATTTTAACTTTTCTTGGTTGTTGTTGCTCCCTATAAAGGCATGCCATAGTCAAAATGCAATAATAATAATAACAACATGAATATCCCCAGAAATATAACTTAATAAGCTATATAAATGTTACTCTTTGAAATTTTGTCTGAGACTAAAATTCAAATATTTAGACACTTTACTTAAGAAAATTGTTCCACTGGACACGGAACAACAGACTGGTTTCAAATAGGAAAAGGAGTACGTCAAGGCTGTATATTGTCACCCTGCTTATTTAACTTATATGCAGAGTACATCATGAGAAATGCTGGACTGGAAGAAACACAAGCTGGAATCAAGATTGCTGGGAGAAATATCAATAACCTCAGATATGCAGATGACACCACCCTTAGGGCAGAAAGTGAAGAGTAACTAAAAAGCCTCTTGAGGAAAGTGAAAGTGGAGAGTGAAAAAGTTGGCTTAAAGCTCAACATACGGAAAACAAAGATCATGGCATCTGGTCCCATCACTTCATGGGAAATAGATGGGGAAACAGTGGAAACAGTGTCAGACTTTATTTTGGGGGGCTCCAGAATCACTGCAGATGGTGACTACAGCCATGAAATTAAAAGACGCTTACTCTTTGGAGGAAAAGTTATGAGCAACCTAGATAGCATATTGAAAAGCAGAGATGTTACTTTGCCGACTAAGGTCCATCTAGTCAAGGCTATGGTTTTTCCTGTGGTCATGTATGGATGTGAGAGTTGGACTGTGAAGAAGGCTGAGCNCATGAAATTAAAAGACGCTTACTCTTTGGAGGAAAAGTTATGAGCAACCTAGATAGCATATTGAAAAGCAGAGATGTTACTTTGCCGACTAAGGTCCATCTAGTCAAGGCTATGGTTTTTCCTGTGGTCATGTATGGATGTGAGAGTTGGACTGTGAAGAAGGCTGAGCACCGAAGAATTGATGCTTTTGAATTGTGGTGTTGGAGAAGACTCTTGAGAGTCCCTTGGACTGCAAGGAGATCCAACCAGTCCATTCTAAAGGAGATCAACCCTGGGGTTTCTTTGGAAGGACTGATGCTGAAGCTGAAACTCCAGTACTTTGGCCACCTCATGCAAAGAGTTGACTCATTGGAAAAGACTCCACTGCTGGGAGGCATTGGGGGCAGGAGGAGAAGGGGACGACTGAGGATGAGATGGCTGGATGACATCCTGACTCAATGGACGAGTCTGAATGAACTCCGGGAGTTGGTGATGGACAGGGAGGCCTGGCGTGCTGCAACTCATGGGGTTGCAAAGAGTCGGACACAACTGAGCGACTGAACTGAACTGATAGTGTTATCGTAATCATTTCTCCACTTATTTTTCTTTTATTGAAAATGACTAGCTAGCTTATATGCGTGTTTTCAGATAGCCTAATAAATGAAGAAAAACAAATATACTTAACAAACAGAATGGTGTATCTTTAAAAGCAAAGCTACAAAAATATTTAAAAGAAGAGAATTTTTAAAAGTATCCTAAATATCCTTGGCTTCTTATGAGATATTAAAATTTAATTTTAGAAAATACAATTAATTTAACATTATCCATATGAAATGAAGCATATCTTTTGTTTCATTTTTTATTCATATTTTTAAGATACATAAAAAGAGTTGTTTTTAATTCTTAGTGGTGCAATGTTTGAAGGAATGTTTGTCAATGAAATTGACAACTGAAGACAAGTTTAGAGATTTTATAAGTAAAACTTTAGTGAATTGAATAATACAATTTTAAAATGAACAAACAAATGCAGTTTGAGGATAAAAGAAGAAAACTGTTTAAGAAAGTATTACCATCAAAATCTTAGATAATACATGAGTATGGTATGTATTTTATTGTATAGTTCCAAACACTAATTGCATTAAATTACAGTAATCATTTACCTGCCTTGAATTTTGCAGACAATTTTTAAAATACTGAATTATTTACACTATATTCCGTAAAGCAGAAATCCATCAATGGGCAAACTCTGGGAAAGAAATTTCATTTTGGAGCTGATTATTCATATAAATAATAGTTTATGAATGTATCAACTTTAGGGTATTTGCTCTTGCAATCTATTAAAAATATATTTTTGATAATTACAAGCAGAGGTCATAGGTATCGACCATAAGATAGTCTAACAATCACTAACAGTCTACAACAAAAATCATTTTTCAATGATACTGTTATTTTTTAGGATTATGTATTTATTTATGCTGTGCTGGGTCTTCACTGTAGCATGGGCTTTGCTCCCGTTGTGGACTGGGGGCTACTCTCTAGCTGTGGTGCTTGGGTTTCTCACGGTGATGGCTTCTCTTGTTGCCGAGGAAGGGCTTTAGGGCATGTAGGCTTCAGTAGTTGCTGTACACGGACTCAGGAATATTTGTGGCTCCTGGGCGCTAGGGCACAGGCTCAGTAGTTACGGCGCACAGGCTAGTTGCTCTGAGGCGTATGGGATCTTTCTGGATCAGGGAAGGAACCCATGTCTCCTGCATTGGCAGGTGGAGTCTTCACCTCTGAGCTCCCAGAGAAGCCCCTCAATGATACTGTTAAACTCTCATGTCCTTGAAGTAAAAACATTAACATCTCCATCTCCTCTTTTCCCCTGTTTTCTTTCCTATCTTTCTTTTCTATTTCATATGCCATCTCAAAAAACATTCAAGTGTTTACCTCCAAACTAAATGCTCTTAGAGAAAGTGAACTTTGGCATCCATTCTGTTCAATCTATATTCTTTGTTTAAATGATTTGGAAGGACCTGATGAACAACAGATTGATAAACACTGGTTTATCCCACCAGTGGGAAAGAAAGAATCAAAACTGTTCTCAAATCAGCTAATTTTATTGTAATTATTAATGTAATGGAATTTTAAAAGTTGAATTAACTCCATTCCTTACTACTATGAAATGCTGAAGAAGAAGAATATACTGGGAAGAAATGAGTTTGGATGAAAATTAGAAGAGAGGTTTGAGAAGGTTGAGGCATTGACAAATCCCAGTTTCTCATCTTGACTGTGATGTCCTGGAGCAGGTCACCTACTTTCTCTTAGCTCTAGTTTTATAATATCACCTGTTAAGTTTGGAGGTAGAAATTCTTGATCTCAAGGAAAGCTGAGGCAGAAGAATTGATGCTTTTGGACTGTGGTGTTGGAGAAGACTCTTGATAGTCCCTTGGACTGCAAGGAGATCCAGTCCATCCTAAAGGAGATTAGTCCTGGATATTCATTGGAAGGACTGATGTTGAAGGTGAAACTCCAATCCTTTGGCCACCTGATGTGAAGAACTGACTCATTGGAAAAGACCCCGACGCTGGGAGGGATTGGGGGCAGGAGGAGAAGGGGACGACCGAGGATGAGATGGTTGGATCACATCACCGACTCGATGGACATGAGTTTGACTAAACTCCAGGAGTTGGTGATAGACAGAGAGGCTAGAGTGCTTCAGTCTATGGTGTCACAAAGAGTTGGACACAACTGAGCAACTGAACTGAACTGGAGAACATTTCTAGGTAAAGATGTCGAACTATTGAAAGGAGGATATTTTACTTTGATACATGAGACCTAATGTAGCTCATTGTACTGTGTTTCTTCTCTCATTAAAGCCCCGTGAGAGCTACTAATGAGGGACCCAAGTGCTTCATTGTGTTCTACCTGCAATCTCTTCTTTGAGCCTCTTATCTTCACATGTTGATGAACAGGCACAAAGCTAAAGAAGAGAAGCAGGGAAGCATAAAATGAGAAAATGGTAGAACAATGAGTATGGTTAATCCATAAACTGAAAAACCTGCTTTTGGACAGTCAGGAATAGACCAGAAGACTCTTGAGAGTCCCTTGAACTGCAAGGAGATCCAGCCAGTCCATTCTAAAGGAGATCAGCCCTGGGATTTCTTTGGAGGGAATGATGCTAAAACTGAAGCTCCAGTACTTTGGCCACCTCATGCGAGGAGTTGACTCATTGGAAAAGTCTCTGACGCTGGGAGGCATTGGGGGCAGGAGGAGAATGGGACAACAGAGGATGAGATGGCTGGATGGCATCACTGACTCGATGGGCATGAGTCTGAGTGAACTCTGGGAGTTGGTGATGGACAGGGAGGCCTGGCGTGCTGCGATTCATGGGGTCGCAAAGAGTCGGACACGACTGAGCGACTGAACTGAACTGAATAGCTAATTGCATTCTAATTGGTTGTAGTTAGAAGAAGACTTTTATTTTTAAACTTTTTACAAGTTGGTTTTGTAAGGACTGCATACCAGGACAAGTGAGATGGATTATCATGTGCCATATATATTTTTTGTACTAAAATCCATAGTATGTAAGGATTATTTAGGGGTTATTTTTCCTTCTTTTTATTTATATTACACTTATTCAATTCAGATTACATTTTCTCTGAAGATTCATGTGACCTTGTATATATTTGAGAAATGCATTTTTTGTATGTTCAGTTCAGTTCCACACTCAGTCGTGTCTGACTCTTGGCGACCCCATGGACTGCAGCATGACAGGCTTCCCTGTCCGTCACCAGCTCCTGGAGTTTGCTCAAACTCATGTCCATTGAGTCGGTGATGCCATCCAACCATCTCGTTCTCTGTTGTCCCCTTCTCCTCCTGCCTTCAATCTTTCCCAGCATCAGGGTCTTATTTCTTATGAGTCAGTTCTTTACATCAAATGGCCAAAGTATTGGAACTTCAGCTTCAGCATCAGTCCTTCCAATGAATATTCAGGACTGATTTCTTATTTTATTTTATTTTTTAATCTTATTTTTATTTTTTTATTTTTTTTGATTTTCTTATTCTAGGATGGCCTGGTTTGATCTCCTTGCAGTCCACAGGACTCTCGAGTTTTCTCTAACACCATAGTTCAAAGCATCAATTCACTGGAGCTCAGCCTTCCTTATGGTCCAACTGTCACATCCATATATGACTACTGAAAAAACCACAGCTTTGACTAGATGGACCTTTGTTGGCAAAATAATGTCTGATTTTCAACATGCTGTCTAGGTTTGTCATAGCTTTTTTTCCAAGGAGCAAGTATCTTTTAATTTCATGGCTGCAGTTACCCTCTGCAGTGATTATGGAGTCCAAGAAAACAGTTTGCCACGGTTTCCATTGTTTCCTCATCTATTTGCCATGAAGTGATGGAATTAGATGCCATCATCTTTGTTTTTTGAATGTTGAGTTTTAAGCCAGCTTTTTCACTCTTCTCTTTCATTTTCATCAAGAGGCTTTTTAGTTCCTCTTTTCTTTCTGCCATAAGGGTGGTGCCATATGCATATCAGAGGTTATTGATATTTCTCCTGGCAATCTTGATTCCAGCTTGTGCTTCATCCAGCCTGGCATTTTGCATGATGTACTCTGCATATAAGTTAAAGGAGCAGGGTGACAATATACATTTTTGTAGGTAGTTGATGGCATCACAGACGCGATGGATGCGAGTCTGAGTGAACTCCGGGAGTTGGTGATGGACAGGGAGGCCTGGAGTGCTGCGATTCATGGGATCGCAAAGAGTCGGACACGACTGAGCGACTGAACTGAACTGTACATAAATAAAGTAAAAATTAAGTAATACAAAGAGGAAAGTGGATCAAGAAAAGGGTCTGTGATTTCAGAGCATCTGCTTACTAATCTAAAAGTATATTTTATATTTATTGAACATAAAAACATGTGTTATAGGTACACCAAAATAATACTATANGACTGAACTGAACTGTACATAAATAAAGTAAAAATTAAGTAATACAAAGAGGAAAGTGGATCAAGAAAAGGGTCTGTGATTTCAGAGCATCTGCTTACTAATCTAAAAGTATATTTTATATTTATTGAACATAAAAACATGTGTTATAGGTACACCAAAATAATACTATATTTGAATCTGTTCAAATAGCAGCATACTGTAGAGTGCCTTACATGTGGTTGGTGGATGAATGAATGCCTGGAAAAAAGAGCGAATGATGGGAGGGTCACTCTATATCAAAGTCATTCTAGTGACTAAACTAATGACTGACCAGAAAATGTCAAGCTCCTCATTATGGAGCAATGATTACTAATCATGTTAACCAACACAGATCTTGAGCTCTGGAGAATGTTGTCTACTAAACACTACTTTTTTGACAGCAATATCTTTTTCTCATTTTTAATAACAAAGACATAGAATAATGGTGCTAGAAATCATTGCACATTTGGTTGAAATACATGTAAAGGTTATGAAGCAAAGTGGTTAATAGTGTGGATTTGTAATGAAGAGCCATGGACTCTTAATCAGATTGCTTTGTTTAAGTCCCCAGTTCATTAGCTGTGTGGTCTTAGATAAGTTTTTAAAAACTGTTGTGTCTCAAGTCCTCACCTAAAAAGGGGGATAATAATTGTGGTAACTTCATAATGTTGTGTTGAATAAAGGGAAAACACCTAGAACTGTGTCAAGGATGTAGTAAGCACCCAAGAAAGACTGGTGATTCCAGTCTAAGTAACCTGAATGCTTACATGGATTATTCTCAACACTAATAGGGGCATGATATAGAATTATGCTGTATTTACAGACAAGAAAACCAAGGGCTATTGAGATTAAACATCATCCAATTTAACAAGGGCTGATGCAAGTCTAGAACGAAATTCCGCTCTGTTCTTCTTGTCTCTCTTCCTTCTCCCTCCCTCCCTCCCTGTTTTCTCCTTTCTCTCTCCTTGTCTCTCTAACAGAAATTCTGATCAGCAAGAGATAACCAGTGTTGCCACATTACATTAATATAATTCCACACTGAATCAAAGGTGCCTGACACTTCAATTAGCCCATGCAACTTTATTGAAAGTGAACTTGCAATTTCTGTTTAACTCTTAGAAATATTGAACATGCCTTCAGGAACTCCATTTCTTTCAGCTCAGACACCACTGTTATAAGTGGTTTATAGAAAAGCTTCCAGTTTGTAAATTCATAATTCTTGATGCTTCAATTTTAGGTAAATCGTTTAAACACTGCCATAAATCACATTATGAGGGAGGAATAAAAAGTCTTGTTGACTCTTTTTAATGGAGAGTTCTTGATTTTGTGATTTTTCAAATATTAAGAACCCTGATATTTTCATAAGTCCACACTGTGACCGACTTGAGGTACAAGGAAGAAAACTTCTTGCAAATAATGATTTCCTATCAAGTCCTGAGCATTCATTCTTTCTGTTTCTGTTTCAGAAGCAAAGAGTGCCAGCACCATGGCCTCTGCTGGTCCTAACGTTAACATTGAAGTTTATAATCCATTTTCTGCCTTTTCTGGCTGCTGCTGTTATTATTAAGGCGCAGGCTGGAGGGGCTCCAGGGCCACACACAGACAGCCTTCTATGTGACAGTATCTTTTATGGAGCAGAGCAAAGAAAGTCCACACCCTCAAAAAGGGAGGGAGGCCAGAAATGAAGCAAAGCGCTAGAATACCCCTCATTATCCTAACCACCCACGGAACCAGGAAATGGCAGTTCAAGTCTTGGCTGCAGACTGGTGAAAGGAACGGCTGAACAACGGATAAGCACCGTGAAGTTAAAATATGGTGACTTGAAGAAGACGAATACTAGTTTTTGTGGGCTTTTTTCCCCCCTTCTTTTCAAAGTAGAACCTGCTTATCCATGTCTCTGACTTTCAGAAGTGGTACTTCATCTACCCCACCCTTACAATCGCCACTGGCTCTGTGCTTTAAGGGAATAGCCTTTGTCTTAAGGAGCGTGCCAGGTCTAACCAAGTCCACTTTCTAAACTTCCTGTCCGCTGCTTCACTACCAGGGAGACACTTTCTTTTCCATCTTCGTTTTCCTGAGACCCTTCCCCCTCATAATCCGTCTTCCGTATTGTGGACTGCTTTATTCCCTCTCCTCCCTTCTCGTCGCCCCCATCACCTTGCTTTGGGTGTTGCTTGGATTTCCCCTCATTTTGGAATGGACACTTTCACTTTTCTCTTTTTAAAGTTTTTAGGTTCTCTATCCTCCTCCTGAGTTTCTCTTTGCTGAGTCAACAGCATGGCCGCCCTCTCCTCCTGGGTTTCCCTCATCCCTTCCCGGGAGCAGCCCGGCCGTGCCCAGATCTCACCAAGGCGGCTGCCTTTGTAGTACAACTTGGCAGGCAGGTCTCTTCCTCCTGGAACTCCTGCCAGGAGACAATGGTCTCTGAAGTTGCCCCAGGAGAACGTTCCTGTCTCTGAGTAGTATATTCAAGGGCATAGGTCACTGGGAAGGATAAGACCATAATTTAATTTATCCCCAAGCAGTCGGTGCTTTTCAAATCCCAAAGAATTGAGTTTAATATAGTCCTCCTGCATATTTGCATAAATAAATGAATTGATAATTGAGGGCGGTGGCAGGAGGGGATGGAAGGGTATTGAAGACCTTGCCCATTTCTCGCAGTTTTTCTAAGGGCTGGCTCTGGGGTGCAGAAAATAAATTCCTAACCTTGCATACTCATGCTGATTGCATTCATTAAATAGCTTGATTTTGGCTGCCACTTTCTGAAACTATTTCTGTTACTGTCATTTTTTTTAATATAAAAATTTTAGAATCTGTTTCCTGAAAAAAAAATTTTTTTAACAGAGCTTTAAGCTCTTCAGAGTAAATGTATTACATGAAGCTACTAAATCAATCAAAGTGGCAACACAGCTTTATGGAGCATTTTTATTAGTTATATAGTTCATTTTTCCTTCCAGGTTCTATATGAGCTATGAGGTGAATTTGGAAACTTCTTCCCTTGTTCCAACAAAACAAAACAAAAATCAACTTTTTTTTTCCTTACAGAAGTAGTATATGTTCATGGAAAAATCAAACAAGCAAACAAAAAATATAAATAAGTGGTTCAGAAGAGGAGAGATGAGAAGTCAAGTCTCTCCTCCATCTTCATTCCTCAGAGCAGTGGTCCTCCACTAGGGACAGTTTTGCCTCACAGGGGACAGTTGCCAATGGGAAACACTGGTTGTCACCACTAGGACAGAGGGCAGAGGGTCCAGAATTGCTGTAAAACATTCTGCAAGGCATAGGACAGCCTCCATAACAAAGAATGATCCGGCCCACAGTCCTCAGCGCCTCTGTGGTGGTCTCCTGGATGAGAGTGACGACAATTAGCTGTGTATGTATGTTCTTTCAGAAAGTTAAACATTGATATGATTTTTTTTCCCCACAAATGGACTCAATAATTCCTCCCTAAGGCAATGGCACCCCACTCCAGTACTCTTGCCTGGAAAATCCCATGGACGGAGGAGCCTGGTAGGCTGCAGTCCATGGGGTTGCGAAGAGTCAGACATGACTGAGCGACTTCACTTTCACCTTTCACTTTCATGCACTGGAGAAGGAAGTGGCAACCCACTCCAGTGTTCTTGCTTGGAGAATCCCAGGGATGGTGGAGCCTGGCAGGCTGCCATCTATGGGGTCGCACAGAGTGGGACACGACTGAAGCAATTTAGCAGCAGCAGCAATCTGCAACTTGCTTTTTGCACTTAACAGTGTCTTGGTTATTTTTCCACACTGATATGCATAAGAAAGTGAAAGTCGCTCAGTCATGTCCACCTCTTGGCAACCCCATGGGCTGTAGCCTGCAAGGCTCCTCTGTCCATGGAATTCTCCAGACCAGAATACTGGAGTGTGTAGCTGTTCCCTTCTCCAGGGCAACTTCCCAACCCAGGGATTGAACCCAGGTCTCCCTCATCGCAGGCGGATTTTTTTTTTTTTTTTACCATCTGAGTTACCAGGGATACGCATATAACTTACCTCTTATTGTTAACTGGCCAACCGTTGTCAATGGACTCGTTCTATCATTTTTAAACAGCTCTCAAAGGTAGATAATCTTTTGTTGTTGTTGTCTTGCTGTTCCTTGGTTGTAAACAAACCTGCTAGGAAGGGGTTACTGAAAGAGAAACTGTGCAAAGGGCTGAATTCTGCCCTGGCACTTTTGTTTCTGTCTCACTTTAGTTTTTCTCAAAATCTGATTTAGAGGTTAAATTCACAAGGAGAGGTTGACTCAGTCTCTTTTTTACAAATCCCCAGTTCGCTCCTGACTGTGTCACCCAGGAGCGTGGGTGGAGGAAAGAAGAGCGACTGTTTTTTGTACTAGGCCACAGTGGAGCTTATCCAGGAGACGTTTTTAAGGTCTGGCTCACAAGCCAGCAAATCAAGTCAGCTGTGGAAATGTTACACTCAGGGGGCTTGCTGTTTCTGAATTACATCCAGAACTTTTTTCAAGAGCCTGGATTAGTTGAGCTATGCTAGAGATTCCGGGTGTCCCTTAGGTTGATAAAGAAACAACCGCTTCAAAGCCAACCCCTCGTGGTGTAAGCTTTTTTTCTTTTCTCCCTCTGGGTGAGTTCAGTCAATTGACACCCTCTGCTGCTTTTCTACGGAGAAGGCAATGGCACCCGCCCCAGTGATCTTTCCTGAAGAATCCCAGGGACCGGGGAGCCTGGTGGGCTGCCGTCTATGGGGTCGCACAGAATCGGACACGACTGAAGTGACTTAGCAGCANAGTTCAGTCAATTGACACCCTCTGCTGCTTTTCTACGGAGAAGGCAATGGCACCCGCCCCAGTGATCTTTCCTGAAGAATCCCAGGGACCGGGGAGCCTGGTGGGCTGCCGTCTATGGGGTCGCACAGAATCGGACACGACTGAAGTGACTTAGCAGCAGCAGCAGCAGCGGCAGCAGCCGCTTTTTTTGTCTGATTTCATTTTGGATGAAGAAAGTGAGGTTCATATATCTCCTGTACACCTGTTGTAGAGAGTGTGTGGTTCAAAACCACACAATGTTGCTATTGAATATTGATGATCAAACTGATCACTTAAGGTAAATGTTATTTTTCATGACCCCAAAGAGGGGCTGTCCCAGGGAAAATACTACATAGTGATTTACATTTTGCAAGAACATAACTGACCCCAAGGGTAGTACTTTTCCATTCTTAAACGATAAGGACTTATCTACTTCGTCTCCCTTCATGCAGCACAGAAGTTAGTTTTCTTTCAGGTTAGCCTCTGCTATTTCTGTGAAAACAGTCAATGTTCATAACTGGAGGGACTTTTTTAAACAGAAGTGACTGCTTTAAAAAAAAGAAAAACTCTTGCTTCTCACTCATAGGCATTGCAAAAAATTTAAAAACAAAATGAGAAAACTGCTTCGCATTGCCCTCTTTTAAAAATATTTTTATATGTGTTCGTATTCCTTAAAAATTTAATATCCTTTCCTCAGAGTCACTGCATTTCATCCATGACAACCAGCAGCATTCCTGTATAAACAGCTTCCCGATTTTTCCATAGAGATAAAAATTTAAAAAAAGAAAAGAAAAGAAAACTGTGTCACTCAATAAAAATAAATAAATAAAAGAGTTAAAATGACCAATTCTCTTGTAAGGGCTCAAGTATAAACAAGATTATTTTTAAGGGCTCCCACAGAACCGTCTGTCTGTAGATTGTGAGGAGCTCGTACTGGAATCATTGGATCCTGGTTAATCATTTCGCTGTGCACTCCATACAGGGCTGTCTCGTGGATGTGAAGTGAAGGGGCGTAAGAAGAGGATCCGCGGGGTCCAAAAGTCAGTTATTGCTTCCTCTGCCAATGATTCACTAGGCGACTTTGAATAATTCACTCATTTCTTCCTTCTGATAAAGTTATTTGACATGAAGGAGAAGTGGCAGGGTTTTCTTATCTTCTCTGGAGCCAGAAGCTATAAAGACAGGGCCGTGAGCAAGCCTGCTTTCAACTGTTTCTCCATATATCCTTTGAAACACTTATGAGAGCTCAGCTGTTGAAAGGTGACCGAAAGAGAAAGTGCCTGATTGTGCCAGCAGCAGAGTGAACAGGGCGAAAGAGAGTTAACACAAAAGACCTGTTAGCAAAGAAGAGGCGTGTCTAAGAAGTTTTCTTCATGTGGCCATGAACTTTCCTTACCTTTGAACAACTTCTTGTCTTAGGTTCTTNGAGCTCAGCTGTTGAAAGGTGACCGAAAGAGAAAGTGCCTGATTGTGCCAGCAGCAGAGTGAACAGGGCGAAAGAGAGTTAACACAAAAGACCTGTTAGCAAAGAAGAGGCGTGTCTAAGAAGTTTTCTTCATGTGGCCATGAACTTTCCTTACCTTTGAACAACTTCTTGTCTTAGGTTCTTATGGCAGAAGTTTAAATGAATAGGAAGATTGTTCAGTGATGTCTAAGAAGGAACCTTTTTTTTTTTTTTTAAATCCCTTTCCCTAGGGATTAAAGTCTAAGCAGATTCTCAACTAGGGACACACACAAAGCTCAGTCCAGTCTACCTCACTCCAGCTTCTCCCCCTTGCTGTTTTTGTTGTCATTATTCAATCTATAAGTCATGTTCGACTCTTTGTGACCCCATGGATTGCAGCATGCCAGGTTTCCCTGCTGGTTTTACAAGTCTTTTCTAGATGCCTTCTCTCTCAAAGTCATTTGTGAATTATTATTTTATTGCATGACGACATTATCCAAAAATTATTTGTTTTTGATGTATTTTACAACCCTTTGATGATATTAACCAGTTCAAGTGATGGGGTGTCCTTTTCGTAAAACTCTGTACTAAGGTTTAAAAGGATGCCTTGCACATGGTTTAGCCTCATTAAAATGAATGTCTTTAAGTCTTGGAGAATGATAAGGACTAAAAGCAAAAAAAGTCTAACTACTTGCCCTGCTTCTTGCCATCATAGCATCATCTAAAAAAAAAAAGAAGAAAGAAAGAAAGGATCTCTCACTCTTCACTTGAGTGCTGAGTGAATGGAGTTCTTAACAAAACAAATGAAAAATAGCTTCTTTGTGCAATCTGAGTCTTTAAGTTTACTTGCCTAGAGAGTTGCATAAAAATAGTACAGGGCTGAAGCTTCCAGTGAAGTTATTTTTTCTAACAGAACAATTTCTGAAAATTGGAACTGAAATTATAGTTTGCACATTGTAATGCACTGAAATTCTCTTCTACTTTACTCTAAATAGCATTGTACTATATCCAGTTGTGGGGATGGAATAAAATTACCACAGGAGATTTCTGAGTATTACTCTCAGACGCAGCTGGTTACACATGAAAACTGCATCAATGGGGAAAAGCAGCAAAACTAGAGTGCTTTGTGGATTATGACCTTTACTAATAGAAGGAAACACATTTTCTATTTTTGTATATATGTATATATAAGAAATACATGTATGCATGTTATATATATACACATAAATCTGTGTATTTTATATTTATCTACATTTTTATAATTTTGCTAAAGACTGTGTTATAGGATATATTCTTACAACCTGTTTAAAATTAAGCACTTTTGAACTAAAGGGAACTTAAAAAGAAATGACTTTTTTTTTTGCCAGACACATACCAAATATTTCATCATCATGAGCCAGTTATGATTTATAAACATAATTACCAGTCATGTCTTGGAAAGGCAGTCTAGGGGCATTCAAATTCGTTTTTAAAAATGACTCCCAATTTACTACATATGCCCTGAAACTATTAGCAACTTGATTTGCTTAATATGCAGATATCCTTGTTTCTCAAATTTTCCCGCACCAATATGTTGCGAGGTGTTTTTAACACCTCACTTATTTTCCCGCCCATTTATCAAAGGGAGCTAGTGTGAGTATATACTAGTTCTCTGAATGTCACACACTTTTAAAATTTGGTACATTTTGGGGTAAGCTTTCATAAGAATCTATGTTTGTGTTACTTCTTGATTTACTGATGTCGCTAAAATACACTTTTCAGAGTTAATATTGCCAATTATGGACTAAAGTATCAGATGCCTCCTGATCCAATGTATTTCCCTTTTATGTCTTTCTGCCAAAAGTGCATATCTTGAATTTAAGCCTGAAGAAATATCAAACAAACCCAATTTGAAGGACATTTTACAAAATAACTGGCTTATAGGCTTAAAAAGAAACACAAAAAAAGGCCAAATAACTTTTCTAGACTAAATGAACTGAAGTCACATGGTCATCACATGCAATGAGCATCCCGGCTTGCATCCTGGATTTGGGGGTGGGGGAAGCTCTAAAGGATATTATGGGGACAGTTGGCAAAATCTGACACGGAGCGTGATGTCAGTTAGATTTTCTAATTTTTAAAAGTGCATGAGGTCTCTGGTCTCTGTTCTTAAGAAATGCATACATATTCAAGGATAAAGGGACATGATGCCTGTAACTTCCTCTCTTATGATTTAGAAAAAAAAATCATATATAAATAATTTTTATAAATTCTTCTTTGTAAGTAAAATTATATACTATGTACATTTTTCTAAATTATATGAGAGAAAGTATGTATATATGCATACATATATGACAGAGAGAGGGCAATACATAGTAAAGCTGTATAAAGTATATACTGGACTTCAAAAATTTTATGCAACTTTTGAAAGTGTGAAATTCTGTCAAAATGAAAACTTACTAAAATAATAAATGTATCCCTTATCTTACTATGTGTCTTTCTTAGGGCATAATTTATTGTTGGGAGAATAATAATTTTTATGTTCCTATTATTCTATTTTTGTAACTCTGTTCTTGGGGTCCACATTGCATACCAGGAGAGCATCAGCTTTTCCAAAACCTTCTGCTACAATTAACGAGGAATCTGGTGCAGTGTTAATTTTGAATAAAGTGTGTGTTGAATGATTGCACCAGCTGACGGGGAGGCATTAATGCTGTTTGATTCCATGCAGGCAGAATATATCCAGCTGTGGAGGCCTGGAAAGCCCTGGGGGGAGAAAAGTTTGAAAAGAAAAAGTTTTTTTAAAAACTTATACAGTCTGGAAAATAAGGAATGCTAATCACTTTTCAACAATTTTGGAAACAAAATAATTTAGCAAAATCACTGAATTCAGACTATAAGGAGGAGTATAAGGAAATGTTAAATACATTTAATTTTTTTGGCTGCAGTGTGTTATGCTATTCTTTAACCCTTTCTCTTATTAAACGTAGTTCTTTGCATTTCATTTGTGATCCAAAGAGAAATGGTTCATCATTTTTGACACATTATGATGTGATAACTAGAAATACATGCATGTAATTCTGTAGTTGAACATACTGAACTATATGCAAGGCATTGAACTTGATCCTAACAGACTCTATGAATGCAAACACTAATAATATGAGGTCTGATTTTGTAGGAATGTAGTTTGGCATTTAGGGAGCAAACTGTTTAACAGATTATAAAGAGATTAAAATTCTGTAGAATAGAGTAAGTGCTGTGATAGGCATGCAAAGCTCTGAGAACAAATAGAAGGGCATTTGGAAAGGAGTGGTTACTAGAGAAAACTCCAAGGAGAGTTTTAGATTCAGGGAGACACAAAGAGACGGCAAAGGAGTGAGAGCGGATGTTAAGTGTTTCTTCACTTTCCATTTTTCTGACCTCTTGGAAGTTACAATCAAAGGATTTTTGGATTGTTTTATATTACTCTATTTTCACAAAAACAAAACATTTCTTCTTTTCCATTAGTAAAGGTGAAAATCCATAAAGCATTAACGCAGCTAGCGTCACTTTGGTTTGCTACCTTTCTGCCTTTGTGGAGTTTCCAAATGTAATAGGCAGCGTTTGAGTTTAAGGAGCAATACTCAGAAACCTCCTGTGATAATTTTATTTCATTCCCTCTGAAGCCACTAGGGTTAACCTTTTCTGCCTCATGGCATCTGCACGTCCAATGGCTTGTGAGGTCCTCTGAGGCCAGCCCAGCCACTGATTAAGTATCCACTCCCACTTTATCATAGGCCACTTCTAATTAGTCTGGCCTCTATCACGTGGGTGCTATCTGAAGGCTTCCAGGGCTAAAACGCCACAGGGTACTCTGCTCGTGGGGTTCACCATTGAGAAGGTGCTCTTTCATTCTCTTTTATATTGTCTCGTCAACAGTCTCTCTCTTTTTTTTGGAACTCTGGTTGAAAATATAGATGATAAACCTTCTTACTTTAACTCTTCACATCTCTTAAACTCTTTTTGACGTTTTTCTTTTTCACCCTATTACCTTCAGGATAACTTTTTGGATTTATCTTCTAGTTTATCAATTCTCTCTGTAGTTGCATTTATTCTCTTTGTCCTATTGATTGAGTTTTTAATTTCTAAAACTGCTATTTGATTCCTTTAAAAATAGCCTTTTTTTTTTTTTTTTTAATAATCTTATGTTCCTGGGTTCTATTTTTCAAGTTCTTTTTTTTAAACCTCTTTACGATCGCAAACATAACTATGTAATATTATAGACCTAACTGTTCCAATATTTGAAGCCTTTTTGGTTATCTTCTATTGTTCTTGCTTGAGTTTATCTTGTTTTACTATATCCTTTATTGTTTGTGACTTTATTAGGAGCTCGTATTCTTTTTAACTATGGGAATTCATTAATGTCTGACTTGAAGTAATGTTCTTCCAAAGAGAGCTGGAATTTGCTTTTTCAGTCATCTTAGGCACACATACTCTTTAGTTCAGTTCAGTTCAATCGCTCAGTCCTGTCTGACTCTTTGTGACCCATGGACTGCAGCACTCCAGGACTCCCTGTCCATCACCAGCTATCAAAGTTTGCTCAAACTCATGTCCATCAAGTTGGTGATGCCATCCAGCCATCTCATCCTGTCTTGTCCCCTTCTCCTCCTGCCTTCAATCTTTCCCAACATCAGGGTCTTTTCCAATGAGTTAGTTCTTCTCATCAAATAGCCAAAGTATTTTACCACTTCAAATAAAATTCTCTGCCAAGTGTTCTGTATCACATAGGTAGATGAATTTGAACTTCAGTGTTACAAATGTCAAGGTATCTTTTTTCCCCCTCTTCTACTTTGCTCTAAGATTGAGTCAGGCAAATTTCTATGTTGTCTATTTTTTTCAGGTGGGTTTATTTTTCGTTTGTCCTAAGGCTGAGTGTATGTAACTCTTTGATATCAGCACTATGTGGACCCTTCTCCCTATTTACTATCCCACTTGAGTATGTATTTATTTCCTGCCCCTCACACTCTATGCAGCTGCCATGGTGGAAACTCAGGGTCTTCAGGGCTCAGCACAAGCAGTCAGAGGGAAAGCTGGCCCTGGTACTTGTCTAACTTCTGGGTTTCTGCTTTCACTTTAATTTTGGCCTCTGCGGTGCTCTTTCGTGCCATCACCGCAGTGCAATTAAAGACCTATTTTTTCCTTAATTCAACATTTTAGTCATCTTTTTTGGCAAGGTCTTGCAGGATATCTAGTCTTTAATAGTGCCAGAAACGGAAGTTGGCTCTAAGTTTTCTTGCAGCCAACAAGAAGAGGGAAATCTAATCAATTATATGGTCACAGAGGCCAGGAAGAAAATGATTCTCAGTTGCTCTGGAGAGATACAACAGTTTTTGGCCTTGAGACTAGACAGGATTTCTCTCAGCAGCCCTTCCAGCAGGCACCATAGTCTTTCCTGTTGCTTGGATGGCAGGGTAGGTCCAGGCAGCTGTTCCATCAGGCTTCAGAACCGACATCCTTTAGAGTGCCAAA
This sequence comes from Neotragus moschatus, assembly GCA_006410615.1. Classification (NCBI taxonomy): domain Eukaryota; kingdom Metazoa; phylum Chordata; class Mammalia; order Artiodactyla; family Bovidae; genus Neotragus; species Neotragus moschatus. The sequence goes on along the minus strand of SJYA01003130.1, from coordinate 1,888,808 downwards.
TCCGAGTGGTGTTTGGTGGTGAAGAGGATCCAGGAAGACAAATTACTCTTTATACTTTGTGTTGTGTGCCATAAGATGGGGCCCAAAGTGATGGAGCTATCCCAAGAGGTTTCTGGATCATCATGCCTGAACTGTCAGTTTCTTAGACATGCTCAGGCAGACTGGAGTTTTTTTTTTTTTTTACTGAGGCAATTGCAAAGTTGGCCTCTAAATGACAAAGGTGGAGTGGGTCCACTCTCATGTAGTAAAACTGAGTCATAGAACCTTATAACCCTTTATATGGCCTAGTCTAACCACTTGAAAATATCTCTAGATAAGCTGAAATCAAAGATCAAAATGTTTCCTAATTAAAGTATACCTTTTGTAATTGTTAACCATTACAAATTTTATACCTTGTTCTAGTTATATTTTAGTTTGCTGGCAGACAATATATATAAACTGAAATAATGCTTACTTAGATTGATAAGAACTTAAACTTATCTTTTAAGTTCATGATAATTAATTCTATTAAATACTTGAGAGTTTGGAATGATACTTGGCTTCTAGCTTGTTTTCTAGAATAGTGAATCGATTATATGGCAAATGGGGCCCTAGATTTGCTTCAACTTAAAATATGAGGAAATATTAAGTAAAAAATTACAAAGAAATGCTCGGTGAATTTCACTCTGAGAACAGCATGAGAAACATGGTTATTTAAAGCTTCTATACCTGGGAGAATTGAGAGAAAGTCAAATTTTGTTATAAAGTAAGAAAAGTTCAGTGAATTAATAATACCAATGACCAAGAAGGGATTTATGAGTTGGGGATAACTTCAGTCAACAGAGAAATGACTTGTACCTTCAGTTGGATTTTAGTAAAGAAACAAAAGGGTGAAAGAAATTGTATGAGTCCCCTTATCTCGTATGCATAGTGAAACAGAATTCATATTCTTAGAGAGAGTTTTCTATTATATCTTAGAGATAATTAAAGTACTGTAAGGATCTCATGAAGTGAATTTGAAAGATTGTGCAGTAAATCATATCTAATTGATTGATATCCCTGCTAAAGAAATAGCCAGATAAGTGATTCTGGCCACACTGTGAGTTTAGCAAAAACTCTCACCTGTCTCTGAAACTGTTGGAATCAGCAAACTTACTGAATTATACTTTTTATCTGAATTTTTAACCTAGCTATTGTTTTCTCTTTTGTATAGGCATGCGTAGCAATGTGTATGTGTGCGAAATCCCTAAGTCATGTCTGACTCTTTTGCAGCTCCATGGACTGTTGCCCATCCCCGATTATGGGATTTCTCAGGCAAGAATACTGGAGTAGGGGGCCATTTCCTTCTCCAGGGGATGTTCTTGACCCAGAGATTGAATCCACATTTCCTGAACTGCAGGTGAGTTCTTTACCACTGAGCCACCGGAGAAGCCCATCCATAGTAATAACATCTTTAAATTTTTGTTTGTTTGTTTGTTTTACAGTTTCTATCATTATTTTTCTGATGTCTGACCATTTTCTGCCTCCTAGACAAGTCTGCCTTAATGACATAAAGGCTACACAGCGGGCAGAGTATACAGATCTAACCTTTGATTTGTTAGCAGGGAATTACTGTGCTTAGGTTCAGGAATTTTTTTTCCCCTCAAAAATAAGAACCTGTTTTGCCAGATAGAAGAGCTCTGATCCTAAGGATCAGATCACACTCTGATCACACTGAACTCTTTCAATGTGAATGTTCAAACCTGTGAGTAAATTCTTAAGTCTACAACTTTATCAAAATTTAGAGAAAGCACTTGAAAATAACCATTTCCCTTTTTAACTCCATTCAGTTAGTTGGAACTGAATTAGTCTCAATATCTCACTAGTTTAAGGCACATTAAGAAAGAATTGTTTATCCAAAGAAGCTTTAAACTAGGATATGAGAATGTGAAAGTGAAAGTCATTTAGTCGTGTCCCACTCTTTGTGATCCCATGGACTATACAGTCCATGGAATTCTCCAGGCCAGAATTCTGAAGTGGGTAGCCTTTCCCTTCTCCAGGGGACCTTCCCAACCCAGGGACTGAACCTAGGTCTCTGGCATTACAGGCAGATTCTTTACCAGCTGAGCCACCAGGAAAGCCAAAGAATACTGGAGCAGGTAGCCTATCCCTTCCCTAGCAGATCTTTCTGACCCAGGAGTCGAACTGGGGTCTCCTGCATTGAAGGTGAATTCTTACCACCTGAACTATGAGGGAAACCCAGGATATGAGAATGATTATCCACTTTAAGGATAGAGATGGCTTTTAGTTTTGAACCTAAGTGTTTGTACTACTTTCAGAGGTGAAATTGGTGGGGCTATTGATACTGAAAAGCCAGGTTTTGTAAGTTTCGCAGTGAAGTCCAAAGATTATTTTAAATTGATGAAGAAAATAATGTGAGATTCTTCATTTTGAATTTAAATGCAAGTGATAAAATTTCATTGGGTAGTAATTTGTTTCCCACATTATAATCTGATTCCTCCTCCCTCAGACTTTGGGTGTAAAGCATTCACCTGATTCATTATCTATTTACCCATTATATTCTCCAGATTCGTGACTTCACATTATTCACTTGCCTTTAGAATTTTCAGAAGGTTGGAAATATTATGCACATGTGACCTTTCATGCACTGGTTCACGTATAAATGATCTCCCTGCTGATTGGTTTAAAAGTTTCCACAAATGAACAGTTATGAAAAACCTATAGAATCCCCTCTATTGGGACGGTCTTTATCACACTGTGAAAATCTTTTCCCTAGAGCTTGCAGTTTTGTCAGGAGGACAGAAGGTTTGCAGGGACCGGTGGAAGCTGTAGATTTTGTCTGCCCAGCATCATTTCCCACCCTCCTCTTGTCTCTTCCTTCCCCATTCTTAGTGATCCAGGTGGTGATGTCAATCAGAATGGCCTGTCCCCACTTCCTGGGTAAGCCTGTGGACAAGCCTAGCTACCGGAAGTGCCGAGGCTTCATTCAGGAATGTGCGTGTGACTCAAGGAAAATAAATTAGTGTCTTTTCTGAGATTGACATATGGCTTTGATGGGTGGAGGACGTCCGATTCCACTGTGATTGCTAAGCAGGGCGCATGTGGGGCAGAGGGACTTCACCCTGCCTCACACACACACCACACACACACACAAGGAGAGCCTGCCTATGATATGACAAGGAGAGATAAGCATCGATGAAATATGAGGGAGAAGAGAGGCAGAGCTTTCCAAGCACATTTTAAAGCCTCTAGATCCATCTCTTGCAAAGATAAATCCCTTTCCAATTTCTAACTGCAGAGTCACTATACTGCCCTTTTCCATAAGCCAGTTTGAGTTGGGTTTTGTTAATGTCCAACCAAAGAAGGGTCTCTGCTAGTTCGGTTTCTACTGCAGCTCTTCTGCCAAGACTTGAGTGTAATTCTGCTCAAGCTCTCTTTCTCTCACTTTCTTTTCTCCTTTAGCCTGACTAACCACCAGATAAGGTATTTTGCAGGTTTTATGGTAATATGAACAAATTCGCCAGATCACAGAGAGTGATTTCACAGTGCAATTCAAACATAGATTCCCCAGTGAGAAAACGTGGAGACGTATGTAGTTATCCATGGCTGTGTGTAATAACTTGGGGCATAATGCTTTCATTTACAGCTACTGTTGTGTGCAGCTGAGAGCATCCTGGGGGTTAACCTGTGGGACAATGTAAAGAGGAGCATATATTCTTTCAAGGCACTTGTAGCCGTCATTTTGTGTTTTGAGAGTTATGAATGGAGGCATTGTTGCAAACAGCTGTACCGTGAAGGCATTTAAGCCAGTTATTACTGCCTGTGGTGTCTGAACTCAAAATGTTGCAAACACTGAAATTATGACTTACAGAGGTGAGAAATGTAAGCTCTGTATGATCTAGCTGCATGCCTGGCCCCGTCTCTTCATATTATCTGACATATTCTTTTGTGAAGATGAGTCTAAAACTGAGGGCTTGTGATCCCAATTAATTCAAAAAAGATGGCCAGAATATATTATACCACATGTAGTATTAATTTGGAAAGCAATGTGGTAACATGAATGTTATTCTTAATATATTTAATTATTTCCCAATATAGTATGTTAAACCTATATTATGTGGAACATGATCTGCGCATTTGGAATATAGCAAAACAATTTCTAAATGTTGTGTATCTGGGATGACAGTGAATTCAGTTGAATTGAAATATAGTTTGGGGAATTGGGAAATATATAATTTTACCTTTCTGGGAAGAACTCTTTGATGTATTGCTAATAACTCTTTTCCTTTCCATAAAATGACTATTTTCTAATACCACCAGAGCCATTGTGATGTCTGGGTTCAGTGGACTAATCTCTGCTCACATTCTTCTCTTCTCCTTTTACCCAAACTAGCCATCACTTGGATCACACTCTTCCTCTGGTTAAGATCGATGTAAGAATTCAACTCTTGGTAGCTGTTAGTGTGTCCCGTAGGACATAGGATGGTAAATTATACCCCATTTCACGTCGTTTTAGTACTTGAGCCAATTAAATGAATGAAGTCGCTCAGTCGTGTCCAGCTCTTCAAGACCCCGTGAACTGTAGCCCACCAGGCTCCTCTGTCCATGGGATTCTCCAGGCAGGAATACTGGAGTGGGTTGCCATTTCCTTCTCCAGGGGATCTCCCCCGCCCAGGGATTGAACTCAGGTCTCCCTCATTGCAGGCAGACTCTTTAACCTCTGAGCCACCAGGAAAGCCAATTAAGAGCAACTCCCAAAATATTTGCCAAGGATCAGTCAATTGGGAAATTTCCCAGTCAGTTGACAAGTTAATAGAAGATAAGGTCTCTATTCCATTTGTGTGCAGACCATTGTCTGGATATTCTTGGGTGATTTAATCAACCTAATCTTTAAAAGAATTTTAAAGATCACAGCTGTTTTGGAAAGGAAGAAATCTAGCAAAACATTCTTATTTCCCAAGTACATCAGTTAGGATGCTTTGGGTTGTGTGTAACGCAAACCTGACTCAGACAACCTAAAGGAAAAATTGGAATCTGGGGACCCACAGAATTCAATGTTCCAAGTGACAGAAGAGATTTTATCCAGAGCTCAGATCCCAAATTTAAGTCCAGGTTCCAGGCTTTAGTTCTCTGTCTTATTTTCCCGGGTTGGGGAATCTAGTCGGGGCTAGCAGCTCCTAACCACATGCTTCTTGGCACTTCCACCAGGAAACGGAGTCTCTCTTCCTGATATTTCAAACAAAATCCCCCAGACTGAGTTTTCCTGGCCCTCATTGGACTGACTTGAGTCATATGTCATTCCTTTGGAAATAATCTCTGTGCTTAGTGGGATCAGATTTGTTGAATGGCTTAAGGCAAGCAACAGCCAAACCTAGAGCTAAAGGCAGGATCAAGTCCCAGACCAGTTGTATTGCTGGAATATTCATCTCCGGTAAGAGATGCTAGGAAGTAACCAGCAAACTGTGATGATAAAGTGTGAAAGACTCCAAGAATCCTGGCCTGGTGGTCATACTGCAGCAGGAAAGCCTCATCTACAACATGATTCAAAATCAATTAGTCTGTCAACAGAGGTCTACAAACTATTACATGGATTCCTACTCTCAATATTCTGTGATAATAGAGGTGTGGAAACAGTGATTGCGGTGGTGGTGGTGTTCAGTCAGTTGGTAAGATGTACCTGACTCTTTGCAACCCCATGGACTGCAGTACGCCAGGCTTCCTTGTCCTTCACCATCTCCTGGAGTTTGCTCAAATTCATGTCCATTGAATCGGTGATGCCATCCAACCATTTCATCCTCTGTCGTCCCCTTCTCCTGTCTTCAATCTTCCCCAGCATCAAGGTCTTTTCTAATGAGTAAATTCTTTGCATCAGGTGGCCAAAGTATTGAAGCTTCAGCTTTAGCATCAGTCCTTCCAATGAATATTCAGGACTGGTTTCCTTTAGGGTTGACTGGTTGGATCTCCTTGCAGTCCAAGAAACTCTCAGGAGTCTTCTCCAACACCACAGTTTGAAAGCATCAATTCTTTCATTCTCAGCCTTCTCTATGATCCAACTTTCACATCTATACATGACCACTGGAAAAACCATAGCTTGGACTAGACGGACCTTTGTTGGCAAAGTGATGTCTCTGGTTTTTAATATGCTGTCTAGGTTGGTCATAGCTTTTCTTCCAAGGAACGAGCGTCTTTTAATTTCATGGCTGTAGTCACCATCCACACTGATTGTCTCAGTTCAGTTCAGTCGCTCAGTTGTGTCTGACTTTTTGCGACCCCATGAATCACAGCACGCCAGGCCTCCCTGTCCATCACCAACTCCCAGAGTTCACTCAAACTCATGTCCATCGAGTTGGTGATGCCATCCAGCCATCTCACCCTCTGTCATCCCCTTCTCCTCCTGCCCCCAATCCCTCCCAGGATCAGGGTCTTTTCCAGAGAGTCAACTCTTTGCGTGAGGTGGCCAGATTGTCTAGCACAGTCTTTATCGGTGTGTGGTCTGACATATACACTCTAAGAGGCACTGGGATACCCAGGAAGAATGCAGATTGCTGGGCCCCATGTGGCTTTGCTGAATCAGAGTCTGTCAGGGTGAGGCTCGGGAATTTGCATCTTGAATATGTTTCCTTGAAACATGTCTTGCATAATAAAGCATACAACACATACATTGTTATGTAAGCCACAAAGTGGTTTGGTTAACAAACATTCCAAACTTTTTTTTTAAAACTATATCTCTTTCTTGGACTGTATTTGGAAATATTTTACTTTTAGACATTTTCTTTACTAAATGTGTAAAAACGAGTCCTCACTTTACAAGGTCAAAATCAGACAACTACACAAAGGCATATAATTGACATATTTATAAACTGAATCCACCAAAACACTCACTTGGACATGATCCATATTACATTCAAAGTACGCATATTTACGTGATACCTCCTGCAAAGTAAATACAAACTGATTCTCATCACTTTAGTTCAATGCATATCAGATATATGTACAGAAACATATACAAACATATTCAAAACAAAGGCAGTTTTTTCTTTTCAAGCAAAACACCAGAAGGCCATTTTTTTTTCAACTCAAGTACCAACTCATTATTTTATGCAAAAACATAGCAAGACTAATTGTAAGGGTTCTGTTCAGTTTTAGTTAGTAAGATATGTGTGTATGCTACTAAAATGTAGCTGAAGTTTTAGATTTTAATTAACAAGGGAACAGCACCGCTGACTCTCTTGCTCAGTCACTAAGTCCTAGGCAACTCTTTGGTAACCCTATGGACTCTAGCTCACCACGCTCCTTTGTCTGCAGGATTTCCCAGGTGAGAGAGCTGGAGTGGGTTGCCATTTCCTTCTCCACAGAAATAATTTCTATAAAACTTTTTTATATTGACTTTCCAGTTGAGATTATAACTACTTCTAAACGATAATCTGGTCATCAACTCTGTTAGAAGGATGGTGAAGGCTGGCTAAACTTAACGGGCAAATAGGAAAACCTGTAGAAGACTGACGAGGAAAATTGGAAAAGCATCTTTGTGCCAGATACACTACAAAAGGACTATTGGCCAGTGTAAAAATGGTGATGTTAGTAGAAGCAGGAAAATACAAATATACTTATTATTGCAAATGGCATCAGATAAAGCATGCTATTACCCACTTATATATATTATTTACTTTTCAACTCTTCTATGTTTTCAGAGTTTGATGGATACCTTGGGTGTTGCTCAATCAGCAACATTTGGAGAGTAAATGTAGGGTGTTGACAGCAACTATTGAAAATCCTATGAATGCTGATTATGACTTACAATAAAAAATACAGCATTCACTATGTTGCTGAGTTAGATCCTTGCTTTTGTCTGACAGCACAAATCCCAGGACAAATTTTTTACCGGTTTCCTAGAAACATCCTGGAGAGGACCCACCATTTCCCATGTAAATCTTACTGAAAGTCTAAGATGACTTTTGTTACCTTATTTGCAGTGTTTTTTGGAGACTGACTGCAGGTGGGAGAAAGTGACTGTCAGTATTGCCTTTAGATAGAAAGTAATGTTTGTGGAGGAACAGTGAAATTAAGATGATTACCAGAGTAAATCTGATTTTTTTTTCCATTGCACTTTTTACAATGCTATAGATTTATGAGACGTGGTATATGAGCCATTGTCTGTTTAGGAAATTGACATAATTCATTTATGTGCTGCCTGAGGAGAAAATAATATGAATAGAGTAGTGAGACAAAATTTCCATGAACAATTTGATTTGAAATAAAATATTAGTGGAATATAGTTTTTAAAGATAACAATAGACAGTTACTGAATATTAAGAAACAGTGTATCTTCACTATAACCAAGTATGCCAGACTATATTATGAATAATTTATATCAGTAAGTTCTTTAATCTTTAGAATAACCATAGGAGGTAGGTTTTGCTAATGTATCTGTTTTTTACAGATGAGAAAATGAGGCATAGGGAAGTTAACCAGCTTAACTAAATTCATATATAATATCTAGGAAGTTAAGAAATTGGATTTTGAATCTAGGCTATCTGGATCCAGCTCTTGCTCTTAACTAGCAAACTATAAAGTGGTTATGCATGTTTTTAATGTGTTCTAAGAAATGAAGAATTATATTAAAATTTTTCAATATCCTTTTACAGTGAGTACCATAGACCAAAGGAAATAACATAAACACGTTAAGCAGTATACCACAGTAGAGAGATTTTATGACCAAGGCTTGAAGCTATACTCAATTGCTGATATATGGGATTTTATTTAAGGAGGGCCTCTGGTGTGCTGCTACAAGGATAGGATCTAAAATGTACAGGCTCCCATCCTCTGTAATGAACATGCTGGAAATTGACCAAGAGCTTGATAGACCCTTTGAGGTGGCCCCAGTCGTGCAAAGGGATTTGTTGAAGTCATGAAAATTTTTCATCTGATTATTTGTAGCTGTTGTAACCAGTTTGCAAGATGATGGACCAGAGTTAGGAATCTGTCCGTGGTTATAATCACCCTAGAACTACCCAAGTGCCACCAGCCTCGGCCTTGTTTTCCTAGCACTTTTTCTAACCAAAAGCCAGAGGCCGTATGATGACAGCAATGCAGTGTTACTCTGAGCGATTACAATTTGTGTTACCTCTCAAGTAAATTTTTAATACCCATGATGAAAATAATGCACTCCAAATCCTACCCATCATAGCAAACAATTATTTGCAATTTCTGTGTATTCCCTTTCAGTCATTCTCCTTGTGTGGATAGAATTTTCCTTGCTCTGTATACAATTTTGGATCCTGTTTCTTAACATTTCCCATGCTGCTACAGTTTTTATAATTGTTGTTATCTTAATGGCTACACAATCAACTGTTAAGTGGATTATCATATTTTATGAAACTATGTTCTAATTGTTAAGAAGTTTTAGATTTTTCCGCTCATTTGCCACTAGTAAACAACGCTATGAAGCTGGGCTTAGGCCAAAAGCCAAATCCTGCCCGCTACTTATTTTCGTAAGTAAAGTTTCTTTGGAATGTAGCTAGACATACTTATTTACATATCATCTATGGCTATTTATTCACTATAAAGGCAGAGTTGAGCAGTTGAGACAGAAACACTATGGTCTACAAAGCCTAAAATATTTATTGTTGTTGTTCAGTCACTAAGTAATGTCTGACTCTGCAACTCCATGGATGGCAGCATCCTGGGGTTCCCTGTCCTTCACCATCTCCTGGAGTTCGCTCAAACTCATGTCTGTCAAGTCGGTGATGCCATCCAGCCATCTCATTCTCTGTCACCCCCTCCTCCTACTGCCCTCCGTCTTTCCTAGTCCCAGGGTCTTTTCCAGTGAGGTGGCTTGTCGCATCAGGTGGCCAAAGTACTGGAGCTTCAGCTTCAGCATCAGTCCTTTCCAATGAATGTTCAGGACTGATTTCTTTTAGCACTGACTGGTTGGATCTCCTTGCTGTCCAAGGGACTCTCAAGGGACTCTCTTCTCCAGCACCACAGTTCAAAAGCATCAGTATTTATTATCTGGACCTTTACAGAAAAAGTTTGCCAACTCCAAATTATTATTGTAGAACCCAAATTGTTTTTCTTATTTTGGATCATTTCATTAAGAGAAATTCCCAGGCTTGGAATTACTTGGTGCAAGTGTGTGACTATAATATAATCTCAGAGAGTCTTTCCAAATCGTTTTCTAAAACTGTTACATTGACTTATAATGCTGCCAACTATATATATATATGGACCCTACTTTCATTTAACTTTATAATAATTGGGTTTTATCCTTTTATATTTTTCTTAATTGAATGATCACTGATCATATGTTATTGACCTTGCTTGCTCTTCTTCAGTATGAAAAAGCTATTTCCCTGTATATTTATTAATTTTTTTCTCTTATTTGAAATGTCTGATGCTCATCTGTTAGAGTCTTATTGCTTCACTTGTTAATTTGCATGAGCTCATAGATGATTTTCGGACTTACATTAAAAGAGCCAGCAATAAGTAAGATGTGTTGGTTAATGGCTTACTGCATGCAGATACATATAATTCATGTAAGCATTCATTAAAGCAGATAGAGAAGTCAGGCTTATAATAATTATCAATGCCACCTTTTAAAGCTGGAGTATCTGTGTTGCTGTTGTAAATAGTACCAGTAGTTCTTTTATTACTCTCTAAATCTGGAAGCTGAACTCCTGTAAGGAAAATATGTCTTCTTTATGTAAGGAAAATACTTGCTTCTGTATTAAATTTCTCATTTGTGTATGACTCATTAGTTATCCAACTCAGCTGTGGTCCTAAATAAAAGAACCTTGTTACAATAATCTTTTTTCTCAAGATGCAATGTGTTGATGAGCTTGAGTCTCGCCCACTCTGGCTGCAAAAAGTAAAAACTTCTGTAATAAAATTATAGAAGGCATGTCTGTGACCAAATACAGACTTAAATTCCCAAACTAAAAGGAAGAACAGTGTTAGGGAGAAGGGAGTAGGAGGAGTTGACTTACTCTTGCTTATAAGCCTAAGGAAGGGTTGTTAGGCATGTATCTGTTGATAACATTTTGACGATATTAAACCAATGCACTTTAATTTCCCCTTTAATTTCATGTTCCCTTCCAGCCTCTGACCTGTTTGGCTGGTGCTCCACCGAGTAAGAGGGCAGTGACAGTTCTCCCTGGGACACAGGCAGGACTGATCAACTTTAGTCATAGGCTGAATTTCTTGAGTGTGCAGTGAGGCAATTGTTTTTGGTGAGAAGGATCTGCCTTTTCTAAATTTCTTTAGCTCCCCTTAACATACAAATCTGGCTGATTGTTATATACAAAGTGTAGCTGGAACCCAGAATCGGAGACAGAAAGGAATGGGAAATATTTCTCTTCGGATCTGAGGGCTGAAGCAGCAAAATGAGAGTTAGATATAGGGCAATGATGGCAGGCATTATGGGGCAGGGTGGATAAATGCCTCCCCCTAGTTAACCACTGCTTATCTTTCAAAATTCAAGTCAGTGTCAATATCACCTTAGGAAGAACTTTTAAACTACCTTCTGTACTGCCTCCATGGCCCCCCTCATACATATATTATTATTTAGCTATGCAGTGTTCCCTATGAAAAAAATGATCTTTAACTACAGTGTTTGTTTTGGTTCTCTGCTTTCCCTAATAAGCTGTGATCTTTTCTGGGGCTGAGATTCCTAAGTGCTTCTTTAGTGCTTGGTAAATGGTAGGAACAGAGCTAGTGTTTATTGAATGAATAAATGCATGAATGAATAGACATGGCTTTAGGCAGGCAAATGGGCCTCTGAAAAAATCTAGTTATGTGATGCAGAAGACTGATGATGACCTTTACTCTTAGAACCATGGATAATCATTAGTAGTTTAAAAAGCCGAATAGCTGAGTACCAATGCTATTAGCTTTCAGTTCAGTTCAGTTGCTCAGTTGTATCCGACTCTTTGTGACCCCATGTAAGCTATGAGCTTACACAAGTCATTTTCATCTTGTTTATATTTACTATATATTATTTTTTCACATTATCATAACATGGCATATGTATGTTACTATAATATGTAATAATTTATTATGTTATAATACATAATAAATATAATTTTATTTTATTTTATGTGTACTATACAGGCTTTTTTTTGTGTGTGTGAGCAAAGCCCTCTCCCGTGTTCCTGTAAATTTATTCTTTATAGATAAATGCTTTTATAAGAATTCATGTTTCCTTTATTATTAAATGAATATATAATCATCCTATGTGAGTTAGCCTTTGAAAACTGAATTTATGAGAACCAAGTATTATTGTACAAGAAGCAATAATTATAAAACTTAATCTATAAATCTTAGATAAGTAGGATGGAGTCTGGGCACATTAAGGGATATCCCTGTGTCCATTATCTGAGACAGACATTTGACTGCTCTATAATTTTATACAATTATAAAATTATAATATGAAATTATAATTTTATATGCTCTTTTCATTCTTCTCAAGCTTCAAGGATTTGCCATGATTTTATCTTTGAGAGTCAGCACCTTATTATTTCCTCCTTTGTCTCTTTCTGCCCTGATTGACTGTGAAGTGGAACATTTTTCCCCTCAGTAACCCCTTTCTTGTTGCCCAATAATACATCGAGAAACCTAGTCCTTTTAAAACTGTACTGTCTTTCTTAGATGGTTTGGAAGTTTCCTTGTTTTTCACCTGGAGAAATCATTCAATGGGAACATTTCCCCAGAAGCTGTTTCTTAGACTTTTCTCTAGGTGCAGAGCTCCAGGTTGTACTCTGAGGTCCCAGGAAAGTCTTCCTGAGGCTTCAGAGGCCTGTGAGCTGTGGGAAACTCCTTCACTCTTTGCAAAGACACATGATTTGCTCCAACACTTGAAGTTTAGCTCTCAAATATGGTTCAGTTCTCTTTCTTCTTCCGTTTGTTAAAGAAAATATATATATTTTCTAGGTAGAATCAAATTTATTTTCAACCAGCATAGGCACTGCCCAATTCCTGAGAATACTTAAAACATGTTGATACATTTTTGTTGCCATGGTAACTGATGGTGGCTACTGGCATTTAGTAGGTGAAAGTCAGTGTGATGAACCTCCAGCGACACGTGGTAAAATCTTATACAGCAAGTCCACTGCCAAATGCCAGTGGTGCCTGTGCTGGGAAACACAGAGCATGTAGCTGGTTCTGCTCTTGGGTAATGAGTTGTTTTTTTTTTTACTGCCTTTGGATTAATTGTTGTTGTTCAGTCACTCAATCATGTCTGACTTTGTGACCCCATGGACTGCAGCACGCCAGGCTTCCCTGTCCTCCACTATCTCCCAGAATTTGCTCAAACTCATGTCAGCTGAGTCAATGATGCCATCCAACCATCTCATCCTCTATCGTCTCTTCTCCTCCTGCTTTCGATCCTTCTCAGCATCAGAGTCTTTTCCAGTGAGTTGGCTGTTTGAATCAGGTGCCTAAAGTATTGGAGCTTCAGTTCAAGTCAGTTCAGTTCAGTCACTTAGTCGTGTCCGATTCTTTGTAACCCCATGAACTGCAGCCAGCCTTCCCTGTCCATCACTGTCTCCTGGAGCTTGCTCAAACTCATGTCTATTGAGTCGGTGATGCCATCCAACCATTTCATTCTGTCATCCTCTTCTCCTGTCTTCAAACTTCCCCAGCATCAGGGTCTTTTCTAATGAGTCAGGTGGCCAAAGTATTGGAACTTCAGTTTCTGCATCAGTCCTTCCAGTGAATATTCAGGATTGATTGCCTTTACAACTGAGTAGAGCTTCAGTACCTGGCTGTAATTCCATTCAAGTCTGTATACTATTAATACGGCTTTAACATGTTAAAAAATTTTCTGGAAATATTTGTATATTTTTTTCCAGTTTGTGTTATATCTTAACATTAATTTTTATCCTTAACATTAATTTTTATCAACCACTTTGCTTTAATTGTTTTAAGAAACTTCTGGATCCTAAGATACAAGCAGTATTCCCCTTTATTTTCTGCTAAAAGATTTGGAAATTAGCCTTTTGCATTTAAAGTTTTTAATACAATGAGAACTGATTTTTGTAAATGGCTTAACATAGAAGTCCAATTTCTTTCTTTTTTTTTTTTTTTCAGGGAGATAACCCATTACCCAAACATACTTTATTCATCTTCCTCCCAGTCGTCTACGGTATATTTGATATCTGTCAATATCTTTGGAGAAGGCAATGGCACCCTACTCCAGTACTCTTTTGCCTGGAAAATCCCATGGACGGAAGAGCCTAGCAGGCTTCAGTCCTTGGGGTCACTAAGAGTTAGACACGACTGAGCAACTTCACTTTCACTTTTCACATTGGAGAAGGAAATGGCAACCCACTCCAGTGTTCTAGACGGAGAATCCCAGGGATGGGGAAGCCTGGTGGGCTGCCATCTACGGGGTCGCATAGAGTCGGACACGACTGAAACGACTCAGCAGCAGCAATATCTATATCGTACATGTGTCCACGTGTGTGATATATTTCTAGCAACTGTTTTTTCTTCCACTGGTCAGTTGTTTGTATGCCAGTGCCACATTATAATATTAGCTTTATAAAACTGGATAACTGGTGAGGCAAGTAATCCTTAAGTTACTCTTCTTTAGAAATGTCTAGGCTACTGTTGACCCTTTACCCTTCTGCATAATTTTAGAATGGGCTTGCAAAGTCTACAAAAAGTTTCAGATCTGATTGGAATTGAGTGTAGAAAGAATTGACATATTTACAATATTGAGGCTTTCTGTCCATGAACATATATATCTATATGAACATGTATATCTAACATGTATATCTATATTGGATGCTTCTTGTCCATCACTGCAGATCCTCTCAGTCTCCCGTCTCATTTTAGCCACAGCTGTGGTGGCCGAGTCCATGAACTGGCTTCACATAAGTGTAATATAACAGTGCCCCTCCTCAGTTGTATGACACATCTGTTTTTCACCCCTAACCTTTTTTTCACTGCTTGTCCACTGATCTCGACTCGTCTGTCTACTTTTCTATCTGTCAATTGAGCTTTTAATTTGACATTTTATTTATAAAATTTCTTTTGGAATCCTTTTCCAATATGTCAAGCAATTTCTGTCTTGCTCATTCTTACCTATCAACATAGTAAAAGATTTCCCTCTAATAGTCCTAATGAGACTAATAGTTGACTAATGAAGGACTTTAAACTTGCTGTATCTGCTTACTTCAAGGTGATTTTTTTTCCCCCAGTATTTGTTGATCTTTGATTGTAAACTCAGATTTGTTGATTTTAACCCAGGGTAACCTGGGAGCTTATATAAAGGAGGCTTTTCTCCAGGAAGAATTTGTATTTGTTTTTGGTAAGATTCAGTGAATCTTACTGGTGAATTTCAGTCATGTCTAACTCTTTGCAACCCCATGGATTGTAGCCCACCAGGCTCCTCTGTCCTTAGAATTCTCCAGGCAAGAATACTGGAGTGGGTTGCCATTTCCTTCTTCAGAGGATCTTCCTGACCCAGGGATCGAACCTGGGGCCCCAGTATTGCAGGAAGATTCTCTACCTTTTGAGCCACTAGGGAAGCCCCCAGGGAAGGAAGATTCAGGGAGCAGTATGCATTTGAATTTTCTAGGAAACAGTCTTAAAATATATAAGATAAACCTTTCTGTCTCTCTTTCTTCCAGTTCAATATTGTGTAGACCCCTGTCGAGTTCCATGGTCTCATCGGTTGTGTGCTCAGCTTTCCTGCCTTGCTGCGGATGCAGGGCTCTGCCTCCTGGCCTGTTCAGGTCACCACAACCTTTCTCCGTGTTCACCTCTGGCTGCTTTGGTTGCCTTTTCCCGTGGGGAGCCTTTTGGAGGCTTCTTGCACTTTATTTTGACCTTTCCGATATGGATGTCATGAAATCCCAGTATAGTTTTAAAATTTGCATTCTTCTAATAGCTGAATGTCAAAGCCTTTGACTGTATGATCACAATAAACTGTGGAAAATTCTGAAAGAGATGGGAATACCANCAGAGTTGACACAGTACCGAGGCATGAAGATCACAGTAGGAGAACCACGATTGTGATTTTTGTTGTTAATGCACGTGTCTCAATTTTGCTGCCAAACAATGAACTCAAAAAATAGTACACTAAAAGATTTATACTTTTAGTATAAATACTATTTATATATTTAAATATATATATATTTAGTATAAATATTATTATAGTTATAATAATAACAATTGAGCAGAACTATCAAGGTTCTCTCAGACACTGAATAGCAATACAGTCAGTCAACTTGCAGCTAAGTCTACCAAGTACTCTACAAATATCTGACCTAAAGAAGTCAAAGCCGATACAAATGAGGGTCCAAAAATTTTTTTAAAAAGCATTGTATTAATATGACCAACAAGCCATTTTCATGATAAAGTAGAAAGACAAGCTAACCAATAATGAGATCCTAGACTGGGGTGAGTTGTCAATATTGAAATCGAATTCTTNCTACCAAGTACTCTACAAATATCTGACCTAAAGAAGTCAAAGCCGATACAAATGAGGGTCCAAAAATTTTTTTAAAAAGCATTGTATTAATATGACCAACAAGCCATTTTCATGATAAAGTAGAAAGACAAGCTAACCAATAATGAGATCCTAGACTGGGGTGAGTTGTCAATATTGAAATCGAATTCTTGTGGTTCTACTCTCTTGATCTGGAAAGTAAGAAGACAAATGAAAGAAACTTTTCTAAGCAGGTCTGGACGAGCAGGCTGATACTCAGGCAGGAAATTAAATAGATCCTAAGCAGCATTGCTGAGTATAGCTTGTGAAATGCAGAGAAATGATAGCAGATGAACCACTGGGGTATAGGATAATAACTTGGGAGAAAGAATTGTCAAGCGATCTATGAGAGAGAAGCTAGGTAACAGGCTAAATGTTTTCGCTCATAAAATTATGTAAAATTTGGCATCTGTGTGAGTCAACAGAGACACTTCTCCTACTAGATAGTCCAAACTGTGTATGAAATTTATACTTGATGTCCTAGAGGCCCCTTCCCCTTTATTAAGTCTATATATAACCTTTATCCCCAGCTGTTCCCAGAATTACTTACTCTCTCTCTAAAGGGTACTCTACATGCATGGGTGATCTTTTTTTTTTTTTCCTGTTAATCTCGCTGTTCTCACTTAACTGACAAGTCCCCCTAGTTGGACTTAAACTGGTAGAGAAGTTTTTCTGCCCAGCAATGAAAACCCACAACTGCTACCGCGGGACATATACTGTGGCTTGCGGTATTGGTGTCTCCATCACAGAACCCTGTTCAGAACTGCTGCCTTTGAAAACAGATGTTGCTGCAGCAACTGCTGGCCCCCTTACCACTGCATCCACTTCAGTATGGCTCCTGCCCCTTCTTGTCATCAGCTGAAGGCTTAAAGGAAGTGGATCTGTTTAATTGGGGGAGCTCCCCGCTGTGTGGATGGACCACTGTGTGCCTTGACCCCAGCTGTCAGGGTGAGAGCTGGGCAGGCAAGAGCTGGACATTTTCAGTTTTGATATTAGCACTTGAGTTCTCTCTCAGAAGATTCTGGATCTTTCTTAAAGGAAGCGAGTTTATTTATTTTTGCCTATGAAAATAAAACAACGCTCCCTTAACACTCCGTAGGCTTTGAAATCTGCCAAAGAATGCTTTACCTGGATTTAGGAGAGGAGCATTATTATTATTTTCTTTTTCTTTTGGTTGGAAATTTAGGAAAGCTCATTTTGAATCATAGACTGGACACAATTTAAGGCATTAAATCTGCACCATGGCTTTCAGTTCTACATCTAATTTATGTATTAAATACCCTGCAAATTAAGTGCAAAGTTTACAAGTCACAACAAGAGTGCTCTAACTGCCAAATTAGAAGCTCCGGGTGCTATGCTCAAACCATTTTTGCTTTAAACATCATTACCAATAATAATCTGTGGGGTCTGAGCTCAGCTGGACATTTGGCGNCAAATTAAGTGCAAAGTTTACAAGTCACAACAAGATTGCTCTAATTGCCAAATTAGAAGCTCCGGGTGCTATGCTCAAACCATTTTTGCTTTAAACATCATTACCAATAATAATCTGTGGGGTCTGAGCTCAGCTGGACGTTTGGCGGGTGATGTGTGAGGTCGTGAGAATGCAGCAGACTGCTCATCAGCCCTATTAAACAAGGACCGCTGAGCAGTAGAAACTCGCTCCTGTGAGCTTGTCCAGTATAGGTACATATCATTTTAGTCCCCTTTTTTGAGTCAGGAGACACATAGGCTGTCTAATTAAAAATGCCCTTTTGTACAGGCTCTTTTCAGACCCAAACTGCACTTTCATACAAAGGAATGCATAAATACACATGATAATTGACTCTAATGACAGGAAAAGAATGTGATGAAACATTTCCTGATATAATCTAGTCCCAGCTTGCAAAGAGGATCAAGACTCCTCTTTAGTCACTGTGATTTACAGCGTCAAGGGTGAAATTCTAAAGGGTGAAGTAATTTTCTTCTAAATGGAGACTGTATGTAGGAAGAAGAGCAGAGGGCCTTTGTGTAATCTGGTCAAGGAGGAATTATAAATGTTCTCTAGATGGAAAAGGAAAATCCCATTTGACAAGCCAACCTTCCTTCATGACCTCTTCAGTTCCTCTCACAAGGCTGTGGAGTGGCTGATTACAGAGCAGGGACATTGTTTCTGGGCTTTCTTCCATTGTTGTTTTAGAGTATGCCTCTAGACACCCTTCCCCTGTTCTGTTATGAATCTGGCACTCTGGAGATATGGAATGCAATTATAGTGATCAAGGATCTGAGTGTTGGAAAATGAATCTTTAAAACTAGACACAATTGTTAGAACATAATTGCAAGACTTTCAATAAATATTCCATTCATCTTAGAGGCAGTAGGATTTACTTGACCTTCTTGCACACCGTACTGTATATTTAAAAAGCCCAATGCGACAGATGGACCTCTGTGATCAGATGAGTCCTTTATCTGACGTCTTAGCCTCATTCAGCACTGAGCATCTCTCAGAAATAGCTATAGTTCTCTTAGGAAAAGGAAATATAAACCAATGAGACTCTGCAGCAATAAAAAATATATTCCATCTGGTTCAAAACAAAGGATGTCAGCCATCAAAATAATCGTCAACAGAACAGGTACCTTGATACTGCATTAAACAGCAAGCACCTGACAGATTTAGTGTTTATAGGGCGTATTATATAAGAAAAACAGGTAAAGTCACGTTTTTTACATATCATGGTTATGCTTCTTCTGTAATTATTAAACGGGTTTTAGTAAAAGATATGGAGATAGTCTTAGCTAATGTAAAGGATATGTTTTTAAATAGTTCAAGTTTCATACTGACATAGACTTCTAAAACGGAATTATGGGACAGAAAGGTCATAGTTGTCTCAAAATGTATAATCTTTGACAAATATCCATTCATGTGAATTAGCCATTCTGTTTCAAATTTAAGAACCAGATATACATGACTTTTTCAATCACCAGCTATGGCTTCAGAGACTGTCTTGTGTTTTTACCTGCTTTTCTCACCCTTTTTCACTGTAACTGTGATGAATGAACCCTTGGCTTTAGAGCAGCAAGGACTACAGGCTTTCTGGTTGACACGACACACTGCTGGAAGGTGGCAAATGGGGCCCATGGTGCTCAGACCGAGCGCGAGGCTCACGTGGCCTCGCAGAATTACGTGGGAAGTTGGTAGTCGAGGGGGTTTCTTACCCCACTGCTACCTCCTCACCCTCCTGTCACTCCTCCACTACTCTGTGTCTAGATTTCTACTGCTCCCCACCTGCCTTCCCTTCCCTCTGCTTGAGGAAAGCCTCCAGTCAGAACAAGCTAGCTAGCATCACATATCAGCTCTCAGGGAAGAGAACCTGCATTTAAATAAGATTGTAAGGACTTCCTGGTGGTCCAGTGGCTAAGAATCCACTTTCTAACACCGGGGACGTGGATTCCATCTCTGGTCAGGCAGCTAAGACCCCATCTGCTACGGGCGGCTAAGCCCACACGCTGCAACTAGAGAAAGCCCACACACTGCAGCACAGACCCCGTCTAATAAATAAATAAGAAAATAAATAAGATTGTAGGTGGGAAATAGCTACTAAGGAAGGCTTCACTAAGGGAATCGCTCTGTCTTGAGGGAGCTTAGTCCCTGTGCTGCTGCTGCTGCTAAGGCGCTTCAGTCGTGTCCGACTCTGTGCGACCCCATAGACGGCAGCCCACTAGGCTCCTCTGTCCCTGGGATTCTCCAGGCAAGAACACTGGAGTGGGTTGCCATTTCCTTCTCCAATGCATGAAAGTGAGAAGTGAAAGTGAAGTCGCTCAGTCGTACCCGACTCTTAGCGACGCCATGGACTGCAGCCTACCAGGCTCCCCTGTCCATGGGATTTTCCAGGCAAGAGTACTGGAGTGGGGTGCCATTGCCTTCTCTGCTTAGTCCCCATAGCCTTTCATAAACACATTTTTTCCCCCTGGTTCTTGTTTGTCAACTACATTGGGCTCTTTCTGTCACCTTTTAGGACTCCTCTGCCTACATGTTATAGGCTGGTGCTGCTAGGGTTCTTTCACCCCCCTACTGTTCTTCTCATTCCAACACTCTCCTTAGGGACTCCATCCACGTTTGTGGTTCCAAATCCTCATCCCGCATCTTTCTCCTGGCCTTCACGTTCATATTTAACTCCATTCTGACAGTCTTCATGCAGTGGACCAGATGTTTTCATCTCCTTCAAATTCAGATGCTGGAATCCTAATCCCCAAGGTGATACTAGGAGGTGGGGCCTTTGGGAGTGGTCAGGGCCTAATCCTGGTGAATGGAATGAGTGACTCTATAAAAGGTGCTCTATAGAGATCCCCTCCTTTCTGCCAGTGAGGCTACAGTGAACAGGCCCCGCCTATGAACAGGAAATGGATTCTCACCAGACACCGGATGGACCAGTCAGCATCTTGATTTTGGACTTCTCAGAACCCACTCCAGTATTCTTGCCTGGAAAATCCCATGGATGGAGAGGCCTGGTAGGCTGCAGTCCATGGGGTCGCAAAGAGTCAGACACTACTGAGCGACTTTACTTACTTATATGGTCACATAAAACAACAACAACAACAACAACAACAAACAACTGATTGAGAATCGGGTTTCAATTTGACTTTCAGATGAGCCAGGGCTCTTGGGCAAAGCCAGACATGGGAGGAGCACAGGGGGAGGACTGTTAGAGTCTTGGGTTTCTGGTTTCAGTTTCTGCTTCAAAGTTGTGGAGGATGATTCTCAGTCTGAGAATCTCAGCTCTCTAAAATGACTATAGAGACCTGCAGAGGTAGAAAGCAAGAGAGTTTCATGTTTGTTGTGCGGGAGGTATATCAGTTAAGAATAGCAGTTAGATAGATAACTTTGTTCTGATTTTTCCAAGTCTCTTATAAATGGGTTATCATACTTTCATAATTTAAAAAAGAAGAATAGTAGTTAGTTGCTAGTAAAGACATCTGAAATAACAATAGCTTAGACAAGAAAGTGGTTCACTTTCTCTCCAGGCAGAGCCAAATATATGTGGCCCAGGGTTGGTATGGTGGTAACATGATGACTTTAATGCCCCAGACTGTTCTATTTTTAATTCCTCCATCCTTAGCTTTTAGTGCTCATCCTCAAAGGCCACAGAAAAGGCTGCTGATGCTCAAGCCATTGGACCCACACATCATTTAGGAAAGAAGGGAGATGAACACAGGAACTTACCTACAACCTCATCCTATGCATTCTGCTGGCATCTCATTAGCTATCCCTACCAGGAAGGGAGGGCTGCAGAAATTTTTTGCACTAATGGACAGGTTCTCTTAGTTAAGAAGATGGCTTAATAGCTAGTAAGTAGGAAACTAGCAGTCTCTGATATATGAGGAATTTTGAAAATACGCTTGAGCTTAAAGAAGTTTAAATGTTTGTTCCCTCTAGAATCATGTCACTGGGCAAAGACCCTCCAGAGTTTTCAAAGTTTTCTTTGATTCTAATATTTCCTTGCCCACTGCACTTAATGCATCTCCAAGATCTCTAAATTTTAATTCCATGAATGTAACTTGAATCCGTCTCCTTCTCCTCATTCCTGCCACCACTCCCCTAGTTCAGGCCCTTCCCAGCTGGATTATGGCAGCCCCCCTGATTCTGTACTCTCAGTCAAGGCAGAGTGATTAACAACAGCAGCTCTGCCCCTGGAGTCCTGGCTTTCCTGGGAAGATTAAATAAGATAATATTCATATAGCACTTGCATAGTACCTGGCCCATAGTAAGTGTTCATTAAGTTTTTGCAATTATTTCTCTCTCCCTTGTAAAAAATTGTGGCTTCCACGTTGTACTGGAACAATTTGCTGAAATAGGTGACTTTTTTCACTTGTAAGTGCCTAAGGGCAAGGACTGGGCTTATTTATCTCTTATTCTTCAGCACTTCACCCAACGCTGCTGTAGCACATGGTTGGCTCCAGGATGAATGAACACAGTAGCATCTCAGGAGCACTGATGTACTGCAGGCAGCGGAGCAGACAGACTCCACGGAGCGGCACGGCTCACACGTACAGGGCACTGCCCATTATTTCTACTTGTTAGTCCGGCTGGCAGCCAACCAAGTGTCTTTATTTCGCATATTATTTTTCTAATCTCAGTCTTTATTCCCATTTCAGACTCTTGATTCTTCCCCTTTGAATTTTTTCCTGATCCTTGGGGAGTTTCTCTCTCTTTTCTATATATACTATATATATAAAGAACTGTTAATATTTTATATAATTTTATGGTATTATATAAACTATATGTTGTATAATTTATGTGTATTATATATTTTTCAGGAATGGCATTTGGTCTAATATATTAGACCAAATATATAAATAAATAAATAACAAATATATAAATAATACATATTTATGTTTCTTAGTATATATTATAAATACATTGTTTGTATAGATGGTATGTATACTATGGGGCTTTTCTGGTGGTTCACACAGTAAACCATCCACCTGCAACGCAAGAGATTTTTGATCCCTGGGTTGGAAAGATCCCCTGGAGGAGGAAATGGCAACCCACTCCAGTATTCTTGCTTGGGAAATCCCATGGACAGAGGAGCCTAGCAGACTACAGTCCATAGGGTTACAGAGTCAGACCCGACTGCAATTGAGAGTGCGAGTGAGCGCGCGCGCGCACTCACACACGTATAGTATACATTGTTATGCAAAATGCCACATCTGGAAAATAGTAGTAGTAATAATGATGATAAGTTAATATTTTATCACTTTTGTGGTGCTAAGGATTTCTCAGAAATGCTTTTTATAAATCAATGCATGTACTTCTTATAACTCTATGAGGTAGTCCAATTTTTAATCCCTGTTTTCTAGATAAGAAAATTGAGGGACAGGGAAATCAGATAATCACACCAAGGTCTTGGGCTCATAAGTGGGAGGGTCACTGTTCACTGGATATTATTTGAATCTGTCTCCCTATTTTTCTTCTTCATGACTTTGATTTGTTCCCCCTGTATTTCTCAATATTTTAAACTGTCAGTCATCTAGTACATCTTAATATATAAATCATTTCACATACATGGTCTCATTTGATCTTCCTAACAACTCTCTGAGGTGGGTAAAGGTCAATTTTGTTACCTCCACTAGACGAATGAGAAAAATGATGTTCACAGGCTTAGTTATTTAGAGTCTTATTTCTGGAAGTGTATTAAAGAGTTTCTTGCCCAACCTGGTCATTTTGAGGAAAAAGAAACATTTTCCCCTAGCTCCCACAGCTAGTTGTCTTACTAATAGCCTGTCTTCACAGCTGGGTGCTGTGAAGGTTATATTGACTTTGGAACCAATTATTCAATTTTTCTGAACTATAGTTTAGTCACTTATAAAGTGGGAATATCACTATTTACCTCATAAGACTGTTGTGAAAGACAAAATTATTATGTAACAGGCCTACCACCGTCCAGATGCCTGTTAAGCCGTCAATAGACCGCAGGTCTCTCCTTTGCCCTCCCTTCATCCTTTCTAGGGTTATGGCGAGGATATAATAAGATAAACTTTTTTTTCCCGTGCCTTGTGCTATTTTCCATACCATGGAGCTATGAAAGGGAAAACCGCCATGACCTCTCTTCTGATTTTGTAGGAGACTGCCTTCCCGTCTAGCTCACACCACCTTTTCACTCCCCGTCATCCTCTTTGGCTGCAGGAAACCCTCCAGGCTCCATCAATCAGGTAGCTTCTACTTTTGCCAACTTTCGTTTCCAGCCTACACTCTGCCGCCCATCATTTCAATCACTCTCTTGCCACTGTTTTTTTGAGTCTCCTGCCCCCTTTGCTCAGCAAAGCTCCGGACTCGACTCCACCCAAGCCCTTGATCTCTCTGCGCCTACTCTGGCGCGGCTGCCTCAGACGACAGAGATGCGTCTCCAGTCGCCACACATTCTCCGCCTCACCTCAGCTGGGCCCTCACTTTCCCACAGCAGCTGTTTTCAGTTTTAGTCCCATTCCCTCGGCGACTCTTCACAGTTTTCATCTCATTCCTGAAACTCCCAGCCTCACCATCTCACCCATCCCTTTCAGCAAAGGACTGCTTTTTACTCTTCTGAGAAAGGGTCATCAGTTGAGTGCTTACTATATGCCAGGCACCATGCTAAGTCCTTGATTGGATCACCTCAGCTAGTCTTCACCAGCGCTTCATAAGCTGCTATGGTTATTATTGCTCCGTTTTATAGCAGAGGCAAGAGGTTAAGAGAGGATGGGGAATCCACCCAAGAGGTCCCAGCAGGGAAACGACAGCCATGCTCCAAACCTCCATGGATTATCTCTAGAGCCAACCTTTCAGCATCAATAAATTCTTCAGGTTTCTTTCCTGTCAACAGCAAACTTATCTTCATTAGTTTTTTAAAAAATTAGCTTTAACATTTTTTTCAGAGTTATTCATGCACATAATTCAAAGAGACAAATAGGTTTGAAAAAACACCAGTCCCTGACTTCGTATCCATTTCTCTCTTCTAGAAGCAATCGTCTTAGCAGACTCTGGGTCCTGACAGTCATATTTCTAAATATGGTGTGTATGTTGCTATTTACTTATCTGTCCATTTTATCTACTTTCTGTTGACTTCCTACCATGCAGGGTGAGGATTAGCTAGGCTACGCAGCAAGACCTCCTCCTTCTCAATGTATGCACCACATTTTCTTTCCCCATTTCCTGCAGGTTACATTTATTTATTATAAAATGTAGATGCTATTCACAGCCAAGCTATAGGTGTGTTATAATTACTTTTTCTTTCCTGGACACTGTGTAGTAAGGCCTAAAATTAAGACCCAGTATGATGTGCGTCCTTGATACCTGGAGAAACCAGGAGACTCTCATTAACCTACCTACCAAATTTCCTCTCCCGACTGCTCCCATGGATTATATCCCCCAGCTAAGGGGACCTTGGACAGGCCTTCCTGCCTGTCTCTGAGTAATGAATTTCCATCCCCTGCTAGCACGTGGCATTACGCACACAAGCCAGTCACATCCTTGTGCAGGACCCAGGAGTCACCTCAACCCCTTGATGCTACAAAGCCTGCCTCCCCTAGGCCCTGCTGGTTCCCTCTGTTCCTGAGAGCAACCTCTGTGTGGTCCTGCCGTGGTGTCCTCCTCCCGAGGTTGTATTTGTTATTAATAAACTGCTGAGATCCCATCTGCCCAGTGTTAGGTGCTGTGTGTTCAGCAAGCCCATAGCCCTAGGCTGGGAATTCCCCCCTCACCAAAGGCATGAAGAGGAGGCAGTTAAAACACACATTTTGTGTGTCTCTGTGTTTCTTGGATTAGTAATAATCTGCTTGGTTTTCCCTTATCCTCTTCCCAGTTGTATAAATCTCCTCTCGACCCCTGCAACCCTTAACGTTAATTTCCTCTTCTTGGAACCGACTATCTTGGAGCCTCGACCTGCTGCAGGCTGGCTTGTTGATGACCACGCCTGCCCTGCAGCTGTCCCTTTTTAGAGATCTCGCGTGTCTGAAAATATTATTCTCTCACTTACTTGATTGCCTGGCCAGGTTTAGCATTCTTGGCTGCAAATGATTTTTCCTCAGAATTTTGAACCCATTTTCCACATCGTTTTGTTTCCAACATTGCTGTTGAGAAGTCCAAACTCATTTAACTCCCTAATCTTTCATATGCAACCTGTTTTTCCTTTGCTCTGTGGGGAAAGAAAAAAAAAAATTGCTCCTCCCTCCCCTTCACCCCCCTCCCCCTCACCACTTCTTTTAATTTACCAGCAAAATTTACTGGTGTGGTTCTGTTTCCATTCATTGAATTTGGCACTTGGTGGATTTTTCTGACCTGGAAACTTATATCCTTCAGCTCTGGGGAAATTCTCTTCTCTTATTTGGTGATTTTTAAAATTCCATTTTCCTTTCCTATTCTCTCATTCTGGAACTCTTAACTATATGGATGCTGGCTTGCTTGAATAGTTCTCTAATTTTCTTTCTTTCTTTTTGACTTTTATTCCCTATTTTCTTGATTTTTCTAGATTTTTTTCTGATTTCTAGATTTCTTCACCTTTGCAACTTTTCCATTGGGCTTTCATTTTTATTAATATATTTTAAATTCCAAGTCTGTTTCACAGTCGTCTTTTCTGGGTAACTCTATGCTGTTGGTGGGATTTCATGATGAGCTTCACGGTAGAGTAGAGTGAGTTGGCTGGCTATTTTCTTGCAGAATCTCCAACATCAGTATCTTTGCTTTTTTTCCTGGTAGGGGGCACAGATTCCCCTGCGAAGACCCTCCCTAACTCTTGCCTAGTGGGGTACCCCACGCTGCCAGCATTCTGTGAGAGGTGTCCCCCCAGCCCTGAGTCTCCTGCAGATGGGGAGATGTGCATTGGGTTGCTCTTTAGCTTTTTTTCCACTGCTAACTTTCTCAGATCTGCTAAATCAGCTACCACACATCCATCTGTTTTTCACCTTTCGAAATTATATCACTGATGTTTCCATTCCTTTTGGCTTGTTGTACTTTCTTATATTACTAGCTTGACTGTTATCTACGTGAGATTCGGGAAAGAGTTGAGGCTAATGCTTGTGTTTAATTGTTGTCTCTTTGTTTCTCTGCCCATAGTTCCCTTCTTCTCTCTTGTTCCTTCGCTTGACATTCAGATTCAATGTCCCCCTGTCTCTTTAGAGGTGCTGCTGCGGTAGTCACCCCTTCCCTGCNTGACTGTTATCTACGTGAGATTCGGGAAAGAGTTGAGGCTAATGCTTGTGTTTAATTGTTGTCTCTTTGTTTCTCTGCCCATAGTTCCCTTCTTCTCTCTTGTTCCTTCGCTTGACATTCAGATTCAATGTCCCCCTGTCTCTTTAGAGGTGCTGCTGCGGTAGTCACCCCTTCCCTGCTTTGTACTTTTGCTTCTGTGTTGGCTTTTTCCTGCTGCCTTGAAACACTGAGATAATTCCAACTGTAGATGTTCCTTTGAACTAGTATCTTGTGCTCAGTCACGTCTTTTTCAGGCTGCCGCTCATATTTCTGCTTCCTTTTGCGGTCAAACTTTTTGAAAGCATCGCCTGTGCTTGCGATCTCTACTTCCTCTGAGCCCATTTACAACTCTATCCATGGAAAGGGACTTCCAGTAAAATTCCCAAATGATTTCCATATTGTCAAACTAGAAGACACTTTCCTTCTATTGCTTGATGGTGCTCTAGACCACATTGACATTTCTCTTTTTCTTACTAGTTTTTATTTTAGTGTTAAAAGGAAGTTTATCCACAATAAAAGTAAAGCATAGTCACTACATAAATTTGAAAGATACAGTCACTACGTAAATTTGAGAGATAAAATGTATGTCTATAGAAAGGAAACTCCATCTTTAAATCTATACCAGAGACAACTCTCAGTAAATTTAGGATGTATTTTCTTCCCAACTTTTTTCTGAGTATGTAATCCATATTCATGTGGAATTGCAAATTCTGATTTTCTGAAAAGCTCCACATGTCTATGTCCAATTGTCTTGAGACTATATGTCTTACAGAAGCCTCAAATCTAACATTTTNGTTTCCAGGACACTGACCAACTGGTGAAAGCTTCAGAGAATTATTTCTCCAAGTGAGTGAGTGAGTGAAAGTTGCTTAGTCGTGTCCGACTCTTTGTGACCCTACGGACTGTAGCTCACCAGGCTCCTCTGTCCGTGGGATTCTCCAGGCAAGAATACTGGAGTGGGTTACCATGCCCTCCTGCAGGGGATCTCCCTGATCCAGGGATCGAACCCAGTTCTCCTGCGTTGGCAGGCGGATTCTTTATGACTGAGCCACCAGGGAAGCCCAAATTTCTTCAAAGTAAGACCCTGTCTTATGAGAGCAAGGGCTAGAGAAGGATCTGAAATAATTCTTATTTTCCATTGTACCTTTGAGTCTAGGGAGGCCTTCAAAGAAGGGGTAAATCCACCTTTAAAGGAATCTGCAGCTCTGTTTGTCCAAGTGCAGTTTGAGAATTAGCTGAGTGGTCCTCCCTGCCAACTAAGTAACCTCTAGGCTGCAAATCACTGTTTGCCACCAGGTGATAGAAAGTACAAATGATGATTCGGAGAGCTGACATAGCTCAGCATGGATGTGGCATTATTATTCTGGAAGGCACACATTCCTTGTGGGAAAGAAAAGGGTACTTTGCATTATGGGCATAATTTACCCGCAGTGTAGTCTCGCTCCCAGAGGAAGCATCTTGAGCTTGGATTTTCTTTTTGGCAAGGAGCAGGCCTAGAACTTTCCAAGTGTGCCAGCCGTACTTCTCTCTCCTCTTTCAAATGCTGTCACAAATAAGGAAAAATACTGAATCACAAACGTTCTGGCTACAAGAGAAAAATTAAAACAAACCCCAAACCTCATTCAAACACTTCTGAACCCAACGGTGGGAGCGGTAAATATGATTACGGACTGTAGGCAGCCTCCATCTCTTTCTGGAAACAGGAGGTACATAACTGCAGAGAAATATGCTGGGAAAAACACACCCTTGACAAAGGAGAAGGGAGAAGGGAAATAGACACAGGAAAGCCAAGTGGTCAGACTGCATTCAGCCTGCGATAAGAGGCACTCAGGGCTGGCTTGGTCAAGTGCCACAAGTAAAAGACAGCTCTAGGGTGAATAGGGAGGGTGGGCTGGGCTAGGCTGAAAGACACAGCTGCATTTTATGTCATTACTGGAAAAAGCAGAACGCATACTTCACACTGAACACTTCTCCCCACCCCCAGTACATTCACACACACNAGAGGCACTCAGGGCTGGCTTGGTCAAGTGCCACAAGTAAAAGACAGCTCTAGGGTGAATAGGGAGGGTGGGCTGGGCTAGGCTGAAAGACACAGCTGCATTTTATGTCATTACTGGAAAAAGCAGAACGCATACTTCACACTGAACACTTCTCCCCACCCCCAGTACATTCACACACACACGTGCGTGCTTGTAGATACATAATATAAAAAGTCTTTATTTACCATGCATCTGTGTGTGCTCAGTCATCTCTGACTTCTTGGAACTCCATGGACTGAAGCCCACCGGGCTCCTCTGTCCATGAAATTTTCCAGACAAGAATACTGGAGTGGGTTGCTATTTCCTCCTCCAGGGGATCTTCCCAACCCAGGGATCTTGCTTCTCAGGAACCTTCTGCATTGCGGGTGAATTCTTTAGCAACTGTGCCAACCGGGAAGGCAAAATGTCTTTACTTTGGACTAAAGAGTAACAAACCAACATATGATTTCAGAACAGGGAAGTTCTAGATTTTGCTCTAGTGATCTAGGAAAACAACAGATGGTTGAAAGTTTGCTTATCCTGCTTACCAACCACAGCAAAGGCGGCAAAGCTGTCATTTGACTTTTAGGAGTTTGGTTTTGAACAACTTGGATTGAATTCAAATGGTGTTGCAAGTTGTGTGGTGCATGTGAGGGTGTATTACTGGCCTTTCCCTCATTATTTCAGCATCACCATAAGCAGATCTTCAGTTCCTTGAAATAATTATGTCTGAAATTGTGAAGCAGTCAAGACTGTGAAGTGACATCTGTTGACCTTACCTGCTGTTCCTCTTCCCCACCTTTCAGGTTTGATAAAAGCCCCTTGGCTCTCCTTGTGCTGACTCTCAAAATTTCTCCTTCACCATCACCATGCCAGAATACCATTTCCAAATTTGTGGCATGGAAAGAAGAATGATTTGGGCTCAGCATTTTTCCCTCCAAATTTAACATCCACATCATCTGAGCTTTCTAGAGAGCAAAGCTTTTCTGTACTTAACAGCCTTCAATGACTTTTTTATTTGGTTAATAAAATCGAAGTCTGAATCCAGCCTCTGATAGCCCCATTACCTATCACCTCCTTGTCCTGGTATCATCAGAGCTTGTTTCAATACACTCTCTTGGCTGGGTCTTTCTTTGCTTCTTCTACTTCTGATTTAGAAAACTCACTTTCCCATGACATAGTTTGTGTGGAAGTCCTGCCCACGGCATAGATTTTTGCCACTCTAGTGTCTTCCCAGAGGACTTCCCTTATCTCTCAACATGTAATGAGCCTCTCTCTTCCCTGGTCTCCTATTTAACATGTTAATAACCACTACAGCATTTTCTGTGTTATACTTTTTTGTACATATCTCTGTTGCTCCTTCTGTACTGTGAGCTCTTTGAAAAGGTCAGAGAGAGAAGGATATTATCAGTCGTGTCCAACTCTTTGTGACCCCATGGACTGTAGCCCACCAGGCTTCCCTGTCTTCTCCAGGCAAGAATACTGGAGTGGGTTGCCGTTGCCTTCTCCAGGGAATCTTCCTGACCCAGGGATTGAACCCAGGTCTCCTGCATTGCAGGCAGATTCTTTANAGTCGTGTCCAACTCTTTGTGACCCCATGGACTGTAGCCCACCAGGCTTCCCTGTCTTCTCCAGGCAAGAATACTGGAGTGGGTTGCCGTTGCCTTCTCCAGGGAATCTTCCTGACCCAGGGATTGAACCCAGGTCTCCTGCATTGCAGGCAGATTCTTTACTGTCTGAGCCACCAGGGAAGCCCATTTTACATATAAAATCCAATACTCGTAAAACTTAAATGAGCTTACAGCTGCAAGTGGTAGGGAGTCTGCCTGCCAATATAGGAGATGCAGGTTTGATCCCTGGATTGGAAAGTTTCCTTGGATTCTCCAGGGAAATGGCAAGGAAATGGCAACCCCCTCCAATATGCTTGCCTGGGAAATCTCACAGACAGAGGAGCCTGGCGGGCTACAGTTCATGGGGTTGCAAAAGAGTCAGACAGGACTTAGCGACCAAACAACAACAAACAGCGTCTGCAAGCAAATGTCTCATGACGTGTGTAAATATGTAATGCTCAGCTATAAATAGAGAACGTCCATGAAAAATCATCAGATATGATCCTAAATAGAGATGTAAAAAGTTAGATTCATTAAAAATACCCAGAAAACCCTCCAAAGAATTCTATGCAATCGTAATTTTGCATGTTTAGAAAAAGAATGGAAGAATATAAAATCAGGTCAGATTTAGTACAATGGACTTTAGCTTCCAGATGTGCAGAATAACTTGTCATCTGCTTAAGTTCCTCTGTTAAAACACAAGAGAAATTTGTACTCACTACTTCTCAATATTTATTTATGCCGCTGAAACATGAGTCACAAGGAAGTAGAGATGAGTCCTGATTTATGAGAACATCAAGAAAGCAGCTAAAAATAAGTGTGTCTCAGGATGATTCAAAGTGTAATAAGGGAATTTCCAGTGATTTGATAACAAATGTAGCAGCCCAACTCCATTTATTTTTTTCCAGCAAATATTCCCAATGAGCATGAAAAATGACAGCTGCATAATCTGAACAGTTAATTTTTTCATGTTAGTTGATTCAACCTTTTGTATCAAAAAAAAAGAGATAAAAGGAAAAACAAGAGAGGGTGGATGTAATAGATCAAAATTTGTACATGAGCAACCTCAGAGATAAAATCTCCAAAATTCTACTAATAGCCAAATATTAATATTCTGGTCATTAAGCCTAATTGCAGAAGAGCAGAACCCTAGAGCTGAAAAGAACTCTGAGATATCAGTAAATGCAGCTTCCTACTTTGAGCAAGAATTGCCTACAAAATACTGATCTCAGAAACAGAACTTGACCTGTTAAACACTTATAGCAGTGGGAGGGAGGGTGGTTCACTGCCTCTGTCTAGTTTCCTAGAGCTAAATACAAATGCAATAAACTGTGAAAAATTTTGAAAGAGATGGGAATACCAGACCAACTGACCTGGCTCTTGAGAAACCTATATGCAGGTCAGGAAGCAACAGTTAGAACTGGACATGAAACAACAGACTGGTTCCAAATAGGAAAAGGAGTACATCAAGGCTGTATATTGTTACCCTGCTTATTTAACTTATATGCAGAATACATCATGAAAAACACTGAGCTGGATGAAGCACAAGCTGAAATCAAGATTGCTGGGAGAAATACCAATAACCTCAGATATGCAGATGACACCACCCTTATGGCAGAAAGTGAAGAAGAACTAAAGAACCTCTTGATGAAAGTGAAAGTGGAAAGTGAAAAAGTTGGCTTAAAGTTCAACATTCAGAAAACTAGGATCGTGGCATCTGGTCCCATCACTTCATGGGAAATAGATGGGGAGTCAGTGGAAACAATGGCTGACTTTATTTTTTGGGCTCCAAAATCACTGCAGATGGTGACTGCAGCCATGAAATTAAAGGACACTTACTCTTTGGAAGGAAAGTTATGACCTACCTAGACAGCATGTTAAAAAGCAGAGACACTTTGTTAACAAAGGTCTGTCTAGTCAAGGCTATGGCTTTTCCAGTAGTCATGTATGGATGTGAGAGCTGGACTATAAAGAGAGCTGAGTGCTGAAGAATTGACGCTTTTGAACTGTGGTGTTGGAGAAGACTCTTGAGTGTCCCTTGGACTGCAAGGAGATCCAACCAGTCCATCCTAAAGGAGATCAGTCCTGACTATTCATTGGGAAGGACTGATTTGAAGCTGAAACTGCAATGCTTTGGCCACCTGATGCAAAGAGCTGATTCATTTGAAAAGACCCTGATTCTGGGAAAGATTGAGGGCAGGAGGAGAAGGGGATGACATCTTGAGATGGTTGGATGGCATCACCGACTCAATGGACATGAGTTTGGGTAGGCTCTGGAAGTTGGTGATGGACAGGGAGGCCTGGCGTGCTGCAGTTCATGGGGTTGCAAAGAGTCAGACATGACTGAGTGACTGAACTGAACTGAACTGAATGGCTTAAAAAAATTGTAATGTATCAATTTGTGTTTTTGAAGGCTGGTGAAGGTGCTCAGCCAGGTTGCACTCTTTATAGAGATTTGGGTGGAAATGCGTTTATTGCCTCTTGTAGCTTCTGGTAGCTGTTAGTTTCCAGTCTCTGCCTCTGTTTTCACATTGTCTTTTCCTTTGTGTGTCTCCTGAAAGAACACTTGTCATTAAATTCAGGGATAGAGTAGATAATCCAGTAAGAACATCTCATTTCAAGATCTTTAACTTAACATCTTCAAAGACCCTTTTCCAAATAAGGTAACTTGCACATGTTCTTGGAGAAGGAAATGACAACCCACTCTGGTATTCTTGCCTGGAGAATCCCATGGGCAGAGAAGCCTGGCAGGCTACAATCCATGGGGTTGCAAAGAGTTGGACATGACTGAAGCGACTTAGCAGGCATGCACATACATGTTCTGGGATGTAGGGCATTTGCATATCTTTGGAGGGCTGTTATTCACCTATAACCTCCAAAAGCAATCTATTTATGTTTGGACAGATTTTATTAGGGTGGACTTTCGCTGTTTTGAACATGATGGACGTGAGTTTAAGTGAACTCCGGGAGATGGTGATGGACAGGGAGGCCTGGTGTGCTGCGACTCCTGGGGTCACAGAGAGTTGGACACGACTGAGCGACTGAACTGAACTGAACTGAATACATCCTTACTATTTGGAAGTAATTCCTCAACAGATGAGAAGTAAGACTTTGACTCCTACTCTTGAGATGAGTTGGGATGTTTCTCTCTTGTTAAATCCTCTACAGCATGAACATGTGACATGAACTGAGCCAATCAGATACCACCACTGGGCCTGGAACTCTCGAAGGACTATAGCCAAGTTCAAAGTCAGAGGCTATTTGTGGCTGCTGTTTGCACGTTTCCAGTATGGTCTTTGTCCAAGTCCAATGGCAGTGAATTCTGCCTGCGACAGGGACTTTTTTCTGGGTCTTTTTCCCATTTCCCCACACAAGCTTGGCTCTCTGGTCTTTCCATGGATGCTGTAAGCTATCCCTTTAAATACATCACTTTTGCCATGTACATTACCAGAGTTATTTTGTGTTGTTTACAGTCAAGAACCCTAATATACTCACATGATGTGAAAATCTCTTTCTAGATTTTGGTCACCTAAATATATGAATTATTTCATCAAAGCTGTACAGAATATACCTACATAATTTTGCATGGAAAGCTCATAAACAAATTCATATGATCCAGGGACAGAGAAGGTCCTAAAAATTGTGTTCTTAAATATGGCACTTTCTAGATGTTACACTCTGCATCAACGTGGTCAAGTGAGTAGTCATGGAGACAGGTCAGAGCTGGCAGAAGGAGTCTG
Source organism: Neotragus moschatus (assembly GCA_006410615.1). Taxonomy (NCBI): domain Eukaryota; kingdom Metazoa; phylum Chordata; class Mammalia; order Artiodactyla; family Bovidae; genus Neotragus; species Neotragus moschatus. Next base: position 1,854,273 of record SJYA01003130.1, on the reverse strand, counting down.
GAATCTTAGTCTAGGGCACTTTCTCTTCACCATGCTTCCCACTCAAAAGGTATATCATACTCTCTCCCCTCCCAAACTTTTGTTGTTCAGTTGCTCAGTTGTGTTTGACTCTGTGTGACCCTATGGACTGCAGCATGCCAGGCTTTCCTGTCCTTCACAATCTCCCAGAATTTGCTCAAACTCATGTTCATTGAGATGCCATCCAACCATCTGATCCTCTGTCGTTGCCTTCTCCTCGTGCTTTACCTTTATACCTTTCTTTCAAGCCAAACATTTCTAAATCTGTCATCACTCTTAGTATCACTATTTTGTCCGTAAAGCTTTATTTAATTATCATGAACAAGATTCTGTAGGAATTATCAGTCATTTTTGAATCATGAAGCTACCCTCTGAAACCTTCTTCAAGGAAGGTCTTGTCTAGAAATAGGTTTAAGATTCATTCCTGAAGGTCCATGTTCTGTGTTTCTGGCAACTGTCTTCATCCATGACCCCTTCTTTCATGTGCACCCTGGTGTCTCCCACTTCTAGGCAGTGACTCTTTTGAACCCTTGCTTTAGAACACCCTTCTCTCTTCTTTGGACCTGTAAATCATGAATTATCATGTTGCTTGCTGCTGCTGCTAAGTCACTTCAGTTGTGTCCAACTCTGTGCCACCCCATAGATGGTAGCCCACCAGGCTGCCCCATCCCTGGGATTCTCCAGGCGAGAACACTGGAGTGGGTTGCCGTTTCCTTCTCCAGTGCATGAAAGTGAAAAGTGAAAGTGAACTGCTCCCCAAATATTGATTCTTCCTTTCAGACACTTGCAACCATCACTTTTTGCATTTTGGTCATATGCACTTGATTGCAGTTAATTTAGAACTTAACAGTAGTCTGTCTCAGGTTTTTTCCCCCCTAAACTGATTTATTTTCAAGCTTTGTCTTCCCAACAAAATTGTAAACTCCCAGAGGGTAGACATATGGTCTTATTTCTTTGATATATAATGGTTCAGAGGTCTTTAATGGACACAACAGACACTTAGTTTTTCCTATTTATGAGGGATAGGACATGACTTGTAAACATTTGTAACTTTGCTGAAGCAGAACTTTTCCAATTATAAAAATTTTATAAGTTCTTGAAAAATAAAAGTTCCCTGAACGATTCCATTTTTCAATCCCGCTTGACTTCACCTTTACCAAATGTAAGACTTTAATATGTATTCTTCGAGGAATTTTCTTTTCAAATACAAGTATATTGCCTCCTTAAATAAACACAGAAATTTATGTGCATTCAAAAGTTTTTTTTTTTTCCTTATTAGTATTGACAAATTATCCCTTGAAAAGTTTGTGGGAGTTAAGAATTTGGATTTTTAAAGGCTGTAAGGTTGGTAGGCAGAGGTGAATTACTTAACTAAAGAAATGAAACAACTTAGCTTCATGTTGCAGTTAAGCTTGTGACCTTCTGCATCTTTACCATCACACACCGTATCAGTCAGTTCAGTTCAGTTCAGTCCCTCAGTCGTGTCTCACTCTTTGTGACCCCATGAACTGCAGCACGCCAGGCCTCCCTGTCCATCACCAACTCCTGGAGTTTACCCAAACTCATGTCCGTTGAGTCGGTGATGCCATCCAGCCATCTCATCCTCTGTTGTCCCCTTCTCCTCCCACCTTCAATTTTTCCAGCATGAGGGTTTTTTCAATGAGTCAGTTCTTCGCTTCAGGTGGCCAAAGTATTGGAGTTTCAGCTTCAACATCAGTCCTTCCAGTGAATATTCAGGACTGATTTCCTTTAGGATGGACTGGTTGGATCTCCTTGCAGTCCAAGGGACTCTCAAAAGTCTTCTCCAGACCACAGTTTCATATAGGATACATTTATTTAACTCTTTGAGTAGACTTTTTGAAAAAGTTATTGCTTACTTCATGAGAGTTGTTAAAAATGAGACAACAGTGAAATACGTGACAAATAAATGTGAAGTCCTCTGATTTCTCACCTGAGAAAATAATACTAACATCTTGGTGTTTCTGGATTTTGTGACATGCTTATAATCTCATAGAGTATTTATCTACTTTTTAATCTAGAACTTTTTGGAAATTTTTTTAAGTAGCAGACGCTCACTTAGCTCTTCAATGTCCTGGAAACTTTTAGGGGACAGAAGGATGCAAAAAGGGAGTCTGGAAGATGTAAAGACCAGGAACAGAGCTGAGAAGGAAGTGGGTTGATGGTTGTTTTTTTCTGAAGCTTGTATAAAAAAGAAAAGATGGCATTGGGACTGAGGGTAAACTAAAAGCAACAGAAAAAAATACAGTTTTTTCTCTCTTTTTGCTGACTTGGTTCATAATGCCTGTTTTTGGATACTTTATTTTTTTTTAATTAATTACTTTATTTACTTTACAATAGTGTATTGGTTTTACCATACATTGACTTGAATCCACCACGGATGTACATGTGTTCTCCATCCTGAACCCCCCTCCCTCCTCCCTCCCCATCCCATCCCTCTGGATCATCCCAGTGCACCAGCCCCGAGCACCCTGTATCATGCTTCAAACCTGGACTGGTGATTCGTTTCACATATGATAAATACATGTTTCAATGCCATTCTCCCATAGCATCTCATCCTAGCCCTCTCCCACAGAGTCCAAAAGACTGTTCTATACATCTGTTTCTCTTTTGCTGTCTAGCATACAGGGTTATCGTTACCATCTTTCTAAATTCCATATATATGCGTTAGTATACTGTATTGGTGTTTTTCTTTCTGGCTTACTTCACTCTGTATAATTGGCTCCAGTTTCATCCACCTCATTAGAACTGATTCAAATGCATTCTTTTTAATGGCTGAGTAATACTCCATTGTGTATATGTACCACAGCTTTCTTATCCATTTGTCTGCTGATGGACATCTAGGTTGCTTGCATGTCCTGGCTATTATAAACAGTGCTGCAATGAACATTGGGGTACACGTGTCTCTTTCAGTTCTGGTTTCCTCGGTGTGTATGCCCAGCAGTGGGATTGCTGGGTCATAAGGCCGTTCTATTTCCAGTTTTTTAAGGAATCTCCACACTGTTCTCCATAGTGGCTGTACTAGTTTGCATTCCCACCAACAGTGTAAGAGGGTTCCCTTTTCTCCACACCCTCCGCAGCATTTATTGCTTATAGACTTTTGGATCACAGCCATTCTGACTGGCATGAGATGGTACCTCATTGTGGTTTTGATGTGCATTTCTCTGATAATGAGTGATGTTGAGCATTTTTTCATGTGTTTGTTAGCCATCTGCATGTCTTCTTTGGAGAAATGTCTGTTTAGTTTTTTGGCCCACTTTTTGACTGGGTCTTTTATTTTTCTGGAACTGACTGGTGCAGGATCAATCCCTAGTCAGGGGAACTAAGATCCCACAAGTTGAGCAGTGATGCGGGAAAGGGGAGGGAAGACTGAGTTGTTCAACACTATATTTTCCCAGGGGCAGATTTTACTCTTCTTTGTTGTTTTCTTTGGTGGTGCTGGTGGTGCTGGTGCGGGGAGGCTGTTATGATGTGTGCGGTCTCCAAGGACCCTTAATCCAGATGCCTGCAGTGTGAGGATGCCTCATCCCATAGATGAGAGGCTTGTGAGGGACTCGGAGACTTATTTTGTAAATTGTTCCATGTAGAAGTTTGCCTGTCCTGGCATCATGCCCTGGATGGAAGCCAGAGAGAGGGTTTCAAAAAAGAGATTAAGGTGTCAGTTTTAGAGGCAGGAAGAAGACAGTGGGCAATGCATTTGCCTGAGTATACCACACCTCATTTCCGCCCAGCTTGTGAATACCTCAGAAGAGGTAAAATCCAATAGCCATTCCAGTAACATGGAAGACTTTTGAGTGATTCCTCTCCTATATTTTCCAAGTTTTATGTAATGTTATTGTTTTTAAAATAAATGTTTTTGTGTTTTTTTCCTGTAAAACTTATGCAGGCACTGTTAGCATAAAAAACTCAGTATAATGTTATATATAGAAACAGAGGAGTATACTTTGAGGTTAACTGGTAATACTGATAATAGACAGCATTGCCATTCATTGTTAGAAATTATTTGAACAATGTTGTTGTTCAGTTGCTCAGTCATGTTTGACTCTTTTATGATGCCATGGGCTATAGCCTGCCAGGCTCCTCGGTCCATAGGATTTTCCAGGGAAGAACACTGGAGCCATTTCCTCCTCCAGAGGATCTTCATGAACCAGGGATCGAACTCAAGTCTCCTGTGTTAGCAGGCTAATTCTTTACCACTGAGCTGCCAGGGATGCCCTATTTTAACAAGACAGACCTTTAAAATGTATCCAAATCCATACATGTAGCTTATACAATAAATCTAAATAATACCTATAATACAATTTTATTAGAAGACTGAGTCAGTGTTAAGAAATAAAGTTTGTTTCTAATTCTCTGCAGATTATGCAATAATTATATAAAGATTTTAACAACAAAGAGTATTAAATTTAAACAGAGTATTAATTTAAAAATTATTCTAATATAAGGTAAAGCTTTCCCAAGTTTATTTCAATGGGTATCTCATCTCATAATTGTTTCAGCAAAATAATTAAAGAGCTAAAATTTTAAAGTTTTCTGTGTTCGATATTTTAACACTTAAGAAAAAAGTTTGAGGATTTCAAAGATTAAACTTCGTCTTTGCAAAGGTAATAAATATTATAAGAAAACCTTGATCAAATAAGGAAGAATAAATGAGAATACCAAGACATTCCAAGCCTATGTAGATTCCAAGGACTTCATGGAACTGATATAAATATGTAGTTGCCAGAAAACAAAGCAGTGCTTTATAGCTAACTGGTCCCAGAGTGGTGTGAGAGTCCCTCTACCCCCTCCCTCCTCCCTCCACCCCTCCCTCCTCCCTCCTCCCCT
>SJYA01003130.1:1777598-1848965 GCA_006410615.1 Neotragus moschatus | reverse complement strand
CTCCATTCTCTCACTGGTTGAGCTGCTAGTCATCATTCAGATTACGTTTATAGGTTCGTGTCTCTAGAAAGTGTTCCCTGGTACTTCATGTCAGGCTTGCACAGCTTCCCACCTGCTCCCTCCAAATGAGCTCTATTGCAGGATGCTGTAATTGCCTCTTTTCTAGTCTGTGTAGCCCATACATTTGTGTCTGTGTCTGCCTGATGGTTCCACTCTTAAATCTGTAGGGTCCAGCACTGCATTTATGACTGAGGCTGTTCCTTAGTGACTCAATGGCGTCTGGCTCTGCGACCTCATGGACTGTAGCCTACCAGGCTCCTCTGTCCATGAGATTCTCCAGGCAAGAATACTGGAGTGGGTGGCCATTCCTTTCTCCAGGGGATCTTCCCAACCCAGGGATCAAACCCAGATCTTCTACATTGTAGGCAGCTAATAGGAGCTGAACATTATTTTTCAAATGAATATCAAATAAATAATAAATTAAAAAGCCAAAATAATTTGTTAACTTAGGAAAGCAATGTAAGATGTCTGTTCATCTTTTTACTCATTAAATGTTTATTAAGTGTGTGATTATTATCTAAATACTTCCATTAAAAATTAGGTAAGATAGTATTGAAGAGAAGGAAACTCTATACTTAGGTGTTTGATTATTTTTTCCTGTATTACAACTTAATCCACTTTGTTTTTTTTATTGCTCAAGCCATGACTGTAAAATGCATAGAATATTTTATTGTTTTATTCTTTTTATATTTTATGCTTTTTAAAATATTTTACGACACAATATTTTTATTTGGCCACTGACAATGGGTAGTGGCTGATATTTCTAAAGAACTTTTGGCCTTATCTAAGCTGATTATATCCTCAGGTGAATGATTACAAAATGTATGTCCAGAGAGACATGACTCATATTGACATGGGTGGTAACTTGGGCTAATAAATGTGGGAGGTAGACAGAAAGGAAAGCAATGCTGTAGGTATTTTCTTCTTGATGTGTGAGTACGAAAGTGTTTACTGCCAAGATCCTGATGATTAGTGAGTTTAAAGGGAAATGTACAAAGTTGTAAAAACATTGTGCTGAAAAAAATTCAGTGGTGTTTCTTTATTGTCTTTATTCAATTTCATGACAACTGATTTATTGTAGCTGGTAAAATAGCATTTTCACATTAGTAGGAGGTTTGTAGACAATAAATACATTCAATATAAGAATGAAAATGTTAAAGACTTTTCTCTTTAGCTAGTAAATAAAACCAGAAGTATGGCCTCAATGCTCTATTTTGCCATTCTGATTTCTGCATAGTTTATAGCATAGTTAATGAGACCAAAAGCAATTTACAAGTGATTTTCTGTATAATACCCAACCCTGAAAAAGACACATGAAACTCTTTGAAATGAATTATTCAGTGCTTTTATCTTAAATGGTGTATGACTTTAGGAACAGATACCTAAGCAGAGTTAGAAATAGCAATGCTACAAAATGCCTGTAGAATCCTTATCTATGTAAGGCAATCTAGGACAAGATATAAGTTTATTTCACAAAATGATTTCATGCACTGTAGGACGTGGGGTATTAAGTTTCTATCAGCTGGGTTTAACCAAACAAAACATCTCAATCAAAATATCACCAAATTGCTCATCTGATGTTTTCTTCTAAATTTAAGAAAAATAATGATAAAATTGTTTGTGTTTATCTATGGAAAAAGGATGGGAGAACAAATATCTGCAATTCAGATCTCAAAACCAGTCTTTAGCTGAAATATTCATAAGCCAAAGTATTTTGTTTCAAAGAAAATCCTAGAACACGTCATCGGTTTTCAAGTTCATGTGCTCTGCATGAGACTGTATGCAAAGAACATCATATGAAAAGGAATAGTTTGGGTGTTTCATGTGAAATATATGTTATGGCCACAGAACGACCCTCACATGTCATGTTGCTACTTTTCCACTGTTTTATCTTGATCACTGCTTTCATTAGGTGGCATTGTTTAAACAATAGTCCCATCTTACCGCATGTGCTTCCTAAGAAGTCCATTTTCATCTTTTGTGAAAATGCTGATAAATTGTTTTCTTCAAATATTTTTGTTATTTTTCTTCTAATATAGACCCTAAATATGTTGGCAGTTGTTTTCATAAACTGGAGGCACTGCAGTGCTTTCCCTTTCCTGTGAACGAAGGAAAACACATGAGTACAGAAAAATAAAGATAAAAGTAGAAGGTTCAGGGCACAGGTTCTGAACATCAGGTTTCGATGATGTAGTTTACATCTATGATGTATCAAATGCTAAGGAAGTGGCTGAAGGGTTGATCTAAAGGGTCGCGTTTAATGGGCACAAGATAGAACTGTGTTTATAAATTAAGAAGGTGTCTGTTCTCTAATGGATAGTATACCATGTATATGTCATAATAGTTAAGTCTCCACTGGTGTCTGCAATGGAAACTGACGTGGTTGACTGAATCTCCCTAAGAGTTAACCTCTCAATTTATCCATCCACAAACTGGGAGTAGCAACAGTGACTTCACAGTATCAGGGCAAGAAATTAATGGGATACAAGACAGAAATGCCTAATAAAGCAGGTGATAGTTTATACTTCCTAAATGACAGCTATTTTACAAGTGACAATTTCTAATTATTAAGCCCTCTAACTTACACTAAATTGGCTTTTCAGACATATTTCCCTGACGTTAGAAGTATTTGGAAGTTGTTGAGAAATGACACCTAATTTGGGGCGATGGAGAGAGTAGTACTTGGCAATGAGTTATATCCACGCTGTCAGTCTGAGACAGATCTGAGGTTCTCTCGGTGGGTGGGACATGTTTACTAGGCTTGCAAATGCTCTTGCAAATGCTGAGCTTACCTGCCATAGATTATCCCTCTGCTGCCTTTTAATTCTGCTGGTAGAAACTGGTGTTTGATTTATCTTATTGACCACTCGAAGAGTCTTTGTGTTGGGCCTTACCAGATAGGAATTACTCAGTGTGTTTCTGCACTGTGCTTACATCTCTGGTCATCATCAGTAAACGCCATTTGAACTTCATTGTTACATGACCTTTTGTTCCAGATGACTTTGATCTGTCTTGCTTGCTATATGCAGTCAGGAAAATCTGGCATTTTTAATTTAGTTCATGTAGTTATGGCAATGACCCTGTTGAGAACATCTGCCTCTTGATTTAAAGAGTGTCCAAGAGTGATTTAAAGAGATCTGTAGGAACTGGAGAAACAGTGTCTGTCCACTCCTCTAATTCGGAGGTTCTTGACATGGGATTTTTGGATCTTTCGCAGGTGTATTCTTTGGGATCTGTGAGTTCTCCACAAGCATTTTTAAATAGTGTTTTTTAACTTTGATTTTTACAGTAACATTAAAATCAATAAACTACAGAATGTTCTGCACAATCTTGATGATTTCATTATAACTGAATTTTGTTTCCATGCTTGCTTATGGGTTTGTTAGTTTATTAGGGCTATTACAACAAAGAACTGCAGCCTGGGTGGCTTAAACAACAGACTTTCTTCATCTTATGGTTCTAGAGGATTAAAGTCCAAAATCAAGGTGTTGGCTTCTTCTCTGGGCTATGAGGGCGGGATCTGCTCCAGATCTCTCTGGCTTGTAGACAAATGTTTTCTTCCTGAGTCTGTTCAAATCATCTTCCTTCTAGGAGTGTCTGTCTCCATGTCTGAACTTTCAGTTTTAATCAGGGCATCAGGCATGTTGGACTAGAGCCCACCTGAGTAATTTGGTCTCAACTTGATGACCTCTTTAGAGACCCTATCCTCAAATAAGGTCACATTCTGAGGTAGTGGGGGTTAGGACTCTAAAGTATGAATTTTGGAGGAACACAGTTAAATCCATAATAAGCAAGTCTGTAGGAACTGGATTCAGTGTTTCTCAGAGTGGAATTTTTGGATCTTTTATGGATGTGTTATTTGAGATGGGTGAGTTCCCTATGAGCATTTTAAAATAGTGTTTTTGGTTTTGATAATAATCTAAAAAAATTAACAGAAGTATAGTCTGTGTTATCCACATGGCCACTTTATAACTGAATCTAATCTCTACGTGTGCTTCTGGGCTTGTGTTTAGAACCAGATTTGGTACCTAAAGCAAAAGCATCTAACTTTTGTTTTGTGGGGCTGCATGCCATATGAGTCTACCATTGTGTTTATGGGGAATTCTTTTTCAGTTGAAGAGGCAAAAGTAATTTCCCATTGGGATTAAAATTGGCAACTGGAAGTATTTAATTCTTAATGGGCTAACAAGAAAATAGAAGTTGACCAAAATATAAAAGATGGTATTACATGAGGTTTTCCAAATTGAAGACAAAGCATAAACAATGTTAAAAAAAAAACTTGTCTTATGCTCAAATGATCTTGGTATTGAAATGGATGAATAATTTGTAACATTTATTTGTTGCTATCACTGGTTTGGAGGTGAAGTTTATGTTGAAACTAGAATTTCTTTTCAATGTCTGTGAAAATTGAAAACTAATTTTCAGATCGTTTTTGTTTTAAATAAATTCGAACAATAATTGGATTGCCTTCGCATTTCATGCAGATTTCAATAATTCCATGGTTTTCCTTATATTTATTGAAAGAAAGTATAAGTTAATCTTGAGAAATTTTTCCTTTAAACATTTCCAGCATACTGCTGAAGTTTGAGAAGCCCTGCTTGTGTCAAGATAGGAATAAGCTAGTTGTTTAAGGGGATCCTTCTATCCCTTATCTAATTTTGTGATCTCAATATAGCTGGACCTTTGGAATTCTCTCTTGTATATGTCTATATGTCATATCTTTACTGCATCAGATCATCTCTGTGATATAAATTTACTTTCTTAAAATAGAGACTTCCATGATGATGAAAGAATGAGAAGGTAGTTTATATGCTTTGGGGGAGGGATTTAGAGGATTAAACTCAGACATTTGGGGATAAATTGAATATCCGACCTCAGAATAAGACCCATTTCCCAGCAACTGTGAGCTGGGAAGAAGCCTGCCCAGGATCTTCTCACCTCCTGAAATAGCCAATGATCAGAGATCCCCACCTGTGGCTTTATATCATAGTGTTATAACTGTTGATAGCAAAGCTTGAGTTAGCCTGCCTGCAATTTAATCATAGCTATCAAATACTGTAAGTTTTACTGTTATCTTGTATTTTAAGTTAACCCAGAAGTAATCTATGCCTAATAGCATAATTTTAATGTAATCAATTGCATGAGAATTTTCAAACATTGCTGAACAACTTATAGTTGTTTTAATGTGTGACAATTTTATGCCCTTATATTTTACAGCAAATAAAATACTCAGATGTCTATGAAAACATATATATCATATAAGAAAAATGGTCTTTTACTTTATGTTATGGTGGAATTCTTAAAAGCTTTGTTGATACAACAAATTTGAGAACCATGTTATAGTAGACACTCATGATTTGGTTGGAATATAGTTTTCTAAATTTTAATCTTAGACTCTTAATCTTGCCAATGATTAAGATTCTAAGTGATGGTGAAGAGTTGCTTGGGAAGAAGAAAGTAACTTTATGTCATAACAAGTTATGTTTGTTGATAAAACATGGTAGCGCTCAAAGGGAAGGCTTTTATGGAATTCTGGCTCTAGCACTTTTTGTCAAAATAAATCAGCTAACACAGAAAAGTTGCAAAGTTCCTCTGTGTAGTGTACTTTTCTGGATTGTTTACTTTGCTTTTCTTTTTTCAACTTTCCTATGGATTTTTTTTTGGTCTGTAAGTGCTGTATTTTAGATACATTTATGAATAATTTAGCCTCTTTCTATAGAAGACAGAAGACTCTCATCCATTCAAAGCATATTTATCTTGTATTTGCTATATGGGATCCACATGTTAGAGGCTGGAGACATCAAGTACAGGATCCAGACTTGATAGTCCCTGGAGAAGGCAATGGCAATCCACTCCAGTGTTCTTGCCTGGAGAATCCCAGGGATGGGGGAGGCTGGTGGGCTGCCTATGGGGTCGCACAGAGTCAGACACGACTGAAGCAACTTAGCAGCAGTAGCAGCACAGCCTTCAAGGAACTCAGTGTATTGTGAGAGAGATAGGAAGATCAATATATCAATCCATTACTTAGGACATTTACATGGCAACTCAGAGCTTTGATTACAGTATTATAGAGGCACAAGGATACTAATTCTCATTGTGCCTTGGGAAACTAGGGGAGGCTTGATAGTGGATACTGCATTTGACCTAGCTTTCTAGCATAAATAAGAATTTAGCAAACAGCAGCTATCATGGCGAATTCCATCCAAGTAGAGGCCAAAGAATATGAAAAATCACGTGTGTTTGAAAGTCTATGATATGACCGTGGAACTCGAAATGGCACAGTTCTGTCCTTTTCTCTATGAGAAAGAGAGATGAGACCAAGAGGAAAGACAAGAACAAGTATGGAGCCATAGAATGCATTCTTTGACTAATTCAGGGGGAAGAAGAGGAGATTAAGATTTTTAGAATGAGTGAAATATTTTATTTCAATCAACTATGAGTTTTGACCTATGTTGAAACCTAGAAAACAAAGGTGACTGATGAATACGGTGGAAACAAAAACCTTTTATTATCAAATAATAGTAATGACTAAGATTCGTTGAATACTTGCTATGTGGTATTCTCATGGCCTTTTAATAAGTACCACTCAGTTAAGAGGCATTACTATTCCTTTTTATGAAAAGACATTTGTGGAACAGGGAAATTTAAGCAGCTTGCTCAAGTTTATATATTTATGAAGAGGCAGATGCAAGATTTTAATTCAGTCTTTCTCATGTCAGAGTCCTGAAGCTTTAACCACAACACAGACTGCTTCTCCTACTCACATGTTTAACTAAGATGATCTTATAAGTGGCAGACTCAGAATTTCTGTAGTTACAGATGATATAGAGGGAGCAAAGCTTGATATACAGAATAAATACACTACAAAACAAAGGAAATGAACGATATCAACAACAAACCTTCCATAGTAGAGTTTGGCCATGATTGTTCAAATTGAGCTGGTTGAAGTAGTTATAAGATGATAGAATGAAGTCAAAATAAAACAAGTTGTTCTACCCTTAAGGTTTTGGTCAGAGATGAAAAGAAGCATAAGAATTTTATCGTGACGGATGCTTAATGGAAAATTGTTCTATAGTTGATCATGCTATTGATTATGATTTATGAGCAGAACTGGAGGAAATAAATGCAATTGTATGCACAGTCCATGTGTTGTCATCTTCGGGGTGTTGCTAGTCTCTTTCTTACCTTTTAGCAATTTTATTCTAAAAACTATTTATTCTTTCAGTCATGCCTGGCGCTCCTTGTTTACTCTCTTTCAAGGCCATCTTTTGTTTATTTTTCCTTGATAAGCAGTATGTACTAAGGACATACTGCTTCACTCACACTTCCAAGGTCTGTAGGTTTATAGAATGCTATGGGGAACTAAATGTAGGGCAGTAACTATGTTACTATGTATGTACTCCTGGGTGATGAAGATGTCCAGGGAATTAATCAGAGGTGAGTGACTTCTTCTCTACTGAAGAGGAGAACAGAGAGGTGGCCAGATGACTGGAAACCTTGGGAGGCTCTCCCTCCCTTGCCTTAGGAATTATAATGTGTTTCCTTAGTTCAGAAGACATTTCCTGTCAGTTGAGGCAGAACGTTACTTTTATCTTACGTCAGTCAGGAAGCCCAATTCAAAATGCAGGTTTGGGGTGTCGCCTAGCCACAGGGCAGAGTGCACAGAAGGCCGTCAGTCCTGAAGGGCACATGCTATGCAGTTTTAGAGATTCAGAATCCCTGTTTTGTCAGTGGGAGGATGTGACAGTGGGGACCGCTCTGCCTGGCTCCATCCCATTACTGCACTTGGCTCAGGGTGCGTTGAGGTGAGGGAGGGACAGGCAGCCACATGGATGTTTTGGTCATGAATCACAAATGAATATTCTCTCTCCAAAAAGATACCACCAACTTAAAAAATAGTCACGATCTAAAAGTTGAGAGTTATGTTTTATTCAGCGGAAATTTTTTGGACTTAAGTCTGAGCGGCAGCATCTCACGTAGCCCCGAGAGATGAGGAGACAGTGGGTAGGAGTCAGGTTATATAGAGGTTTGCAACACAAGGGCAGGTGGTCTGTACATCAGAAGGACTTTTGTGAATTAAAGAAAACCAGATATCTCAAGGTAAGGAATTTAGTGCTTTTCTGTTATGGGAGGATGCAAGAGTGGGGGCTCACTGAAACCATTCTTTTCCTATCTCAGCTCTCTGGGGCCAGTAACCTGTGTTTTTCACATCTTGAGTTCCTCAGAGCTCACCACAGGGAGTGGTTCAGCCTAATGGCAGCTAGATCAGAGGTATTTTTCTCTTTCCTGAATGCCCTTAGGGCTCAGGAATTCACATGACGTCTTTGTTTACTGATATGGCAGGAAATACTCCATTTCTCAATACCATGCACAGAAATCGTAAGTCCTTAGGCATCTGACAAGGGATCATGAAGACGTTGGAGGGGAAGAAGAGAGGGATTTGAAAATAGAAATGACAAAGTTCAGATCCCATGAAGAATGTAATACAGCAGGAGTACAGTCAAGCAGGGCATACCATGTAATACTACAGCTATGCCCGCCATGCTAATCTTAAACATTGTTAAAGATGAACTATGATGCTCTCTCAGATTCCTGGTGGTCCAAAGAAAAAGGTTAAACAGAACAAGTTGCACAGTTTTTCCTATTTATAAGGAGGAAGCACACCAGGACATCAAATGTGAAAGTCACTTTTCATCACAGTTCAAATGGAAAGGGATCAGATATGGCTCAGAGAGGGACAGTTAGCCAGCATAGGACCTTAATGACACCCTTCTTTTACTGTTATTTCAGAAAGAAGTCCTCAAAAGTTATTTTACTCAGTCTTTAAAAACATAACTATATTCCCAAGAATTCTAATAAATTTACTTTAAAAAATACTCAGAAATGTTTAAAGTTTCCTAACAACCACATTCTGTATATTCTGTCAACTAGACTCTGACACTTTGGTTACATTAAAGATTCACCCACAATAAAAATATACTGGGGATAACAGATTTATAACCATGTGCTTTCTATTTGTTAGTATTAGTGGGCTGAACAAGTGCAGAGCAGATAAGGAAAATATACATTTGTCAGGGGATAATTCCTTCCACACTACCTGTCACAATCTGAAATGGAAGGTAGCTCATTTCTCTCTCCATTTAGTAACTTTGTCTTCTTAGAATCTATTCTCTGAGTTAATTTTAAGGAATTAGTTCTGATTAAGTACTGAAGGAACTCAAAACAGAACCGTGACTAAAATAATGAAAAATTATATCCTCAGAGGGGGAAAAAAAAAACCCTGAAAATTGAAAATAATAACAATAATAAAGTACTATGTATTACTGAGAAAATGTAGACTCATGACTGTTTAATAATTAAATGATCTAAGTGAAGGAGGAGTACCCAGAGGACATGCCCGGGCAAAGGGCTTTTCCTTTTACAATTCAAACAGAAAGAGCCATCATGAGATCTTATAAAGCAGCTCTGCTTTCATTTGGACCAAGATGTAGTGACTGCTAAAATTATATTGCTCTTCACAGTGAGATGCAAAATAAAGGAAGGAAGGCATGATTTGTGGATCTTAGAAAACAGATTTCAAATAGATGTTCATTGGAAGGTTTTAAAACCTTAAAAAAAGATTTAAATTCTTTTGAGATATATTAGAAAGCTGATGGTAAAATTAATCCAGATTTATGTTGATATACTTCATCTCATCAAGCAGTCATAGGGATTATTTACATTTTGAATAGAAAATAATAGGATAGACAAAATAATATATCCCTTTTTATTGTTCCATATAACTCTCCTTCATAAAACTCAATTTGTTGAGATATCAATCAGTCCAGCAATTGCTTTTTTGTTGTGGGCTCTCATATGGATCACTGGGGATTTCAGACTGTGAGCAATGAACAGGAAACAAGATGAGTTGTGTTACATAAGCCATTGAGTGTGTGTGTGTGTGTGTGTGCGTGTGTGTCCCTGATGAATTCAGGTAAACTTACATAATTTAGATCACACAAATTGGTCTTAATCCATTTTTAGAAGGCTAATTGGCTTGGGTTTATTGGTTCAAAATATTCACCTATGTGCAACACGTGCAGAAATTAAACAGGTTAAGTCTTACTGCTGCTATGAATTTGATAAGACACCATCAAGCTTCTCAAGCCATGGCATTCCTGCACTGGAAGAAATCATAAAATGCCAAATTGATGTAAACATGAAGATTAATCTATTAAGAAAGATTAATAATAAATTTTCCTTTCTTTTATTATAAAATCAAGGAAAATGACATGCATCTTTAATATTTCCAGCAAGAGACACATTTGGGGGATAAATAGAATAAGTAACTTTCTTTCAAAAATAAATGTTGCTTTCATTTTGAACCTTTGATTGTAAACAAATATTGGTGAAAGAGTATGTATGTTTTGCTTCCAAGATGTATTTATAGGCACACAGACTAACCATTAATGTGAAAATTGTATCTTGCCAGATTTTTATACATTTGCAAACCAATTTATGGGCACATTTGTTTTTTCTGCTAGTACTTCTGAGAGCAGAAAAGCAGTAGAAGATTCTGGGAGTTTCTGATCAATAGGAACGTTTCTTGTGTATTTGCTCATACTTTAGTATCATAGTGATTTCAAGTCAGATTATTAATTTTTCTTTATTTTCACAAAGTCATTTTCTAGATAATCTTTTAAAGACCCTAAGTCTTATTCTTACTATGATAGTTTTTTCCCCCCAAGGAGTTTAATGTTCAAAAATACTTCACAATTCAATTTGGACTAGGATAGAAGTTGCAAGCCATAAAGAAATGTCCACTTCCTTTTACTGTCTTTCCTGTTGCCACATTTCACAGTTTTTACACAGCCCAGCAAGCATTACAAGTCTCCTGGCATAACTACCAGTTTCTATGAGCCCAGGACACAATCAATTTTCCTGTACCGAGAAGGATATAACTCAGTCAAAAGTCATTCAACCACCGAGGAGCTTCAAGATGAAATGATATTCCATATGCCAAGTCTTAGGGTGAAATACAAAGCTGGAGATGAAAGGACAAATCAAAATGTCCATCCTTTCTCATTTATTTTATTCTCTTCTTCACTAATGTTAATCTCCATTCACTGTTCCCAAGAGTAGGGGGCGGGAAACTATCCCTGTCTTTTCTAAAGTGTTCTAAGGGAAAATTCCTTTCTGATTTCAAATGTTAGCAGCCCGTTAAATGTAGGAACATGATTCACCAGAAGAAAGCATACAATTCCATTTAAAGTCTGAAATCTCAAGTGTGTAGTAAAGGAAGTCACATGTTTGAAATGATGTCCTATTACTTCCTGCTAGGGAAATGCTGGACTTCAGAATGAAAAAAACAGTTTTAATAATCAATTGCTTAATAATTTTTACCCTACGTTGTATTTCTATACTTCATGACACTGTGTAATAGACTCTAGGAAATTTTTATTTAATTTTGTTTTCCAAGGACAATAATTTCTTTGGCGGTAAGATACTGGTGTTATGAAGATGGAATTTTGAAGTTTTATATAATAACATCCTATAGGTTGTGCAATTTTTATCTGTTTTTTAGGATTGCTTTAGCATATAATATATGGCGAAACAGCCAACAGAATGCCATGTATTTTAAAATAATAATAGATTTAACTGTTTGTCTTCAATAGTCTGTTATAGTATACACAAACTCATGCATTTATGAATTTTGTTTATTTCAAAACATAAAGTTTCTCTGTTCTTTCTCATTGCTGTGGAGAGTCACCACACTAAGGTTTTAATTTTAGAGGAAGACCATGTCTAGCATAATAAAATCGGTTTTGAAGTTAGCTTAATTCTTTCCATATTAGGTAGTTAAAAGAAGAGGTTTTATTTAGTAGTATTTTAGTACATTAAAGGCAATTGATTTCAGTCAGTGAACTCTTATTATGATTGAATTTCCTTCACAACTCTTCACAAGAAGTTATTTATTTATTAGAGGAAGGAGTGAACAAAGTGGCATTTAGAGAAACTTACCAGGAAATAAGTAAGATTAACAAACACCAAAACAGAACAAAACCAAAAAAGTTTTTAGTTAAAATAGTATTATTCAATTTTATGAAAATAAAGATTGAATATTAAGTATGAAATCTAAAGACAATACAAAAGCTTCTCTTTTATTATGTATTTTAAAGTATTTTATCCCATTTCAAGTTTTATATTTTTCATAGTATTCTTTTCAGGGGTGTCAAAATTATTACTATTGTTGTTGTTATTATTTTTCATGAGTTAGATTACATCTGGTAGAACTGGACATCTCCTAAATAGGATCACTTAGCTTTGATTCTATCTGGAGAAGTTGCCACAGTCTGAGGCTGTGCGGATGTGTGTGTCCTGAGAGCCTGTGTGGACAGAGGATTTCTTTGCTTAATTGTCGTACAGTTAGTGAGAAGAATCCTGGTGGAGAAGGGAAACCTAAGTTTAAAGCAGCTCCAAGGCTTGATGGAAAAGCTAAAGAGATAGAGGATTCATGAGGTCAAAGATGACAATGCTCTGAAATCGGAAAGAAGCAATAGGAAGAATGAAAGGAGTCAACAGGGTGGCTTATAGCTAAAGTCAAGAATGTGTCAAAGACCAGCGGTTAGATGCATAAGGCAAAGCTGTCTATAAGTTGGAAGGTAGTCTTGTCCCTAAATAGTGTCCCTGCCAGGGTGACCTACTGCCCAAAAGTGAGAGAATGGCATAGCTACGAGGCATCCCATCTCACATCAGACATGAGTCCCCTTTTAAAAAGAGAATGACATTTAAAGTTGCCAAAAACCCAGTTATTATTTTCAGTTTTTCAGAATTAATTAGAATGTGTGCTATTATTATTAGTGTGGTTAATATAAATAACTGATTTTTTTTCCATTTATCATTGTGAATGGAATACCTGGAGAGGGGACAGTTGACTTTGGCTAGAAGGCTTTGAATTTCTTTGTGCAGTAAATGGAAGTGGTTTGGGGCCTTTGAGGTAGAGTTAAAAAAAAAAAAAAAAAAAAGCAGCATTCGAAGAGAGGGATAGATCATCCTAGTCAAAGGATTGGAGGTGGAAGCACACTCTTATACCTCCATTCTGAGAAAGGAGGAGAAGGACATAGAATTAACCTGGGGGAGGAGGGAAGGAGCCTGGCTTGTCTGTTTGACCCACATCCAATTTCCAAGCTCCCTAGCTGGACTTGGTCTCTTGATAGGGTGAAAGAGGAGAGTGAAAAAGCTGGCTTAAAACTCAACATTCCAAAAATTAGGATCATGGTATCTGATCCCAGTACTTCAGGGCAAATAGATGGGGGAAAAGTGGAAACAGTGGTAGATATTTTCCTGGGCTCCAAAATCACTGCAGATGGTGACTGTAGCCATGAAATTAAAAGACACTTGCTCCTTGAAAGGAAAGTTATGACCAACCTAGATAGCTTATTAAAAAGCAGAGACATTACTTTGCCAACAAAGGTCCATCTAGTCAAAGCTATGGTTTCTTCACTAGTCATGTATGGATGTGAGAGTTGGACTACAAAGAAAGCTGAGCACTGAAGAATTGATGCTTTTGAACTGTGGTGCTGGAGAAGACTCGAGAGTCCCTTGGACTGCAAGGAGATCCAACCAGTCAATCCTAAAGAAAATCAGTCCTGTATATTTATTGGAAGGACTGACGCTGAAGCTCCAGTTCTTTGGCCACCTGATGCAAAGAGCCAACTCACTGGGAAAGACCCTGATGCTGGGAAAGACTGAGGGCAGGAGGACAAGGGGGTCACAGAGGATGAGACGGTTGGATGAAATCACTGACTCAGTGAACATGTATTTGAGCAAACTCCCGGGAGATGGTGAAGGACAGGGAAGCCTGGTGTGCTGCAGTCGATGGGCTCACAAAGACCAGGACATGACTTAGAGACTGAACAACGAGCTAGACTTGGAGGTTTAGCCCAACTCAGGTTCTAGCATCATTTTGGTTCACAGAACCCAGGACATTCAATTAACATTTGACCAGAAGAAATCATTGCAAGGCTGTTTTGCTGCTGGCTCTGGTATTTCCTTGCTCTGTCTCGTGGAGTTTCCCTCTTGTGACTTCTCTGGGATAGCTGTGTCTGTGTGATTTCTCGGTCTGTCCTATGTAAACCCTACCTGGTTTTTTGGAGCTGTGGGCTGAGCCTCAGTTTCTCCTGTTTAGGTTTTAGATAGCTGTTTTATAGGCACAGGTAATAACCATAGGATGTTAGCTGAACACTGATGGTACATTGACCCAGATACAAAAAGCTTGTGGAACTAGTTGATTCATCTCTTCCTACTGCTGCTGTTGCTGCTAAGTCACTTCAGTCGTGTCCAACTCTGTGCAATCCCAAAGACGACAGCCCACTAGGCTCCTCTGTCCCTGGGATTCTCTAGGCAAGAATACTGGAGTGGGTTGCCATTTCCTTCTCTAATGCATGAAAGTGAAAAGTGAAAGTGAAGTCACTCAGTCATGCCCAACTCTTAGCTACCCTATGGTTTGCAGCCTACCAGGCTCCTCCATCCATGGGATTTTCCAGGCAAGGGTACTGGAGTGGGGTTCCATTGCCTTCTCCGCATCTCTTCCTAGAATGGTTCAAAAGTTGCAGCAGTCCTGGGTAATGAAGATAAGGCTTTAAAAAAGTGATTTTCCTGTTAGGATTCTTCTTAACAAACAACACTCTACAAATAAAATTGTAAACATTAGAGCTGGAAAAAATATCTCCCAGCATCCCATTTTCTTAAAAAATCAACTTTATTCACTTTTCCATTTTTCCTTTTTGTTTTTTACTTAAATGAACATGTCATTGTTGTAAGCACAGTAGAGATCCAGATTACTATGCCAGATCTTCTCTAAAGAGAAAATGTAAAGGTTTATGTTTTACTCTCTTCTCTGACGAGTTGACTCATTGGAAAAGACTCTGACACTGGGAGGGATTGGGGGCAGGAGGAGAAGGGGACAACCAAGGATGAGATGGCTGGATGGCATCACCGACTCGATGGATGTGAGTCTGAGTGAACTCTGGGAATTGGTAATGTACAGGGAGGCCTGGTGTGCTGCGATTCATGGGGTCGCAAAGAGTCAGACACGACTGAGCGACTGAACTGAACTGAACTGATCTGAATGTTAGTGAACGCCCAAAATTCATGTGTTGAAATCTGAACCCCTACTGCGATGGTTTTAGGAGGTGAAATCTTGGGAAGGGACCCCTCATGAATGGGATTAGTGCCCTTTTAAGAGGTGCAGAGAGGTCTTTAACCCCTTCCACCCTGTGAGTGTGAGAAATATGTGACCTAGAGCACAGCACTCACCTGACCATAGTGTCATCCTGACCTCAGACTTCTCAACCACCAAAATGGTGAGTGATGAATCTCTGTGGTTCATAAACTATAGTCATTGGCATTTTGTTATGGCTTCTTAGACATAAGAGACTCTGCCTCAGTCCCTGGGTCCAGAAGATCCCCTGGAGAAGGAAATGGCAATGCCAATGGAGTATTGGCAATACTCCAATATTCTTGCCTGAAGAATCCCAGGGACAGAGGAGCCTGGCTGGCTATAATCCATAGAGTTGCAAGAGTCGGACACGACTTGGCAACTAAATCACCAAACAGATTAAGACACTGCCCAACACGTTGAAACAAAAGTGGTTTAGCAAAGTTATGCTAACACCTACTGGGATAGCAAGTGGGTACTCAGATAATTTTTTAGTTTTGGAAGCAGAACTGGACTTTGTGAGAAAAAGATCATTTGACCATCACTTATTGAAAAAATCTTGAGAAGGGTGGAGACCCTTTGCTCTATGCATTGCAAACATATTTTACCTGACGTATTTGTTGCAAACATTATTAAAGCTTGTACTTTTTTTTTTTTTTAGCATCCAAGATCTTTTTAATAACAAGGTAGGATCTGGTATTAAAACTTGTCTTAATATTAACTCCCTGAGGTTTTATTTGCTATTCTTCTCCCCTTCCAGTCAGCATTTTGAGAGATAAGAAAAAACAGTTTTTCAGTGAAGAAAACACAGCAGTGAAACAGTCTGGGCTCTTAGGAAAGGGTTATTTAACCCTGGAGAGAGGCACTGCTGTGGTTGTCATTTTTCAGGGTATTTCTTGCTGAAGTTACATTATTTGAATTTGATGATCAGGTAACACAACTTTGAAAGATGCCCATAAAATCTTTCTAAACTATGGAAGAAAAACATAATTTTGGTGGTAGAGGTCACAGTCTGTAGGGTAGGAAGTAGGGCTTGTTTTAGACAAATTGGTAAATTTGGTGAAACTTGTCTTTGAATCACCTTGCCCCCTTTTTTCCTTCTGCTGTTTCTCCTGTTCTTCATACTTGCTGATATCATGTATTCCCAAACTTATATAGAGATCTTCTTGATGGGTTAATTAATGCAGAGGTTTTAGTGGCTTAATTACCACCTGTCTAGAAGGATATACATTTTGTAAGGAGAACCGCAGGGAGTAATATTTAACTTAAGTCTGTGGTTCTTCAATAGGAGAATTGCAAGAGCTGCATTCTTAGAAGGGGAGGTTTTTGCTGGACTAAATGCTTCTTGACCTGTAATTATATCATATTAGAACATAACTACTTACTATGTGTAAAGATGCCCCGAAAAATGTTCAGGATATTTGGAAAGGAAATTGGGTAGATAATCTCAAGATTTAGAGATGCATGGGGAACAGAAAATTGCGAATCCTTTTTCTTGAAAGGATGGACGGTTGTTGTGTGCTTGCCCTATGCCTATAGTCAGTGATTATTAGCATGCCTCAGGGGTTCATAATTAAGTGAAGCCACTTCTTTGAACACTTCTGAAATATTATGGCTTATTTGTCCTCTTAACATCATTTTATTTTTCAGTGCTTGTTTCAGCAGCTCTCCTAAAATTCTGCTTAATAACATTCAAAATCCTATTCTGGTAACTAATGCTAAGTTAGGTTGAAATCACTGGCACCATTCCTCAGAAGTTGTAAACTTTTCTGGGGTATTTCTGTACCCTAGGATGGCCTTGTCATTTCTTTGTCCTCTTGGGTTCTTTGGGTCATGGGACATGATTAAAGACTTGGTGATTTGGGACATATAAAGAAACAAAAAAAATCTGCAATTGTTTCTATGATTGCTTGATATTTCCTAATATAGTTCATGTCTCCTAGAATCAAGTTTGAAAATATGCTGGATAAAGAGTAATGTTTATTTACTTTAAGTGCATTTATTGATCTATGTTAATTGGAATTACATGTAAATGTCACTCGACTCCACAAGCCAATACTTAAAGTTCTTATTCATTCCTTTTCTATGAAGTACATTGACATAAATAAAGCTATTTTGAAAAGTTACTTATATTCAATTAATTAGGACCTTTTTCTCTCACTAATTTTAAGAAGGAAGCTAATTTATGTTACTATAGCAGTCCAAGTCACAGAAAATTAAAATAAGAAATGTCCACTTGCGGAAATTTTTCTTTTATGATCTGAAACTGCCATCACTATAGGGGATCCGTCTAGTGCATTATTACTTAAAGATTCATACTATTATATTTGGCCAAATAGAAAAGACTACCTTAGGTCATATTGAGAGCTAATGGTCAAAATTATATCCATTGACATCTAATGCTGCATTCTTAAACATGTGTGGTCTTGTTTTTATTTGCCCTCAAAAGTAAAATGCTTTGTTCTTTAAGACTTGCAGGCACAGAATAAATCAGGGGTTAGCTGTCACTCAGTTAAATTCATGGCAAACCTGATGAGGAGTAATTCTTGACCAGAATTTGCAGTTGTTCAAGACCGGTTCAAATGATTTTTCTTTCTTTCTGTATTCTGCAGTTAGGTTCTTATCCAAGACCCTAATCCTTGGGAAATAACCATTAGTTTATTTTCAAGGATGAGAAACCCATAAAATTATGATGGAAGGTGTGGAAATCAAACATGGGCAACAGGTAATGCTGCCCTT
Source organism: Neotragus moschatus (assembly GCA_006410615.1). Classification (NCBI taxonomy): domain Eukaryota; kingdom Metazoa; phylum Chordata; class Mammalia; order Artiodactyla; family Bovidae; genus Neotragus; species Neotragus moschatus. The sequence goes on along the minus strand of SJYA01003130.1, from coordinate 1,830,967 downwards.
TGCTGACACTCACTCCATGGCTGAAGAGTGTTTGTTTTTATTTTCTTTATTCAAACAGTAAAGTCAGCTTAATGCATCAGCGTGGTGACTTGATGACAATTGCGTGACCTGAGTGAGAGGTCTGGTTAGAAATTCTCTTTGTTCTTTGTGGCTCTGTCTGTAACATTCTGCTGTTTCCTTTCAAGTGGAGGTTGGCATAATGGACTGTAGGGAGGATGACCTGATGTAACCTGACCTATAGAAATGCAGGTCTTTATTCCATGGGAACCTTTGACATGTCTTTTATGCCAATATTATATTGGAATGGAAGAGTTTGATCACTTTGGGAATCAATGGCTACCTTAGACTTTTTGGAAACATGTTAAGCAAATGAACTTGCTACTTTTCCCTCCCTGGTTTTTTAAGACACATGACTCTATTAAGGGAAATTTAATCCGTATGTTTCTGATTCCTTTACACTTAACTCATCAAAATGTTGTTTTGTAAGAGCGCTTTGAAGTCAAGGAAGCCTTTTAAGTCATTTTTTATGAGACTTTTTCAAGCCTCTTTTCTTAGGAACAGGAAGTGGCATTTAGCCAACAGTTAACAAACTCAAACGCCAAAAGGTTCAGCTCGGGTTTGAGTCTCTGAACCCACAAGTGTTTGAATGGATTCTTGACATGACCCATCTTTGCAGCGTATGCAGTGCCAACAGCCATCATAACAGTCCTAATTACCGAGATGACTCCAGGATCCTAACTGCTTGCCAACTCACAAGTGTTTCTCTAATCAATCTACTTCATGCTAAATTATGACTCATTTAACTTTAAAGGAACTACTTTATTACCCAATCGGCCTGGTGTTTTTGTGACTTTTGTGAGAGCTACTTAAATTGTCACTCTCACAAAGCTAGCTAGATAGAACTTTTAAATCCAGTCACCAGTAAAATCACCCAAGAGTTCAAGTTCACAGGACAAGTGAGCCTTGATGGACCACAAAGTTGTCTACCCACAAAGACAGGGCTTGTTTCAACCACTCCGTTTCTGAGTAAAGAAGATAACATGGATCCTGCCATCCTTTAGAAAAGAAAATACACATTAGAATAACAAATGAAGCATCTGGCTTCAAAAGTTCTCCTTTGATTTATAGTCAACAGTTGTTGTAAGTATAAACTAGCTTCCCTTTCTCAAGAAATTTATAGCCCAAGCGAGCACAGTACTGCCATGGTAGTTCCTACTGCCTACTGCTTTTGGAGTGATGCTGACCAGTAGGCTTTGGAATCATCCTGCTGAGCACTAATTCTGCAATTTGTAGATTATGCAACAGCGAACATGCCAAATAGCAATAGCTGATCCGCATGGTGAATGCTTTAAAGTAATCTCAAAGGTAACCCAGAGAAGGGCAGAAAGAAAGAATTCTAGAAACAGGAGAGTTTCAGTAATTAACACTGCTGTGAAGAGAGGTTGGAAAGAATGCCATATCTCTTCTTTAGAAGGTATTGTAACTCAGTGCGCTGTAGACAGTGTTTATGATCCAAGCTACAGAGCCCGGGGATATGGTGCAGACTACATCCTTACAGATATATTGGATAGCATAGTGGCTAAATGCCTCAGGGCTCTGGAATCAGACAGCCAAGTTTGAAAGCTGACACCATCCATCACTGCATCTGTGATTCTGGGAAAGGGGGGATAAGAGAGCCGATCTCATTGGGCTGTTGTGAGGATTAAAGAAGACAAAGGTGAAGCACAGGGTAGATGCTCCATAAGCTGTGATGAGGTTATTGATGATGACGATGAAAAGGAGGAGGATGTTGTATAGAACCAAGGAAGAGGTATAAGGAGGAAGCAATGAAAAAAAAAAACTTAAAGCAAAAAGAGAAAGCAGTCACTCGGATATAAGTCACCCATTGAGAGTACTGAGCTCCTCATTTGCTTTGTGTGTGCTGAGTCACTTCAGTCATGTCCGACTCTGTGACACCATGGACTGTACAGGCTCCTCTGTGGGTGGGCTTCTCCAGGAAAGAATATGGAGTGGGTTGCCGTTTCCTCCTCCAGGGGATCTACCCGACTCAGGGACTGAACCTGCGTCTCTTGTGTCTCCTGCATCGGCAGGTGGCTTCTTTACCACTAGCACTACCTGGGAAGCCCTCATTTGCTTTCATCTTCCTAAAAATTCGCTTCTCTGTCATGGCTTTAAGTGACAGTGGTGTATTGCAGCTTCTAAAATCATTGTCCTTCCTCTTGGCCTCTTTCAGACCAAGGCTGTCATCAGTCTAATCTTCAGCTTCTCTTGCTGAACTTTGGGCCTTTTCTCCAACTTGCATGTTCCCTTCAGATGCTGTAACAGGACACAGTGCTCCCTCCGGCTTTAATGCCCTCACTTCAATCGCTCGTCACCCTTCAGTGCTCAAGCACCAGGTCCCGTGTATAAGCTGAGGACTCCTTTATGCTGCTTTAGGTGTTTTTTTCCTGCTTTTGCTGCACCTCACTCAGACTATTCCACTGTGGCACTCATCCTGCTGTGCTGGCAATCATTGGTGTGTTTCTCTCTACCCACCCTGATGAGCACGGTGGGGGTGGGGACTGTATCTTACACCTCTGGGTGCACACCTAACACAGCACCTTGAATATGGTGAGATTCAACAGAGACTGGGTGGAGGAGTGAAATGTGTCTAGAGAAATAACAGAAAGGTAAGGTGGGTGGTCTTATCACTTCCATTTTTACCCTGGTAGACTCTAGACTTATTTCAGTCCTCCTAGGGGTTACATCTAGCAAATTTGAGTGTCTGGGAAGTAGTTTACGTGTACAGATAAGTTTTATCTTTCTCTTTGAAAGATACTCAACAGTGATCAATAGGACAGAGTCCATATTGTATTTCCTATGTTATACGTTGAATATCATAGACCAGATTTCAAAGCAGCTTAACCAGGATAGAGGTTTTCCTTGTTTCCTCTTCTATGCCAGGCACTAAGTCAATGAAATGAAAACCCCAAGTTCTCAGAGTCTATTTGGGTAATTGCTTCAGCTCCTTTGAGTGATTCTCCAGTCTTCAGAGTGACTCACAGTGTTTAGTATCAACACTCTTCAATGCCGATGTCAAAGAGTCTTTCCTCTTCAACTTCATGGCTAATAATACCATCACAACATCTTCATGAGTGTGGGACTTGCTGAGAAATTTGTATACAACCCCCCAAACCCAACTGCATGTTTGCTAGGAAAACTGCAAGTCACGGACTGTGAGTGGCTGAGGCGCATGTCTAAGGCATGGCTTACAGCCCAGCTGATGCCCTACTGCAAAGAACTGTGCATTTTGCCTGACTTCAGAGCCATTAAGTGAATTTTTATCCAGAAATTTTCAGTCTAGAGTCCAGTCAATGCCTGAGAGTGGCTTGAAACACTGCACCCTCAGAGATCTACTGCCTAAGGGAAGTGACTGCAAGTCTAAGTTTCTCTCCTGGACCATTTCCCCACCCTCATGCTTAGCTCAGGATTTTTTTTTAAACTACAAGTCATAACCCAATAATTGGTCATGAAATGACCATACCAGTATATTTTGCATAGTAAGAGTAAATATTGTTCCATGAAACTTTTGTTTTCTTTATTAAATTTTACCTGTGAGTAGTGTGATGTGTGTGTTGGGTCTTGACATAAAATTTATTTCTTAACTCTGGGTTGCAGTAAAAACACTTTGAAGGCTGCTGTCTTAGAAATGTTTAAAGCAACCTGGGGTTTGGATGTTGATCAAGGAATCCCAACCACCTTGTAACACCAAGCAGCCAAACTGGAACATTGCTTGGCACAAACTCATGTATGTCATGTGGCTTTTTACCAGGGCCAGGTCTCAATTATTCATAGAAATGAAAGAAAGGATATCTTAAGTAATTTTAAAATTTTGGACTTCTTATGTCTAATTTTATTCATTTTCTCCCTTAATTTGAGAAACATCTACTGAGTATTATATGTCCAGAACTATTCTAGATGCGAGGGGGACAACAATGTAAAAGTCATCCCTGAACTCACGGAACTTAAGATCTTGCCAAAGAAATTAAGTTCTGAGTTACAAAATTAATTGTTTTATTTTCTTTTTTGTTTTAGCTGTTGACTTTTTCTGATGAAAAGGCTAATAAATAGGAACTGGTTAAATAGGTAAACAGCCAAAATTAAAAATTAGGGGAAGATGAACCTGAAAAACCCCATGATTAGCCCCCTTGGTACTCTGAGCAATGGGAGGAATAAGGTCATACACATGTTTGATGTCTAAAGTTGGCCAAGACCCAATAATGTTTGGTTGTTCCTATGAGTCCCATGGACTGAGGAGCTTGGTAGGCTGCAGTCCATGGGGTTGCTAAGAGTCAGGCACGACTGAGCGACTTCACTTTCACTTTTCACTTTCATGCATTGGAGAAGGAAATGGCAACCCACTCCAGTGTTCTTGCCTGGAGAATCCCAGGGACAGAGGAGCCTAGTGGTCTGCCGTCTATGAGGTCGCACAGAGTAGGACACGACTGAAGCGACTTAGCAGCAGCAGCAGCAGCATGAGTCTGGAATGTCTGAATTGTTGTCCTGTGGTCATAGTCATCGGACATCCTGGAAGGACTGAGACGGCCCCGCCCTCTACTTCTGATGCAGGCTTCGAATTCTTCTCTGGGAGCAAAGCTAGGTAGCAAGTTATTTTTCCTTTGTTGTTTATGTTTCTCTGTTTCTAGTTGCTCTGTGCTGCCTTGTAACACTTAGGGATCCTGAGTAAAATCCCTTCAGTGTAATCAGTCGTAAACACGTTTCTTCAACCATTAAAGTAAGGAAAACAACATACTTGCCTTTTAAAGAGGAAAAACAAAGGCCGTGTACCATGGCCTCTAAAAGATGTTCCCATATTTTGTTTACATGGAATTTCAAAAGCTGACAGTGTCTTTCCTTCCTTCCTGCCCCTTGAAGTCATGAAAAGCTTGCCATGGAAGTTTGGTCATTCTAGTTTAAAATATTTATACAGTCTCTCATGTACTCAAGTACTCGTCCACAGTAGAATTCTATAGCGTAAGGGCTTGATATCTTTTAAACTCCTATTTTGTTTTTTCCTTCAACAAACTTGTCTTAACTATCATGTAATTTAACTTTATGATCCATTCCACATTCCTGCAGGAAGTCTTCTTTTAAACATGATTATATACTTCAAGAATGGAGCTGCTAATTTTTTACTGTGTTGCATTTTTTATGGTTGCGCTCCTACTTCCTGGAAGCATGTTTTGGATGACACATCCATAGCAACGGTAGTTTTATTTATAAGTAAACTGAAGAAGAAACGTGGACTTTGGCTCATCTGGGTGTGCAAAGCACATCCAAGTTGTAATTGTAATTATGTCCACTGGTGGTGATATGGTCCAGGGTTTATCAAGATTTCCTAAGAAATCTGTTCTGTGGGAGGAAATCTACCAGCCATCACAACACCAACTGAGACAAACTGATGTGGGAATTTCTATTTTTTTTGTTGAAACATATTTTAAATCTAGTCTTTAAAAATGAGTATAAGTTAGCAATATGGTTGAACTAATGAACAATCTGAGTCTACTCACTAAGAGGCTGAACAAACATATCAAGTACTTAATATGTTAGACATTGTGGGGACTGCAGAGAGAAATAGAATGTCATCTTCAGCTTGAGGAACTGATTCCTATAGAGTGGGTTATGCATGGATAGCAAGATCTGAGGCAATATGTCTTAAAGTCTGGAATAAGTTACATTAAGGTCAAATGAGCTCAAAGCAATGACAAGTGCCTATCTCTAGACTAGGGTAGGTGTCTATGCAAGAGAGGATGAGCCTTGAAGGAAGATTTAACCTAATCACTGGACTATGGGGAAGTGGAGAAAATTCTAGACAAGGTGAGCAGATGAGTAAATGTTGGTTTTCCATTTTGAGTTGAGAATGTAGGGAGTGAGCCAAAAAAGGGCAAGTTTGGGGCTGGAATTTGCATGCTCTTGAATGCTATGTGATAAGAGTTTATACTTTATGTTCTGTAGAAAAGAAAATTTCACAATGATTTTAAACAAGAACGTGACATATTTTTATTATTTTGGTCTTATTTTTGACTGCCATTTGTTTTGTTTTCTTTTTAAAATTTTTGTTGTTTTGGTTTTTTTTTTTGCTATTTTGATTTAATTTTTTGTTTGTATGAGGATGATAAGCCATAAGTAGTAAGTTATTAGAAGAAAGAGAGGCTGGGGGGAGTGTGTCCAGTTTGGATGTGATCATAATAGTCTCCAGGAAGGGAAATTCAATCCTATTGTGAGCAGGAAGGCAAAGCCAGAGCAGAAGGAGAGATGCTGGCAGTCAAATGGACCAGATGGGTAACTGATGGACTAGTAGTGGAGGGCACGTGAGGCAGAAGAACCCAATGAGGATGATGCCAAAGGCTTTGGCTTTTGTGATACAGTAGATGGTAAAATCAGAATAGACTAATGGCTCACGAGAAAAAAAAAAAAAAAGAGTGTTCTGCAGTACTTGTGGGGAAGAACAGGTGAAGTGATTGTTTTTGCTTTGGACAAGGTAGATGGAAACACATATTTAGAGCAGGGCTTCTCAGGTTTTCATGGACATACAGATGATGGGGGTGCTTGTTAAAATGCAGATACTGACTCAGTAGGTGAAGTCTAAAATTCCTATTTCCCCTACCCTAGCTTCCAGCAAATGTCAGTTCTGATGATGGGTTTATGTAGCAAAACCCTAGAGGCTGGGAAAAGAAGTTAGAGTGATTTAGAGGCCATTTTAATAGAGGTCTTAGTTAAAGTCATGGGACCAGAGGCACTGACGTTACAGAGGATAGAATAAAAAGAGAAGTGGGAGGGGAACAGCTGCTGCTGCCAAGTCACTTCAGTCGTGTCCGACTCTGTGCGACCCCATAGATGGCAGCCCACCAGACTTCCCTGCCCCTGGGATTCTCCAGGCAAGAACACTGGAGTGGGTTGCCATTTCCTTCTCCAATGCATGAAAGTGAAAAGTGAAAGTGAAGTTGCTCAGTCGTGCCCGACTCTTAGCAACCCCATCGACTGCAGCCCACCAGGCTCCTCTGTCCATGGATTTTCTAGGCAAGAGTACTGGAGTGGAGATGTGCCTAAACAACAGTGTCAGGTGGGGAACACCAGCCAGCAAGAAGATTTGGAAGGAATAGCCAGAGATGTCTTAAGGAAACATGGGATACTTATAATCATGGAGGAGCTTGAAAAAATAAGGCAGTTCCTAGAGTCAAATGCAAAATGGTTCCAAAAGAATGAGGATCGAGGTCAGCACTGGGGATTAAAAAAATTTAAGGTTGTCCTTTCTGTAAAAAGATAAAAACATGCATAGGTTTTATCTGAGTGATAGACTTGAATAGAAGGTAAAGAGGAAACAGAACTGGGTGTATGTTATAAATATAATTTTTGATAATTAGTTGTTGTATGGAAGCATGCACATAGTTTCTCGAGAGTATTGCTGTTCAAAAAGGGGCTTTTTTTGAGGGGAGGGTAAGACTGCAGAACACTATAAGCTAGTGAAGAAGCCAGCAGAGAAACATGGAGATGACTACTAGGGAAGATAGAGATCTCAACAGGACAGAAGAAGCAAAGGTCAGGAAAGAAAAGAGACATTTATATCTATTTCAGTTATTCATTGCTGTGTTCACCGAACCACCTCCAAACTTAGTGGCATAAAGCAGCCTCACTTTATTACTTCCCCCCTGAGATGGTTCTTCTCCGCTCCATGCCATTTTAGCTGGGCCCACCGGAAGTTGCCACAATTTGCACCAGAATGACCAAAATGTTAGGCTTGTTCCTCTCACTCTTTAGCCCATTTGGCAGAAATGCTAAGGGCTTTCTTTTATCTTCTGGGCTCTCTCTTTCATTTTGTCTCTCCAGTAAGGTAACCTGGAGTTTTTGGTGTGTTTTTTTTTTAATATGATGACTCAGGGAAGAGAAAGCTGCAAGACCTCTAAAGCCCTAGGCACTGACATCGACCCAGCATCAATGCAGTCCTGTTGTTTAGGTCAAAGGAAAGTGCTCTGTAGGTCACAGAGCAGCTGAGAGGATGGGACAAGGGCAAAAATACAGAGATACACGAGACCTGGGGACCGATTATAATAACTTACCACACTGCTTCTAAGACAAAAGAAAAAGAGAGGATTAGCCAAGATAAAGAACAGTTTGAAGTGAGAAGGGAATTTGAAGTAGTTCAGGCTGAATGATTTCACTCAACATAGACTGAAACCAGCTCATCTCTTAAAGGAGTAGTCGTGAAGGGATTTCTGTGAATCAGAGTAATTGCTTTTTTCTTTTAATACAGGGTAAGCCACTCTGGAATTCTGAAATACAGCTGATGTTAGAGGATGCAGCGTGATACAGACTTCATTCAAATAGAAATTTGCATTTTTGTTTTAGTAAAGTATTTTTGAGATGCATATATCATTTGTGGCTTCATATATAATTTTTCATTATATGTGATTTTATTAAAAATGATATCAAGAACTGTGAAGGGTCTGAGGTTTACTGAGATTGCAAGCTAAAGAGTTAGCTTGTCACAGCTTCATGGATGCTGATGGAAGTCAGGGGACTCCAGTGTCACAGTAAAGGACTTTCTCATCCAGAATACCTACTCTCTCCTGGACTGGTTACCTCAGCCCTCAGCTTCAGTGAGAAGGCCACGTGACATCTAGGCACACAGTGGGTTGTATTAGAGGAGAGAAGTCTGACCTTAGGGAACTTGACTCTTTTATAATGGGCAGTAGGCATGCTTATTCTTTTTAAGAAGGAAATAACATATTTATTATACAGTACAATGATTGTCCCATGTCATGGGAGGAAATATCATCTGTGTTTTCTAAGGCTGTAAGCAAGCCTATCCTTTGCTCCAGTGAAAGATGCTATTTCAATCTTCGCGTACCATTTCTTACACAAAGCATCTTTGAAAACATAGTCCAGAGCAAAGACAACCAGTGCCTCTGTTTACAGGATTTGTAGAAATGGGGGAGTCCTGTGGGGAATTGTCTCCCAACTGATTTTGAAATATTACTTCATTGTGCAAGAAATAGAATAAAATCCAAATGAATTTCTACCACGAAAAAATATTTCATAGTAACCTTCAGCACACAGTTGTTTAAAAATATTTTTAAAATTTTAAATTTATGGTGTGTTTATTTATATGTCAGATTTAATATCAACATTTTTCATGTAGGCAATGTAAGTACAAATAAGGCCCTCTTATTAGGATTCATATTGGAGCCTGGGTGATGTATTGGGATTTTTTAAATAAAAGTTTAAACTACGGTTAGAGGTACATCAGTTATCACCATGGTAGGATTTCCATAGAATGCATGAGTAGAAAATATGGAATAATTGGTAAACACATTTGAAGCTGTGCTGTATTGAAGAAGGAATAAATAAATTCACTGTATACAGTTAAGCAGGCGATAAGTATGAGAGTGTTATAATAGAAGCTGTTCTCTATTTAGAACACTGATTTCAGTATTTAGCAGCTTGAGTCTTCGGGGAAATCACAGTCACCAGAATATTGGTGGGCTTATCTTGCAGTGACCATCAATGACCTGCCTAGAATGGCCCTGTGCTGGTGGCCCTGGCTTTATTACCTGGACTCCAGCTCATCTTATTCCCAGAACTACATACAGGACAGCTAGAGTCATTTAGGGATAGGGCATATCCAGGCTACAAATACTCCAAGGGATTTGTTCCAGCCCAGGGTATGGGGAGGGCACGTCAGGACTTGATGTGAATTTACCTTTTGAATAAAGCATGGCATGATATGAGTCTGATGTAGTTCTGGGTGTAATAGAACCCAGGGACCTGTTCGAAGCAAGAAAGGAAGTTTATCAAAGTGTCCATGGGATGCATGCAATTGTTGGTGAAGTTTGAGTACCATCCTTGTTAATCATTATGTAGGTCTTATATTTTTCTATTAATAATAACTTTAAAGACACCAAATATATTTTATCTATCAGTTCAGTTTAGTGCAGTTCAGTCAGTCGTGTCCGACTCTTTGCGACCCCATGAATCGCAGCACGCCAGGCCTCCCTGTCCATCACTAACTCCCAGAGCTCACTCAGACTCACGCCCATTGCGTCAATGATGCCATCCAGCCATCTCATCCTCTATCGTCCCCTTCTCCTCCTGCCCCCAATCCCTCACAGCGTCAGAGTCTTTTCCAGTGAGTCAACTCTTCACATGAGGTGACCAAAGTACTGGAGTTTCAGCTTTAGCATCATTCCTTCCAAAGAAATCCCAGGGCTGATCTCCTTCAGAATGGACTGGTTGGATCTCCTTGCAGTCCAAGGGACTCTCAAGAGTCTTCTCCAACACCACAGTTCAAAAGCATCAGTTCTTCAGTGCTCAGCCTTCTTCACAGTCCTTTATCTATAAACAGATATATATCTTACTATATATTTAATTTAATTCAGTAGATCATGATGGGGGAAGATTGTTAATTCTGAATCGTAGGTAAATAAGTGTGTGAATGAAGATCAGACTCTTAGGAGTGAAGGCAGGACATGAAACAGAATTCAGAATGTTCACTTTCTTACTTCAGGCTCAGAACATAAATATTCATTAAGTTTCTTGTTGTTTTCTCTTAGATTTATATTTGCATTTCTTTTCATTGATTTACTTTAGTTCAAAGTATACAATTTCATTTCAAGGAAGGGACACTAAATCAATTATTTATCTTCTTAATGTTCCAGTTGTGTCTGGTAACTTGATGAAATACACAAGTGGTTTGGAACGTAGCGTTAGTCAATAAGGCCAAAGAGAATAAGGAAAGAAATAAATGGGAAGAATACATATACCAATATCCACTTCTTTTCCAGCCTTCAACATGCTTTCTTGTTTCTCTCGTGATGTCTTAACTCCCTCCTAAACACTGGCTGTCTAGACATAGTACGATTTTCATGTCATTTTACTTTGTTAAACATTTACTTCCTTATTAGTGCATGTTCCTTATTAACAGGCACTTCCTTTGCTTTTCTATCTACTGTCTTCTTATTCTCTCTTTTTACCCCTTCATATATATTTTTTGAATACCAGTTTTTACCACTAGGCATTTAACCCTTTCCAGAGTCAGAGCATTGCTACTAGAATGACATGAAATAGCTTTAGAGGAATTAATACAATGTTAGCTCTGTGGAAAAACTCATGCTTAATGTTAGAAGCTTTCACTTTCCAGATGGAGATCTCTATCATCTAGACCACTCTTAGGCTTTCCCTGGTGGCTCAGATGGTAAAAGAATGTGCCTGCAATGCCAGAGACCTGGGTTTGATCCCTGGGACGGGAAGATCCCCTGGAGAGAGAAATGGAGACCCACTCCAGTATTCTTGCCTGGAGAATTCAATGGATAGAGGAGCCTGGTGGGCTATAGTCCATGGGGTGGCAAAGAGTCAGACATGACTTAGCAACTAACTCTTTCACTTTCACATACTGTCCAGACTAACTCTATGGGGAGATCATTGGAAGGAGCACTGGGGCCCAGATACAGATCCCAGATCCATACTAGTACTTGTATTCTCCTCACTCGGTTCTTCCCTTATTCTCTTAGGCTACATAGACAATTGCTACATTCCAAACCATTGGAGTCTTTCATCAAGTTACCAGACACTATGAAAACATTAAGAAGATACATAATTGATTTAGCATCCCTTCCTTAAAATGAAATTGGACTTTCAGTTCAGTTCAGTTCAGTTGCTCAGTCGTGTCCGACTCTTTGCGACCCCATGAATCACAGCACGCCAGGCCTCCCGTCTATCACCAACTCCCAGAGTTCACCCAGACTGACGTCCATCGAGTCAGTGATGCCATCCAGCCATCTCATCCTGTCGTCCCCTTCTCCTCCTGCCCCCAATCTCTCCCAGCATCAGAGTCTTTTCCAATGAGTCAACTCTTCACATGAGGTGGCCAAAGTATTGGAGTTTCAGCTTTAGCATCATTCCTTCCAAAGAAATCCCAGGGCTGATCTCCTTTAGGATGGACTGGTTGGATCTCCTTGCAGTCCAAGGGACTCTCAAGAGTCTTCTCCATCACCACAGTTTAAAAGCATCAATTCTTCAGTGCTCAGCCTTCTTCACAGTCCAACTCTCACATCCATACATGACCACAGGAAAAACCATAGCCTTGACTAAACGGACCTTAGTCAGCAAAGTAATGTCTCTGCTTTCGAATATGCTATCTAGGTTGGTCATAACTTTTCTTCCAAGGAATAAGCATCTTTTAATTTCATGGCTGCAATCACCATCTGCAGTGATTTGAGAGCCCCCCAAAATAAAGTCTGACACTGTTTCCACTGTTTCCCCATCTATTTCCCATGAAGTGATGGGACCAGATGCCATGATCTTTGTTTTCTGAATGTTGAGCTTTAAGCCAACTTTTTCACTCTCCTCTTTTACTTTCAGTGAAAAAGCTTTTTAGTTCTTCTTCACTTTCTGCCATAAGGGAGGTGTCATCTGCATATCTGAGGTTATTGATATTTCTCCCGGCCATCTTGAGTCCAGCTTGTGTTTCTTCCAGGCCAGCATTTCTCATGATGTACTCTGCATATGAGTTAAACAAGCAAGGTGACAATATACAGCCGTGACGTACTCCTGACCCTCCTTAACAAAACTGAAGGCTACTTGAACAGTATTCCCAATCTCTTTTAAAAAGCATAGCAATTGCTTGGAAAGAGCACCTGGCATTCAGACCTGCTGACAAACATCAGAAAAGCTTTCTGCTGGGCTGACCATGCCAGGGTAAGGACTGGGGAGTATCAGCAGAGGGAGCTGAAATAGTAGAATTATAAGCAGAGGAAACACTTTAGGAAAGAACAAACCTAATTCAAATGTCGTCATAGTACAGTGAATTGCAGGGAAAGCAGTTATCGTAAGAGATTGTCCTGGGAGCGCAAAAATCACACGTGGCCTTTTGAACCAGGAGGACCCCTGACTGCTGGTGTCACGCTGTATCTATCTCAAGCAGTTATTCCTATGTTACCTTTTTCTTAGGTTGGAAGGACTTTGGGTCATACTATTATCTTTCCTTGAACACATGTGCCTATTGGACACCGGGCAGTGAAAAAATGCTCTATTATGATAGGAAGCCATAGCTAGGGGAGCAGGAAGAAGGCTCAGAACCTGAAGGTCTGGATACAATTGGGCAAGAAATAACAAAATCGATACCATTTATCGATTGATTGCTACTGGCCAGGCTTAATGCCAGGATGTGGAGAATTTAGTGAAGGTGAATTTAGTCTCTGTCCTCATGCTTATAAAGTCTGATGAAAATTTGCCAGAAACCAGGGAATTCTTAGACCCTGAAGGTAAACCTGGTACTTCAAGATGCCAGACAAGATAGGACAAAATGCTAGAAGAGAAAGCAGCAGGAGTTTTACTATAGCGATCTTGAAAGAAAGATGCAGACATCAATCGTGTAAGATATCAGGGTCTTGCACAAGTGAGTAAGGAGGACACAGAGGGACAAGGGCAGTGGGTTGATGTGGCTAGAGTAAGAGGGCAGGACCAACAGCAACACAGGCCCAGAAACGCAGGCCATCATTCACTCACTAGTTGGCTTTTGACAGACACCCCTTCCCTCCAAAGAGGACACCCTGTACNTGCACAAGTGAGTAAGGAGGACACAGAGGGACAAGGGCAGTGGGTTGATGTGGCTAGAGTAAGAGGGCAGGACCAACAGCAACACAGGCCCAGAAACGCAGGCCATCATTCACTCACTAGTTGGCTTTTGACAGACACCCCTTCCCTCCAAAGAGGACACCCTGTACATGCAAGCATGGTTAGGGCTTGCTCCTGAAAATAAGGGGGAAGAGTGTAGCTTTACTACTCCTTCCCCTAATCCTCTCCATTTCTATTCTCATCCCTTATTTCTCCCTAAGGGTTGAGGCTCATCATATTTCAGGAACATGCTTGCCACCAAAGCAGTTACAAGCTTGGACTTTGCCATTAAGAAGGTCATTCTCTGTTAAGAAGAGAGATAGGAACCAAAGACGACAATTATTGTTGTTCATTCACTCGTGTCTGTTTGCAACCCCATGGACTATACCTCGGCAGGCTCCTCTGTCCTCCACTATCTCCCAGAGCTTCCTCAAATCCATATCTCATAGAGTTGGTGATGCCATCCTACCATCTCATCTTCTGCCACCCCCTTCTCCTGCTGCCCTCAATCTTTCCCAGCATCAGGGTCTTTTCAATGAGTTGGCTCTTTGCATGATGTGGACAAAGTACTGGAGCTTCAGCTGAAGATGACAATGCAGTACATTTTAGTGTTCAGTTCAGTTCAGTCACTCAATTGTGTCTGACTCTTTGCGACCCCATGAATCGCAGCACACTAGGCCTCCCTGTCCATCACCAACTCCCGNCCTTGGTATCTCTGATTTTCTTGAAGAGATCTCTAGTCTTTCCCACTCTATTATTTTTCTCTATTTCTTTCCACTGATCACTGAGGAAAGCTTTCTTACCTCTCCTTGCTATTCTTTGGAACTCTGCATTCAGATGCTTATATCTTTCCTTTTCTCCTTGGGTTTTTGCCCCTCTTCTTTTCACAGCTATTTGTAAGGCCTCAGACACCTGTTTTCCCTTTTTGCATTTCTTTTTCTTGGGAATGATCTTGATCTGTAAGGAGCGCACACAGGGAGTTATTAAATATGAGTTTCCGTTTTCATGTAAACATCCTATTAGTTTTAGTCCCCTGTAGTTGTAGCCTACAGAAAATCAAGTGTGGCTTTATTCAATGATTATACTTCTAAAGAAGGACAGTTCTAGCAAGAAAACATTCCCTGCTGACACCTCTTGTCTAGAATGTATTAATAGTGCTTTGGGCCCTTAGGACATACATAACTGTAGATGTAACCTTGTTTCATTCCTAACAGCAACGATATGATCTGATGGCTTATACCTTTATAGAAAGAGTAGGTCAGCCCTGGTTTGAGATCTTGCCACTTCTACTTATAAGATATTGGTCCTTGGACAGTCAACAGCTGTGAGCCTCATTGCCCTTCTCTGTAAGAACAGGAATAGTAACACCACTCAGAAATTTTATTGGAAATAATATAATGTGCATATTATATCTACCACCTTGATTAATAAGTGGTATGTACAATTAATTATTACTAATTAAAATCTCAGATACTCCTGTATTTTAGGTACTCCTGGTCATCATTGAGAGGCAGCTTGCATTGCCCTAGTTCCTGATCTTTTTATATCCTCCCTCAGGATACCTCATCAACCACTGAACTTATTTTTTTGTTTAAAATTTTTGGCTGCACTGCAGGACATGGAGGATCTTAGTTCCCCAACTGGGGATTAAACCCATGGCCTCTGTGTTGGAAACATGGACTCTTAACCACTGGATCGCCAGGGAAATCCTCCACAACTGAATTTGAATTTCTAAATTTGTGGTTCTTAATCTTTTTCTACTGAGGAATCACCTGGGAAATTTGTTAAAATGCAGGGTGCTTGGCTCCAACTATAGAGGTGATAAATTCTGTAGGTTTGCAATGAGGTCCACACATGTATTGTTAAAGGCCTCACAGGTGTTTTTGATCCAGGTAATCAGTCTGACCACAGTTTGAAAACCAAGGCCTTGTGCATGAAATGCCCTGTAGCCATCTCAGTCTTTGGCCTCTCATGCTGCTGCTATTGTCTTTCACTTCTCAAGTAGCCGACTGTGTTCAAAGCATTCTGCTAGGAACTGTACACATGTTATTTTATCTTAATAGTAATGCTACCAGTAATTAGCACCCTGGTTTTATATGGAGAAATCTGAAACTGGAATAGTCTAGATAGCCCGTTCACTCACATGTCTGGTCGCTGGGCTGAGATGACTGGACAAGCTGCGAGCTAACTATTGCTCACTCTTTATTTTGTGTCAATCATTCTTTTGTATATATATACACACAGACACACAAAAATGCTCATACAAATATATCTTTTGTATACACATACACAGATGTTGTTGTTGCTAAGTTGTGTCCGACTCTGTCTCCATGGACTGCAACATGCCAGGCTTCCCTGTCCTTCACTGTCCCCTGGAATTTGCTCAAAATCATGTCCGTTGAGTTGGTGATGTTATTCAACTGTCCCATTCTTTGTCATCCACTTTTCCTTCTGCCTTCAATCTTTCCCAGCACCAGGATCTTTTCCAATGAGTCAGTTCTTTGCATCAGGTGGCCAAAGTATTGAAGCTTCAGCATCAGTCCTTCCAATGAATATTCACGGTTTATTTCCTTTAGGATTGACTGGTTTGATCTCCTTACTGTCCAAGGGACTCTCAAGAGTCTTCTCCAGCACCACAGTTTGAAAGCATCAGTTCTTTTGTGCTCAGCCTTCTTTATGGTTCAACTTTCACATCCATACATGACTACTGGAAAAACCATAGCTTTGACTATATGGACCTTTGTTGACAAAATGATGACTCTGCTTTTTAATATGCAGTTTAGGTTTGTCATAGCTTTTCTTCCAAGGAACAGGCATCTTTTCATTTCATGGCTGCAGTCACCATCTGCAGTGATTTTGGAGCCCAATAAAATAAAATATTTAGCCCCATATCAGACTTCCCAACCTGAGGGATCCAGCAAAGGGACTGGGAATACTCAGGGAATATAAAAATATATGTATATTCATATCTGTATATATATGTGTGTGTCCTTAAGCAACATAGTATTATATTTGTAAGATAAGTTCTATCAGTATAGGTTCTATAATCCACTTATTTATGCTGCTATGTAATACTCAATTAAATAAATATAACAGATGTTGAACAATCCAGGATGAAGAGTAATGTATGTGGAGTCTGAATTTAATTTTTAGAGCAGCATTATTCTGGCATCGATTTAGTCTTTCTGAGAGCTCGTTCCAAACAACATAGGATTCTGAAAGGCAGTTTTTGATTGAGTCCAGCAGGGAATGCGGCAGCATCTCTTGGTGTGGTGCATTATCGTGGCCTGATGGCTTCTGAGTGGGTGTAAAACCTGGTCCAGTTCTCTGCAAGATCTAAGATGAGTCATAGAAGGCTCAAGCAGGCCTTTGGGTCAGGCAGCGGTCAAATCTGTTGGCCCGTGTACAGGACTGGACAGAGATTTCTTTGAAAACACGATTATCTTTTCCCTGTCAATGGCTGTTTGTGTTGTTTTCTGGGTTTTGCTGTTAAAAATAAAACTCCTGTGAACATTGTGGATATGTGTCCTGGTGCACATGGGGAACTTTCTCAACGAAATATACCCAGAAGTAGAAGGTTGGAGTCACAGAGTGTGTGCATCAGTTTATTAGGTAATGGTAATTTTTTTCCCCCAAGGGCCTTGTATAGTTTATGCTCCCACAGCAGTGTGTAAGACCTGTGGCATTAATTCCCATAACACTTGCTCCTTTTGGCATCTGATGAATGGACACATCTCTTGCTGGCCAATTTGGGAAATGACAGGAGAGTTGAATCAAAGCAACATTATGGGAGCTATACAGAATCAACATTAGAGATCTTCAGGCAAAGAGTTTGGCTTATTTATTTTTTAAAAAATAATGGAAGTGTCTTGCAGGGTGTTGGCACTTGGAGGTTTAGCATATTCATATTCACTTGATTGTAAAATTCTAGCCCCTGAATTGCTTTTCTATCTGGCTTGCATATTTAAAAAAGCATTTGAAAGCCTGTATGTGTTGCATCCGCTTGAAATAGGCACAGTTCCTATCATGTAGGATTTTTGTGTGGGTTTGTAATAATGGGTTTAATGGCTGAAAGCATACGTAATGTTCATACAAGCGATGAGGTTGATACATCAAAACAGAAGTGGAGGGATGCTCAGAGGCCAAGTTAACAAGAGAAGACATAAACACAAGAAATCTTTAAATGCTTTTAAGTACAGCAGAATTTCAGAGATGTAATTATTTAGGGTGAGTCTGGATGCAGAGCAGCTGTGTCTGCCTAGTGTAGCAGGTGCTGGATCTTCAGCCAATCTCCGTAGTCGGTGCAGATTAAGTTGACTGGGAAAGGCAGCTCTTGCTGTTCCTGTCACTTTCTAACCATCTGAAAAATGAGGCAACGTTTTTTCAGCAGGAAGCCTAATAAACCTTCAAAGAATCACAGAAGGGGCTGGAGAACCCCGGAAGACCAAGGGGCATTGGAACACTAGGAAGAGAAACTTGGAACTTACCTTCTTCACTGCTAAATTCCCAGAAAGAATCCTGCTCAGGTTGGTCGTGGCTCTGAGTGGATATCTCAGGGCCCTGCTCAGTCTGTGAAATTATACGGTGACTCAGCCTTGCCTTTGAGAGACAGGTGTCCACTCCAGAAAGCTACCAACCTACTCAGCAGCCCTCAGCACAATGGTAATCAGCGACTGAGCAGTCAGCATCTGAGTCAGTTGCAGGAAGGCATCTCTGGGACACAGCCAACTTCCCTTTAGAAACAAAATTCAGTTCAACCAAAGCAATTCATACTGCATTCCTATTGCATTCATGGCAGTGAACTGGACATTGCAGAGAGAAAGATAGACAAGGAGCTTGCTTCAAGGAGCTTGCAATCAGACATGTTCTCTGCTTAAAAAGGGAAGAGAGGCAAGAGGGAAAAGAAGTCACACCTGTTGTCAGAGCTAAAATAAGCCTTCACCCTAGCTGGCTTGCAAGTCTGTAATTTGCAAACTTAACATCAGTGATTTTTCAGGAAACGTTCGGGAGCATACATAAAGGACCTGGTACTTTCTTAGGTATGTTTTTACTAGTGAAAGAGACGAAAGGCATAGAACAAAAATCCTCTGAAAATGGAGCTCTGGGGAGAGGTCAGGCCTCTCCCAGCAAAGAGATAACCATCTTTGGAAATGCATCTGCTTCTGTGTGTTTGATACCGTGGCAGGGTGAACCAGACCAATGTCAGCCCAGAAAAATTGGAACGGCCTGAGCATATCTGGAAACAGATACTCCACAGATGGAGAGAGAAGTGGGAGGTTAACTCAGACCACTTGATTTTAATTAAACAGCCTTCTGTAGGGGGAAGCAAGATGGCAGAGGAGTAGGCGGACGTGGAGTACGGCCCTGTCTACGGACGCAGCAGGAGTACATCTTCAGAGGCAGAGGGTCTTCCAGAGCCCCAGGTGAGAGCTGGCAGGAGTCTCTGACCACCCAAAGGGAAACCCTTGGATCCATGCAAAACTCAAGTCCGGCCTGAGCCTCTGGGGTGGGAGTGCTGAGTCCAGGAAACTAGACCGCCAGAGAGCTCCAGACTTCAGGCAATATTAATCAGCAAGGACTCTCACCAAGGTCTCCAGCTATATCCTGGCACCACCCAACTGCCTGTAGCACCCAGCGCAGGATGCCTCACCCAAACAACAAGCCAATCATCAGCAGATAGGCTTCTCGTGGACACTCCCCAAAAAACCCATCTTATACGGCCCTGCCTGTCAGAAGGGAGAAACTTATCTCCCCTCACCAGAACTCAGGCACAAGTCCCTTCTAACATAAAGCCTACACAAGCCACTGGATCAACCTCACCCAACCAAGGAGCAGAGACCAAAAGCAAGAGGAACTACGCCATAGGGAAGGAGACCTCAAATACAGTGAGTTAATGAAACAGCTTTCCGTTTTGTGAACCTGGAAAAGAAAAGGCAAGCAGAGCTGGCAAAGTTCATACGACATTGACTGTCTTTATAATGTCCAGAGAGAAAGTCTCTGAGCCCTAACCCCAGGACCCGTCTCAGCTTCCCTTCCTAAGCGGGGTGGTGTGCATACGACTGGGGCTAAGTGTGAAGTGTTTGAGAAGCACAAAGTCATAGAAGGCGGCTTTAATCACCTTGGCGTGTATCCGAAGAGAGGGTGGATGTAGCTGTGATATTTGCTATTTAGGGATGTTTGACAGAACACCTTTGAGGGAGGGAACACGAGTTCGTGGTTAGCAGAACAGATGGACGGAAGGGCAGCCCAACCCTGCTTCCACAGTGGGCTCCAGCACTCTTGGGTCACATTTAGGATGCAGCCATCCAGAAACATCAAGAGGCCAGATGCAGGAAACTTGCCAGGGTCCAGGTGTACACAAAGTTGGGGGTGAACTAGTTTGCAGCTTAGAACTAAAGCCGACTCCGGTTCTCCTTCTGCTGCAGGATTTGTAAGACTGCAGTGGAGAAAGGACAAGTGAAAGGAATCTGTAGTTGCCTCTCTCACCTTCGTTTGCCCCTGATGTTACTAATGCCAAGCTTTCCCTCCCTCATCTCCTACATACTTAGCTTATTTACAATTGATTACCCAGAAAACATAGTAGCAGCCATTACTGATATTCTAATACTGAGCATACAGTGCCTAGGTCAGTTGTCCTCAGCTGGGGGAGATGTCCTTGCAGGGGAATGTCTGGCAGTATCTGGATCTGTTCTGGGTTGTTGCAACTAGGGAGAAGATGCTAGTGGTAGGTAGCAAGTAGGGGCAAGTGATGCAGCTAAACTATCCTACAGTGCATGGGACAGGGCCCTGGGTCCCAAATGTCAATAGTGCTAAGGTTAAGAATCCCTGGTCTGTTAAGATTAGTTTTTTTGCAAAGAAAATCTTGGAAAGGTTAAGTGGGGTTGGATGAAGTTGTGTTGGTCGATCTAATTTCATAAGGCTGATTTTTTGGCTTTTCTTCATTGACCATTATGTATTATCAGGCAGTTTTCCTTTTTTAAAATTTTTATTTACTTAATTTATTTTACTTTACAATATTGTATTGGTTTTTTTTTTTTAGAAAGTAAAACAAATGATTTTATTTATTTTTAATTTTTTAATTTTTAATTTTTTTCCATCTCAGGTGTACATGAGTTCCCAATCTTGAACCGCCCCCTCCCCCCCACCTCCCACCCCATATCAACTCTCTGGATCATCCCCGTGCACCAGTCCCAAGCATCCTGTATCCTGTATTGAATATAGACTGACGATTTGTTTCTTACATGATAGTATACATGTTTCAGTGCCATTCTCCCAAATCTTCCCACCCTCTCCCTCCAAGTCCAAAAGTCCATTCTATGCATCTGTGTGAAGCTCCACACTGTTCTCCATAGTGGCGGTACTGGTTTGCATTCCCACCAAGAGTGTAAGAAGGTTCCCTTTTCTCCACACCCTCTCCGGCATTTATTTTTGGCTGTGTCGGATCTTCATTGCTGCACACGGGCTTTCTCTAACTGTCGCAAGTGGGGGCTGTTCTCCAGTTGCAGTCCTCGGGCTTCTCATTGCTGTGGCTTCTCTTGTGGAACATGGGCTCTGGGACGCTGGGGCTCAGTAATCGCAGCACATGGGTTCAGTAGCTGTAGCTCCTGAGTTTTAGAGCACAGGCTAAGTAGTTATGATGCAGGGGTTTGTCCCAAGGCAATTGGATCTTCTGGATCAGGGATCAAACCCATGTCTCCTGCTTGGCAGGCAGATTCTTGACCACTGAGCCACCAGGGAAGTAGCAGGCTGTTTTTATGATGCCTTTGACATGAAGCTTCTTTGTATAACTCGGATCATCACTCTTGTTTTTGAGAAATGCTGTTGTTCAGTCACCCAGTCGTGTCCGACTCTTTGTGACCCTATGAACTGAAGCACTCCAGGTCTCCCTGTCCCTCACCATTTCCGCAAATTTGCCCAAGTTCATGTCCACAATACAGGGGACTTGAGGAATGTTGTAAGTCACAACAATTTGAATTTCATCTTTGCTCAGTTTATTGCTGACTTTGAAATAGAAGGGAGATTTCATACTAAGTCCTCTAATCTATATTTTCTTTTTTTTTAAATTTAAATTTAAATTTTTTTTTCATCTCAGGTGTACATGAGTTCCCAATCTTGAACCACCCCCCCCACCTCCCACTCCACATCAACTCTCTGGATCATCCCCGTGCACCAGTCCCAAGCATCCTGTATCCTGAACCAAATNAAAGCCCTTGTCTGAACAGTGGCTATAGAAGCACATCTCCCACGAGCCTAGGGGAGATGGGCTCAGGTTTCAGCCCCGCCCCGCCCCCGCCCCCGCCCCTGCCAGGGGATCTTCCCAACCCAGGGATTGAACCCGGATCTCCCACTTTGCAGGCAGACTCTACCATCTGAACCATCTCCCTTCCCTTTAGGCCTATGGAAAGATGAAGTGCAGGGTACACGGACACACAGGGCACCTAGCAGGTGCTTGAGGGCTGAGAAGTAATCCAGGCAGTGTCAAGGTTAGAGGATGTGTAGGCATGGCTTTGGGTGACTTTTCTGGAAGGTGGGACATCATCCCTGAGGTCCAAGGCAATAACCTCCTCCAGCAATTCATTCTCCCTGGAGGCTCAGCTCTAAGCCATCCACAGCCTGCCCTGTTTGACCCCTTCTCTGATGGGCGTTCACCCACCACCATCTCACATGGCAGTTTGAAAGACATCCTTTTGTTAATCTTGCAATGAAGAGAAACCATCTTTAAAGTGAGGCGAGCAGCCCTCCTGAGGGCCCTTGTCTTCTTAGAATTCTCAGTATTACTGTGTCTGTTCTGTCCTTGTGCTGAGAATTGGCTCAAACCCAGGGTCTGGGTCTGCCAAAGCTTGCTAGGCTGGGACTTCAGGCACCCTGTCCAGGGGTTTCTGGTCTGCCCTGGATTTCTTTATTGGAAAGAGACTGGTCTGGAATTCAGTATGAACAGCAGGCAAGAGGAGTTCTGATTCCCCTCTCCCCACCTCTGCTTGGCCTGGCTCAGCGGGGCAGTTTCAGAGCCCAGAGGGCAGAGGGCTCAGCACCCATGCATCCCATGAGGGTGGAGGCGCTTTTCCAAGTGCAGCTGGGAGCAAGTGGATAGGAGGAGGGAGCTGCCTGGTGAGATGAGAGCAGAGGCAAGAAAAAGAAAAGGTCATGGCAGTTGAGCCCTGAAGAGGAGGGAAGGGGAGTGATGCCAATCCCTAGCCTGACATGGGGAAACAGGATGTAGCCTCTGAACTCTGTCTTCGAACAAGGGCCCCAGATGGAACTGCACTGGACTGTGGAACCTGCCTTTGAGTCCCAAGCTAACACCACCTGGTTGTTTCGCCTCTCCAAGCTTCCTTGCAGAAAATGAATAACACTAGTTGGTAATTGCCTTCATGAAGTTGTTAAGAGGATCAAATGAGAAAGTGCATGCAAAAGAGCACAATGGAAAGAGGAACATGGAAACTTACATTACCAAGTGTAGAATAGAGAGCCAACGGGAGTTTGCTGCATGGCTCAGGAAACTCAACAGGGGCTCTGTATCAACCTAGACCAGTGGGGTGGGGAGGGAGATGGGAGGGAGGTTCAAAAGGGAGGGGATATATGTGTACCTATGGCTGATTCATGNAAACTTACATTACCAAGTGTAGAATAGAGAGCCAACGGGAGTTTGCTGCATGGCTCAGGAAACTCAACAGGGGCTCTGTATCAACCTAGACCAGTGGGGTGGGGAGGGAGATGGGAGGGAGGTTCAAAAGGGAGGGGATATATGTGTACCTATGGCTGATTCATGTTGCCCTTTGACAGAAAGCAACAAAATTCTGTAAAGCAATTATCTTTCCCAAAAAAAACCACAGAGGATGTGTTCAAAAAACAGTCACTGTCTCTTGGGAGGAAAAGTCACTTCATCACACTGATTTTATTTTTTTTAATGATCTCAGTTCTTTTTTTAAAGGATTTATTTATTTTTGGCTGTACGAGGTCTTTGTTGCCGCATGCAGGCTTTCTCGAGTTGCAGGGAGTGGGGGTTACCCTCTAGCGGCGGTGAGCAGGCTTCTCATTGCTGTGGCTTCTCTTGTGGTGCACAGGCTCAGTTGTCACGTGGCATGTGGGGGTCTTCCCAAAGCAGAGGTTGAACCCGTGTCCCCCACATTGACAGGCAGACTCAAGCACTAGGCCACCAGGGAAGTCCATTGCACTGATTATTTTTTTTCCTGTTCCTCTTGTTTTATTTATTTATTTATTTATTTTCCGTCTCAGGTGTACATGAGTTCCCAATCTTGAACCCCNTTTGAGAAATGCTGTTGTTCAGTCACCCAGTCGTGTCCGACTCTTTGTGACCCTATGAACTGAAGCACTCCAGGTCTCCCTGTCCCTCACCATTTCCGCAAATTTGCCCAAGTTCATGTCCACAATACAGGGGACTTGAGGAATGTTGTAAGTCACAACAATTTGAATTTCATCTTTGCTCAGTTTATTGCTGACTTTGAAATAGAAGGGAGATTTCATACTAAGTCCTCTAATCTATATTTTCTTTTTTTTTAAATTTAAATTTAAATTTTTTTTTCATCTCAGGTGTACATGAGTTCCCAATCTTGAACCACCCCCCCCACCTCCCACCCCATATCAACTCTCTGGATCATCCCCGTGCACCAGTCCCAAGCATCCTGTATCCTGTATTGAATATAGACTGACGATTTGTTTCTTACATGATAGTATACATGTTTCAGTGCCATTCTCCCAAATCTTCCCACCCTCTCCCTCCAAGTCCAAAAGTCCATTCTATGCATCTGTGTGAAGCTCCACACTGTTCTCCATAGTGGCGGTACTGGTTTGCATTCCCACCAAGAGTGTAAGAAGGTTCCCTTTTCTCCACACCCTCTCCGGCATTTATTTTTGGCTGTGTCGGATCTTCATTGCTGCACACGGGCTTTCTCTAACTGTCGCAAGTGGGGGCTGTTCTCCAGTTGCAGTCCTCGGGCTTCTCATTGCTGTGGCTTCTCTTGTGGAACATGGGCTCTGGGACGCTGGGGCTCAGTAATCGCAGCACATGGGTTCAGTAGCTGTAGCTCCTGAGTTTTAGAGCACAGGCTAAGTAGTTATGATGCAGGGGTTTGTCCCAAGGCAATTGGATCTTCTGGATCAGGGATCAAACCCATGTCTCCTGCTTGGCAGGCAGATTCTTGACCACTGAGCCACCAGGGAAGTAGCAGGCTGTTTTTATGATGCCTTTGACATGAAGCTTCTTTGTATAACTCGGATCATCACTCTTGTTTTTGAGAAATGCTGTTGTTCAGTCACCCAGTCGTGTCCGACTCTTTGTGACCCTATGAACTGAAGCACTCCAGGTCTCCCTGTCCCTCACCATTTCCGCAAATTTGCCCAAGTTCATGTCCACAATACAGGGGACTTGAGGAATGTTGTAAGTCACAACAATTTGAATTTCATCTTTGCTCAGTTTATTGCTGACTTTGAAATAGAAGGGAGATTTCATACTAAGTCCTCTAATCTATATTTTCTTTTTTTTTAAATTTAAATTTAAATTTTTTTTTCATCTCAGGTGTACATGAGTTCCCAATCTTGAACCACCCCCCCCACCTCCCACCCCATATCAACTCTCTGGATCATCCCCGTGCACCAGTCCCAAGCATCCTGTATCCTGTATTGAATATAGACTGACGATTTGTTTCTTACATGATAGTATACATGTTTCAGTGCCATTCTCCCAAATCTTCCCACCCTCTCCCTCCAAGTCCAAAAGTCCATTCTATGCATCTGTGTGAAGCTCCACACTGTTCTCCATAGTGGCGGTACTGGTTTGCATTCCCACCAAGAGTGTAAGAAGGTTCCCTTTTCTCCACACCCTCTCCGGCATTTATTTTTGGCTGTGTCGGATCTTCATTGCTGCACACGGGCTTTCTCTAACTGTCGCAAGTGGGGGCTGTTCTCCAGTTGCAGTCCTCGGGCTTCTCATTGCTGTGGCTTCTCTTGTGGAACATGGGCTCTGGGACGCTGGGGCTCAGTAATCGCAGCACATGGGTTCAGTAGCTGTAGCTCCTGAGTTTTAGAGCACAGGCTAAGTAGTTATGATGCAGGGGTTTGTCCCAAGGCAATTGGATCTTCTGGATCAGGGATCAAACCCATGTCTCCTGCTTGGCAGGCAGATTCTTGACCACTGAGCCACCAGGGAAGTAGCAGGCTGTTTTTATGATGCCTTTGACATGAAGCTTCTTTGTATAACTCGGATCATCACTCTTGTTTTTGAGAAATGCTGTTGTTCAGTCACCCAGTCGTGTCCGACTCTTTGTGACCCTATGAACTGAAGCACTCCAGGTCTCCCTGTCCCTCACCATTTCCGCAAATTTGCCCAAGTTCATGTCCACAATACAGGGGACTTGAGGAATGTTGTAAGTCACAACAATTTGAATTTCATCTTTGCTCAGTTTATTGCTGACTTTGAAATAGAAGGGAGATTTCATACTAAGTCCTCTAATCTATATTTTCTTTTTTTTTAAATTTAAATTTAAATTTTTTTTTCATCTCAGGTGTACATGAGTTCCCAATCTTGAACCACCCCCCCCACCTCCCACTCCACATCAACTCTCTGGATCATCCCCGTGCACCAGTCCCAAGCATCCTGTATCCTGAACCAAATTATATTTTCTTATTTTGAGTAAGCAGGAAGATTCTCCTTGTCTACTGGTCTTTTTTTTTTTTTGCTCCTGAGGAAATTATTTATTCATCGAGAATCAACAACATATTTTGGATGGTCATTGCTTGAATATTTATTCTCCCTTAATTTATTTAAATTCAATAACTTCTATTTATAGCTCCATTATTTATATCGTTTGTTCAGGAGAGTGAATCAAGCAAAAGAGTATAGTTGAAACCTGCAGAAATGTCCTACGCCTGGCTGTGTTTACACTTTCTTCATGATCTTTCAGAGTCATGACTGCTTCTAGATGGTATGGCAGTTTGTTTTGCTGGGCTGAGCTCCATAACTTGGTATATGGCAGAAATTTGGAAATCTAGTGCAGATGCCCAACAATTAGTTGTCCTTGAATAGAAAGCACTGTTAGTGAGAAGATTCTTAAATTTTTTCCCATTCTTTAATATATGAATATTTGGGGATATAGGTAAAATAATCAACTAAGTAACTAAAAGTATTTAAGTCTTCTGCATTGTGGACATGAATTTGGGCAAACTTCAGGAAATGGTGAGGGACAGAGAGGCCTGGAGTGCTTCTGACCATGGGGTTGCAAACAGTTGGAGGCAACTGGGCCACTGAACAACAATGACATTTCTTAAATTTGGTACTATTTACACATTTAAACTACCATTATTACACAGTAACTGAGCGAGATTCTTTCCACTTCTAATTTTCTTGTAAAACAATTTTGCTCAATTTGTCAATGTATCTTCAAACAGGTGGTTCTTCATCATCACCAGAGCAACTTGTTAGGCTCACTTGGATCTCATTTTCCCTGTCATATTCCATATATTTTTGAGAAGCGCTACTTTTGAATTGGGCTTCTCAGGTGGCTCGGTGGTAGAGAATCCACCTGCAATGCAGGAGACGTGGGTTTGACCCCTGGGTTGGGAAGATCTCCTGGAGAAGGAAATAGCAACTCTCTCCAGTTTTCTTTCCTGGGAAATCCCATGGAGAGAAGAGTCTGGTGGCCTATAGTCCACGGGGTGTAAAAAGTTAGATAGGACTTAGCAACTAAACAACAACTTTTGAATTATATATGATGTTGCCATTAGAAATTTTATCCTACACTATAGGTGATTGTTCATATAACATTGAGTTACTCTTTTCATTCATTTGTTAAGTGTATTTTTACAATGTTCACTTGTAACTGGTCATATATCTGTAAGAATGATTATGTATGTTCAGAATATTTTACAGGTTCTGAAGATGGCTTCTGTAAGCATCCCAAACTAGCAGGGATAGAAGTCACTACAGTAGAACCTTTCTGCCATAAACTATATTTTTTGTTCATAATAAGGTAATTGTAATGGCATCTTCTAAGGTGACTGATTCTTTAAGGTGACCCCCTCTTTTTAAGGTATAATTTATTGAAATGGGAAAAAAAATCTCTGACCTAAGTATCTGACCATACAAAGCATGTAACTGAATTTTTCTGATTTGGATCATTCAGTGTTGTTATGAGACTTACACTTGGCCTTCGTTACCTGATAGCTCAGTTGGTAAAGAGTCCATCTGCAATGCAGGTGACCCTTGTGGCTCAGCTGGTAAACAATCTGCCTGCAATGCGGGAGACCTGGGTTCGACCCCTGGGTTGGGAAGATCCCCTGGAGAAGGGAAAGGCTACCCACTCCAGTATTCTAGCCTAGAGAATTCCATGGACTGTATAGTCTACGGGGTCACAAAGACTCAGACTGAGCAACTTTCACTTATACTTGATAATACAGAGAAGAATTAATATGATATCTGGAAACTGGTTTAAGAAAAAATGCAATCTAAATTCAGTTAAATTTTACTTAAATAATTCATTTAAAAGCTACTCCCTATAGGTTTTTCCTAGCCCCTGTTCCAAACCCTAAGTTGTAGAAAAGTCTCTTATTGCTTAAGGGAAGACTCTCTAACTAATGCCCACATGGGGGAAACTGCAGAGCACAGGTGCTCCATTTATATGACTTCATCCTGAAACTACCACATGTTTACCCCCAGAGAGGCAGCAATATGTTTCTGAAATAATATGTAAAAAAAAAAACTTTAAGGAAAGAAAATGAATAAAACATCAAACCAAAGTGCATGGTTTCCAGGTGTACATCCAAGACAGCTTTTTGACAGATGTAAATATTTCCTGAGTAATTACCCTTATCTTCTGATGTGTAGCCTTAATGTCATTTAAACAACATAAATGCAAGTTAGGTTGTTAAAAAACAGAATTCCACCTGGATTTCAACCTCACTTCCAACATTTACTACCTGGGGACCAGCCACCACTTCTTTTCAACTTTCTTTAAGGATGCTTTTCAAGGTGACTACCAAAAACAGAGAAGATAATACATTTGGAAATGCCTGGCACATAAAAAGAAAGTTGGAAAGTGAAAAAACAAAAGTGTTAGTCACTCAGTAATGTCTGACTCTCTGTGACCTCATGGACTGTGGCCTGCCAGGCTTGTCTGTCCATGGGATTTTCCAGGCAAGAACACTGAAGTGGGTTGCCATTCCCTTCTCCAGGGGATCTTCCTGACCCAGAGATTGAACCTGGTCTCCTGCTTTGCAGTCAGATTCTTTACTGTCTGAGCCACTAGAAAATCCCCCAAAATAGTTGAAACTGATTAATAAAAGCATAAAATGTTGCTGATAATTTAGTGATTATTAGTTATATCTTTCATCGACAATAATTTATTTCTACCATTTTGATTGTAAAAGATTATTTTGAAGGAACTATAACAATATTCTATATATTTTGAGAAAAATTATAAATAATTTTGCTTTCAAAATATGAAGTAATGGAAGCTAGGAATGGATAAGCCATTTTAAGCTTTTCTTTTTTTCCCCCAAGTGAGTTTTTCCCTGGTTCAGTTTTCAATAGAAATGGGATATAGAATTTTCCTGCCAAGTGTCCCTGGAAAGTTTTCACACAAAGGAATCGCTTGTTCTTTGTTTATTTGGTCCTGTGGTCCTATGGTCTGAATCAGGCCAGAGTATAAACTTTGACCAAGAAACTGAAACCTGTGGACAAGACAGCAAACTAGCACAGGAGACTGGCTTGCGTAAGCTCAACCTGGAAACGCTACACAGCAACACGGAGGGTGATAGCAACCACAGTGAGCTCTAGTGATCACCAAGGGTGTTAGGGTCGTTCTCCGGGAGGTGAGCAGCTGTCCTGACCTGAAGAGAACCAGATGCTGCGAACTAGGGGCTGCTGTGAGAAGGAGCTTTCTAACTGTCCTCATCTCTCCAGCCAGCATCGCCCTGGCTGAATTGTTGTTTTCTCCATTGCGCTGTAGTGAGGGGACACCGCAGCCCCGTGCCAGCTCCAGGGGATGAGCCAGATAACAGTGAAAGGGTGGGGCAGGAACCCTGATCATTACTGTCTCAAGCAGGGAGGCTGGTAGCCTTTCCTTGTTTAACGGACAAGATAATTACAACAGAGGGAATCAGACTCTAGGAATAGCAGTGTTTGGGCAAAAGAAGTGGGAGTTTGGTGAAAGGCAGGATCGAGGATTGGAGCAGATGTGCTGTTGTTATTGACTCACTAAGTGGTGTCCAACTCTTGCGACCCCATGGACAGTAGCCCACCAGGCTCCTGTCTCTGTGGGATTTCCCAGGCAAGTTGCCATTTCCTTCTCCAGGGGATCTTCCTGACCCAAGGGATTGAACAAGAGTCTTCTGCTTTGGCAGGCAGATTCTCTACCACTGAGCCACCAGGGAGTAGATACAGAGACTTCCAAATTTGCAATAATAGAGGCTCTTCTCTCTTAGTCATTTCCATAACCTCCCAAAGGTACCAGGAGAGGAATATGTGCTAGGTCTAAGTTTTACTTTCTGCTCCAATTAAGTGCTCCCAGATAAGGTAATCAGTAGTCCTAGCAGAATTTAAGTTCATAGGAAGAGGAAAGAAAAAAAAATTTTTTTTTAAATAAAGGTAATTGAGGAGATGTACTAACTCTTTTTTTGAGGTGTATTACCTCTGAAAAGAAAAATAGGTACTGAAGACCCTTATCAGAGCAAGCTGAATTAATGGCCCAGATAAAGCAAGAATTTAAAATCAATGATTATCTTCAGTGAGAAGGGCAAAATATTACAAATATGGATCAGGGAAATCAGTGAAGAAGAATCAAATAAAGATAGGAATAAAATACATAACAGAAGAATTGATATAGCCAAACAATGAATCAGTGAGATCAAGGACTTAGCTACAGAATTTTCCTAGAAGTTGCAATAAAGGAATAGAGAGATGGAAAATATCCAAGAATAACTAAAACACAGAAAGAAGATAGAAAGGTCAACTTTGATCTATTAGATAAAATGAATGGAGCTCAGCATTTTTGTTGTTGAAATAATGGCTAAATATTAAAGATAGAAGAATCAGATCAAAAGGGCCTGTAGAGCAAGAGCCAACATTGATAAGGAAAACCCCAAATCTTGACACGAGGTGTTTCATTTAAAATATCAAAGACAAAATTCTCAAAGTGTCTAGAAAAAAACATCTTTCTATAAATTAATTAACATCAAAAATCTCAATGGCAACTGTAGAATATGAAAGTAATATTTTTAAAATACTGAAGAAAAATAATCTCATTTAAGCTTGCATATACAAGTAAATTATTATTTAAACATGAGACTGATTAAAAGCATTCTGAAATACATGTACAAGTCATATAAAGCATTAACTCTATAGAAAACATTCTACAGAAGGTCCTATGGAGAGAAAACACATGGTTTCAGAAGAAATAAACAATGGCAATAAGTGTGTATAATTATTTGTATATATCTATAACAGAGCTATCTAGTAGATTTTTATTTTTGATGGAAATGTTCTATATTTGCTGTCCAATCTGATAGTCTTTAGCCATATATGGCTATTATTATGTAAAGTGTGGCTAATGTGGCAAAAAAATAAACCCTGAGCTTTAAATTGTAAGGAATTTATATTTGAATCATCATCTGTTGTTTGTGGGTTATTACATGTATGGTAGAGCTTTATAATAATCTAAGTAAAAATTGTAGATTATACTAATATATGGTGAGAAGGAACAAGGAGAGATCAGGAGATTTTGATGGAAAATCGAGGTCCTTTTGTTTAAGGGGAAGAAATAGGTATTAATGGGCTCTAAGAAAATAAAGTATAAAGTTTAATACATTAGCAACCAAAAAATAGAGGATGAATTTTAATTTTCAGACCAGATGGAAAAAATTGATCTAGTCAATGAAAGGCAGAAGGTGAGGAAAAAATTAAATAAGACTAAAGGATAATTACATGAAAAAATGAAGTAGAAGTAAATCATGACAGTAATTAAAGTAAATGTAAAGAAATTAAACATGCACATCAAATCAGTGAGACACTCAGTGGAAATAAGGTGCCACAATACATTGTCTACAGGATAAATTTAAGATGAAAAGAAACAGAAAAATTGAAACTAAATAGTCAAAAATATGGAAAACTGATCAATTTCAGTAAGAGATAAAATGCAATTTAAGCTGTTAAATAATATAAGTAAAAGATATAAATGTTATTTATATTAGGAAAATAAAGATTAAAATATAAATGATGGAAAAATACTTGTATTATGAATGAATACTTGCATGAATACTTATGAAAAACGATGAGTATAAAGTAGGTAGATCAACAACTGTAATTAGTGTTGTTAACAGATGTCTGAGAAGAAAAACTGATCAAGAAGACAAAAATGAAAAAAGGAAGGATTTAGAATATTTGAGGGAAAAAACCTTAGGATTAGTAAACTAAATTGGTAGATGTAAACAGAATTTTATACTCTGAAACATAGGATACACATTCTTTTTGCATGTACATGAATATTTATAAATGAAGACTCAAATTTTATAAAGGCAAAGTCATAAAATTAGAGATCAATAACAAAAACATAGTTTTAAAAGACCTGCAGATAACCTCATATAATATAGAGATCAAAGTATTATGAGTTTATCATGAAGAACAGAATGGGTAAAAATTTGAAAACTGAGATTAAATTAATGAACTTCTGGAGCTATGTATAATACAAAATTGTTACAGAATTAGATAAAAAACTTGGATATGATATTTATCAGGGAAGAAATTAAAATATAATCAAATACCTATTTGCCCCAAACAGCTCCAATACCAACTTGTTTTAAATATGCATTTTACTTAACTCAAGGAACAGGTAATTTCTATCTTACATAACAAAAAGCTTCCAAACTCAATTACCTCTAATAGCATTTAACATATACATAATCATTGAATATATTTTTTTCCCAAAGAAAATATTTTAATACCAGATGTTCTATTAAAGTACATAACCTCCAGCAATAGTCATAACCATTGAAAAAGCTGTAGTTATATAACCTTTAAAAATGGAGACAAGAAAAGTGATTTTCCCAATTGCTACAAATGTTCGACATAATATTGAAAAATCTTAGTTAATGCAAGAGAATAAGAAAAATAAATTGGGTGCATAAGAATCAAAGGGGAGCAACAAGTCTCATTTATTTACAGACAATGGGACCTTTAAAAACAAACAAACAAAAATCAATGGAGAAACTTAGAATTTATAAAACTGAGCAAAGTTATTTAATATAGGTGGTGCTAGTGGGGTCGCACAGAGTTGGACATGACTGAAGTGACTTAACAGCAGCAGCAGCAGCAGCAGCGGTAAAGAAATTGTCTGTCAATGCAGGAGACTAAGAGCTATGAGTTTGATTTCTGGATCCAGAAGATCCCCTGGAGAAAAAAGTGGCAACCCACTCCAGTATTCTTGTCTGGACAATCCCATGGACAGAGGAGCCTAGTGGGCTATAACAGAGTGGCAAAGAGTCAGCCAGCACAAGCGACTAAGTACCACAGCAGCACAGACATTTCAAATCAATAGCACTTTTTAATACCAACCTTGAAAATATAAAATATAAGACATTATTGATAGTAATAACATTTCTAAATGAATTCACAAATTAACATAATAAAGAATCCAATCTGTTATGTAGTTCAGGAATTGGAAGAGGGTCTAAGGTGAATCTGGTTAGTAGCTTTCCAAAGAATTATTTAATAGAAATTTATGCTTAGAATTTAAGAAAACCTTTTTCTTAAACTAGTTTCCAATTGTAATACCAAATTCTTCTCAGTGTTTCCAAGATATAATCAAGTAATACATGAGTTACTCGGATTCGAGAACAAGTCTCATAATATCCAGTCAGTCGCCTACGTACATAGACGGTGTGTGTAATGTTGGTAACCTCTAAACTGCCCCTTCAGTGAATCCTGCCTCCTGGTTTCACGTGGGTGTGCTTAGTCACTCGGCCATCTCCAGCTCTCCTGGTTTCATGCCTTTGTGTAATTCTCTTACCTTGCCTGTGGGTTGGATCTTGTACCCATCTTCCAGTACACAGAATGTGGAAAAGGATACAAGATATCACATCTGAGATGAGGTGGTGAAGAAGCTGTGGTTTCTGTCTTGCTCTCCTTTTCTTTCTACCTTCCTCTTAGAGAAGCTAGATACCTGCTGTCAGCGACACTTAAGGAAAGGCCACGGGGCAAGGAACCAAAGGAGATCCTTGCTGTAACCAGAGAGAAACTGATTTGATCAAAAATGCCGTGAATGAACTTAAAGCCAACTACCCCCAGTTGACTCATTAGAGCAGGGGTCCCCAGCCTCCAGTCCATGGATTGGTATCTCTGGTCAGATCAGCAGCAGCATCAGATTAGAAAGTGCACAATGAATGGAATGCACTTGAATCATCCTGAAACCACCCTTCCCACCTCTGGTCCATGGAAAAACTGTCTTCCACAAAATAGGTCCCTGTGCCAGAAAGGTTGGGGAGCACCTTTGTTTTAGATGAGACTGCAGGCCCTGCTGACAAACACTGACTGTGGCCTTTTGAGAGGCCTTGCAGAAAAGATACCCTGTGAAGCCACACCCAGATTCCTGACTCACAGAAACAGTGAGACAATCTGTTTGCTGTTGTGAGCTGCTACCTTTTGCTGTAATGTGTTATTCAGCATGAGATAAATAATGCAGACAGTTGCCCAAATAAAAGACCTATTAGCTAAAGAGAAATGTGAATGGTGTGTACTTTAAACTGAGGATGAGGCTCTACCTAATATACTTGTGGACTAAGTGATAACGCAAACCAAAAATTTCATCATATTTCCATGAAGGCCTTAGAATCACTGAATCTGCTCAATCAGAACTAGGTCACGAGACACGGCTGATACTGTAAATTTGTGCTGATTCATTTAGTCCCCATTTGAACTACTTCATCCTTTACCTCCTTGTACCATGGAGCTGGAAAGCAGCTATTGAATTTCCAAGTTTTCTAGATCATGAGCATAGCTCTGTGCGGTAATAGGAAGTCAGAAGTTCCTCAGGCGAGAGTTTCATTTTTCAGATGAAAAAACTAATTTTTTCCTGGGAGAAGGATTTGCCTTATCTTCCGTGTGTTCTTTCTGCTTTGAACATAAAAGTGACATTTAGATGTCCAAGACATCTCGCAACAATGACCACCAGGAGGAGAAACTGCATGCTAGAAATGGAGGAGCGGAGAGCTGGAAGGTTTCTGAATTGCTGATGGCATTGTTAAGGAGAAGGGCTAGTTTAGACTCCTTGGTAATGTATCAGATACACTGTTTCTTAGTCAAACATTGTGATAGGATTTTCTGCTATTCACAGCTGAGTGTATTCCTAACTGGAATAGGACAATAATTTTAGTATTTTGTATCAAGATTTCCTAGGTTATGTAAAGTGAAGCGAAAGTGTTAGTTGCACAGTTGTGTCCAATTCTTTGCAACCCCGTGCACTGTAGCCCTCCAGGTGCCTCTGTCCATGGGATTCTCCAGGCAAGAACACTGGAGTGGGTTTCCATTCCCTTCTCCAGGCAATTTTCCTGATTCTGGGATTGAACACACGTGTCCCGCATTACAGGCAGATTCTTTACCATCTGAGTCACCAGGGAAGCCCCAGGCTCAGTTCCGTTCAGTCGCTCAGTCGTATCCGACTCTTTGCGACCCCATGAATTGCAGCACGCCAGGCCTCCCTTTCCATCACCAGCTCCCGGAGTTCGCTCAGACTCACATCCATCGAGTCAGTGATGCCATCTAGCCATCTCATCCTTGGTCGTCCCCTTTTCCTCCTGCCCCCAATCCCTCCCAGCATCAGAGTCATTTCCAATGAGTTAACTATTCGCATGAGGTGGCCAAAGTACTGGAGTTTCAGCTTTAGCATCATTCCTTCCAAAGAAATCCCAGGGCTGATCTCCTTCAGAATGGACTGGTTGGATCTCCTATGTAAACCTAATTTAAAGTTGGATTCTTTGGTGGAGGAATAAATTCTCTCAGGTTATATTACTAAATAATGGATAAAATGAAAATTAATCAGTACTAAAGACCTAAGTCTTCTTTTGATATCAGCTTATTTTTGGAAGAGCCAGTGAATTTGGACTGAACTGTTCCCAATTCCAGCAAAGTTTCTAATTCAACCCAGGTATATAATAGTTTGAAAGAAAGTGAAAGTGTTAGTCACTCAGTTGTGTCTGACGCTTTGTGACCCCATGAACTGTAACCCACCAGGCTCCTCTGTCCATGGGATTCTCCAGGCAAGGATCCTGCAGTGGGTAGCCTTCCCCTTCTCCAGGGGATCTTCCCCACCCAGGGGTCAAACCCAGGTCTCCTACATTGCAGACAGATTCTTTACCATCTGAGCCACCAGGGAAGACCAATAGTTCAAAAAATACCTCTTTCATTACTTTTTTTTAAACCTCAGGGTTATTAAGTGGAATTCCTATGATGACCTGAAGTCTGGTGTTAGAATGAGAGCCATCTATCCTGTATAGTGAGACCAATTCTATTTTACTGGTTACTTTTGGTTCCTGAGAAATATGTGTAAGTTATACATTTAGGGCACCATCCAGCACCATCCAGGAAACAGTGCACTAATGTAATGGTCTGAGAGTCCAATAAATCTCCTTGCTTTATTCAGGGCACTTTGTGGCTAGAAATAGAAACCAACGCTGGCTGGTTTAAAACAGAAAGAATTTTATTGAAAGGATGTTGGTTAATTCACAGAACTGTCAGAATAGCTGAAGGATCAGACTTGGGAAATAGGCAGGCACTAAGGGAGGTGACTCAGTGGACATGAATTTGCGCAAACTCCAGGAGATAGTGAAGGACAGGGAAGCCTGGTGTGCTATGAAGAGTCAGGCACAGCTTAGCGACTGAACAACAAGGAAGGTGACTGAGGACAACCATGGCCTAAACTTCCATCTAGGACAGCCTGGTGGGGAGATTTCTCTTGTTGTGAAGGGACAAGAGAGGTCAGTGCTGGTTCTGGACCAGTTACTATCTCTAGTCACCATTTTTGGCTCTAATCTCTTGGAAAGAGCAAATGTTCCTTTCTTTTGGAACAGAATTCTCCTGTCTGAATTTAGCAATAAGATTAAATAAAAATTTAAAGAAATGAAATGTGGACAAAACTTAGTACTTACTATGTTCCAAAATGATTTCTAGCTTACTTCCTTACCACCCCCCCAAGAATATTTTATTAAATAAGAGATGATATAAGAATGGGGAAAACAAAATGCTTAAGAAAAATATGAAAAATGATTGCTTGTCAGATGCTTAAACAAAATAGCCAAAGAATGACAAAGATTTTATTATATTGTATACATATAAGAAGAATCTAGGGAACTTTCCTGGTAGTTGAGTGGTTGAGACTTTGTGTTCCAATGCAAGGGATGCAGATTTGATCCCTGGTAGGGGAGATAAGATCCCACATACCTTGTGGCCGAAAATCCAAAGCATAAAACAGAAGTGATATTGTAAGAAATTCAATAAAGACTTTAAAAATAGCATACATCCAAAAAAATCTAAAACGAGACTCTGGTACACATGTTGGAATGATTTGGCTCCAAGTGTATTGCTGAGGTAGGGAAAGTAAATAAGTATCTTAACTTTCTTCTCCACTCTGCTTCAGGCAACTTCATTAGATGATTTTTAAATTCCTGTATTGATTGGTTACCCAGACAGGACTTTTTTTTTCTTTTAGTACAATTAGGTTAAATAATTTAGAAACTGGTGCTCAGCTTATAACCGATACCTTTGAACAGTTACTTATATAGTTTAGTGTCTTTGGCAAATTATTTGTTCTTTTAGTTTCATTTCCTCAAGACATCGTTCCTTCCTTTTTGTTAATTTCAATTTGCTTCATTTCATTTACATCACCTCATTTAACTGAGTTCACATGATGCTCTGAGTAATAACTTACTGTTGTAATTGTCATCCGGGAATAATCCTGTTTGTGAAGAAGAGTTAGGAAAGTTCTTACCAGAGAAGATATAATACTTGACTGAGTCTGCATTATTCATGAGTAAAGCAAATTCGCAAATGTGAAGAGCTGGAAAGAGAAAAAACCAAGAATTTGGTCTAATGGTTTTTCTTTAGAACCGAGGAAGACAGATGGTCTGGAAGATTTTTGGTGTCAGATCTGAACTCTAATCAGTCAAGGAGAGATATTTGCAGGACTGGGTGGTCAAAATGGCATCCTAGGAATTCTCAGTCTTGCATTTTTGAACAGGAGAGCCTAAGAGACAGTTCAAAGCAATTCTCACCCTCAAGCATTTTTATGCAAAATAATGAAATTTGGAGGAAAATTGGAAACAGCCAGTTTCAAAGAATTATACACAATGAACTAACTGTGATGTGATCATTATTTGTGTTAATATTATTCAGTGTTTTGGAGAATTTGATTAGTTTGATTAAAACCAGGATTCTTTCTTTTCCCGAATGATTAGGTACTATTGATGTACATTCCCTCAATACTCCACTGTGCTAATCACATTTACAATTTCTCTATTGTCTGCCTTCCCCATTAGTTTCTGAGCTTCAGTGGGCAGGAATTGGGTCTAATTTTTTCCTCTGTGTTCCTGTCGCCTAACAAATATATGCCTGCCACACAACAAATCTTTCATTATTTCTCAACTGATTGGCAAATGGAAGAAAATTGATTATATTTAGAAAATTTAATCCTGAAGATAGCCACTGATAGTAAAAAGGCAAAAGTTCTTGTTATCTCAGCCTCATTTCTGACTCCTTAAATCTTTTGCTAGTTTTGACTCAGTTCCAAGATTCCATGTCTGATTTGTGATTGTTCATTGCAAATCCTTGGAGAGGACTAATCCTGTGTTTCAGCAGACTTTCCATAAATATTTATTGTTTGGATGTTGTTCATTGTTGACTGATCTAGGGGTCTTGGCTGTAAAATTTTAAGTAGAGCTTCGTATGACTCTAATTGACTGTGGAGTCTAGAGTTACCTTCAGCAGATGTTAAGCCTAGAATTGGTTCTAACATATAGCCGCATATATTTTAACATATTAGATATAGGTGGTTCTAATATATCTCTATTATATAATACATATACATCTAGTGTATAATATATATAATAGAGCAGACCTCTCTCCTATGACCGCTGTGTTGTCTTTTAATCGCTCAGTTGTGTCCGACTCTTTAAGACCCCGTGGACTGTAGCCTGCCAGGCTCCCTGTCCATGGGATTCTCCAGGCAAGAATACTGGAGTAGGTTACCATTGGCCACTCTAGAATAATCCAATCTTTAACAGCAGGAATATGAAGGTATTCAATAATATATTTCTTGGGCAATAGGGATTATAACTTTTATATAATTCTTATAAAGTCCAACTGAGTGATAGTTATCATTGATAGTGAAATATTTTAAAGTATTACATAACAATATTTATAATCCTTTGATAGTTTCCATTATCCTTATACTAAAACTTAGTCTTCTTAATTTGGTTTATCATGACTCTGACTATGCCTCATATTACTCCTTGCACACTACACTTCTACTAGTCTAAGTTTCTGATTATGCCATTATTGGGGAACTATGTGTAGAATCCTTTTTAGAAAGACTCTAGAGGTTATTGTGTTTGTGCTTATGTGCTCAGTCGTGACTGACTCTTGTGACCCATGGACTGCAGCCTGCCAGGCCTCTCCATCCATGGGATTCTCCCGGCAATGATACTGAAGGCGGTTGCCATTTCCTCCTCCAGGGGAATCTTCCCGATCAACCATCTACAACCTTGTGGTAGGCCTTGTTGAATACATTTCAATGTGAGCCCTTTAGAGAATAGTTGAAGAAATGTCCTGTTAGAATAAAGATTCAATGCCACGGAGAGAAGAGATGAAGTCCCAAATATCTAAAGATTCCTATGAAGCAGTTTATATCTAATTAGAATAAGTCTCAAATATAAAGAATAAAATGAAACTGTGCCTAATATGTTTTTATGTATCTGTATATATATATATATATATATATAATATGAGATGTTGCTCAGTATGCTAAATATATTTGAAGTGCTTTAAGTAGTTTCATTGTCAAATTATACCATGCTGCTGCTAAGTCACGTCAGTCGTGTCTGATTCTGTGCGACCCCATAGATGGGCAGCCCATCAGGCTCCCCATCCCTGGGATTCTCCAGGCAAGAACATTGGAGTGGGTTGCCATTTCCGTCTCCAATGCATGACAGTGAAAAGTGAAAGTGAAGTTGCTCAGTCGTGAATGACTCTTAGCGACCCCATGGACTGCAGCCTACCAGGCTCCTCCATCCATGGTATTTTCCAGGCAAGAGTACTGGAGTGGGGTGCCATTGCCTTCTCCAAAAGGGTAGGAAAAAAGATACCTAGACTTCATTTTCATTTACAAATTGAAAGGAAAAATTAGAAAATAAATGATTCTAAAGTTTCAGATTGTTTTGAAATGGATAACTACTTTAAGAAAAACTTTTTTTAAAGAGTGATGGTTAAAACTTTTTGATTAAAGAGTGATGATATTCCCTCTACTTTTCCTGACATATGTAAAAAGGCTGCTGCTGCTAGAGGGTAAAAAGAAATCTTAAAGTGACATGGAGAGCTTTTTCTGGTCTGTCAGTTGGATAAACATAAAGAATTCTGGGAATAAAAATGTTGATTATATTTAATATCATTTATAAAGGAAATTTTTCTCTTAAGTTCTTTGGTAAGTTGCTATTTAGGTCACAAAAGTTGTTTAATATCAGAAAGCATAACCCTTAGCTTTCAAGACTTCTGCTTAAACTTAGATATGCAAAATATTCTTCCTTGCAGATATTATAATATTTTCTCTATATAATTAGGAAACAATTTGGAATATTATTTTTATAATTTAGTATTCACCAATTTAATTTTCCATAGAGTTTACTTGTAGAATCATGAGTGTTTCTCATCATTTGATTTCAGTCATTCTCCTGTATGCTTTACCTGTGAAACCACTTTAAAATGTAATCCACATCACAAATGTCACAAATCCTGTTATAGCAGTTTGCTCAAGATTCTGCACACATTTTTTCCAGTGTGCAATGAAGCAAAGATAACTGAAATAATATACAGTGGGTGGATTTGGCATGAAAATCAACCCAAAGACGTGTTTGGGTATAGCCAGGCTTCAGACTGGGTCAAATAGACATTCACAATATTTCAACAGAGTAAAGAGAAATTCCATACAGACAGTTTTTCCCCCTCCACATATAGTCAATGTTTAATGTGAATCTCTGGAATGATGGTATTGGCAGTATATAGTATCAAATAGTCTAGTGGGGATTAATTGTTCCTAAATATGATATGAAGACATTTCCTTAGAGCTTCTTCTGTTTTCTAAAGATAGCTGTAATACTGGGGTGGTTGATTACAAGGATTCAAAATGACTTTCCCATATTCGGCTTCTTAGGCACTCAAAATTTAACCAGAACGGACTCCATTAACTAGAAAGTGATTGTGTATGAACTGGATACAATAAATGTTTCCACCTGTTCTAATCAGAGGTTAGTAGACTGTAAAGTGACCACTGAAGTAACTCGACTGACTTTTTTACTGAATAAAATATTTGAGATATTAAATAGCCTTGTAGAATAACTCCTAAGGGCAGCATCTCCATCACTTCTGTGTATTCCCTCTAGAGTCCCTGTTTCTCATCCTCTCTCTTCCCATCCAGTGCCTTGATTTGCACCGTTTGAAACCAGCTCTCCATAAACACATCTGAGATTGAGAGGAAAACCCAAAAAAGCAGAAGCTCCTTGAGATTTTGAAGGAGTTTTTTGGGCTATTTTGAGGGTTTGACTGAGATAAAACTGTTACTAAACTTGCATTTTCCTTGTGGTTGAGTTTCTTGTTGGAGTGTCCCTTACCTAGAAAGTCAATATACAGACCACACCGAGGATCCTAGAAGAATGTCACTGAGGGTTTGTTTCTCCGTCTCAGTGGTTTTAAAATTGTGATCCTTTGAGGGTTGTTTGAGGGTAGCTTTCAGGGGATCTGTGGGTCAAAACAGTTTTCATGGTAATATTAAAACATTGCTTGCCCTTTCCACTATTTTTATTAATACTAATTATGCAAAGACAATAGTAAAACTGCTGTCATCTTAGCAGTGATCAAAGTCATGGCACCAATATGGAGTGGTATTTATTGTATTTTTCATTGCCACACACCCAGATTAAACACAAACACACACGCACACACATACACACACGTTTCACTTAATATTCTTGATGAAGCAGTAAAAACTAATTCTATCAATCTCAATCTCCGAGCACATACCTTTTCAATACGTGAGGTCAAGTGTGCCTTAGAAAGCATCACTATGAACAAAGCTAGTGGAAGTGATGGAATCCCAGTTGAGCTATTTCAAATCCTAAAAGATGGTGCTGTGAACATGATGCACTCAATATGCCACCAAATTTGGAAAACTCAGCAGTGGCCACAGGACTGGAAAAGGTCAGTTTTCATCCCAAGCCCAAAGAAAGGCAATGCCAGGGAATGCTCAAACTACTGCACAATTGCACTCATCTTACATGCTAACAAGGTAATGCTCAAAATTCTCCCAGCCAGGCTTCAACAGTACATGAACTGTGAACTTCCAGATGTTCAAGCTAGATTTAGAAAAGGCAGAGGAACCAGAGATCAAATTCCCAACATTTGTTGGATCATAGAAAAAGCAAGAGAATTTCAGTAAAATGTCTACTTCTACTTTATTGATTACGCCAAAGCCTTTGACTGTGTTCAGTTCAGTCGCTCAGTCGTGTCCAACTCTTTGCGACCCCATGAATCGCAGCACTCCAGGCCTCCCTGTCCATCACCAGCTCCCGGAGTTCACTCAGACTCACGTCCATCGAGTCAGTGATGCCACCCAGCCATCTCATCCTCTGTCATCCCCTTCTCCTCCTGCCCCCAATCCCTCCCAGCATCAGAGTCTTTTCCAATGAGTC
Source organism: Neotragus moschatus (assembly GCA_006410615.1). Classification (NCBI taxonomy): domain Eukaryota; kingdom Metazoa; phylum Chordata; class Mammalia; order Artiodactyla; family Bovidae; genus Neotragus; species Neotragus moschatus. The sequence continues at coordinate 1,788,364 of SJYA01003130.1, read as the reverse complement.
AACTCTTCTCATGAGGTGGCCAAAGTACTGGAGTTTCAGCTTTAGCCTCATTCCTTCCAAAGAAATCCCAGGGCTGATCTCCTTCAGAATGGACTGGTTTGATCTCCTTGCAGTCCAAGGGACTCTCAAGAGTCTTCTCCAACACCACAGTTCAAAAGCATCAATTCTTCGGCGCTCAGCTTTCTTCACAGTCCAACTTCACAGTCCATCCATACGTGACCACTGGAAATCACAACAAACTGGAAAATTCTTAAGTATTCTACCAGACGACCTTAACTGCCTCCTGAGAAATCTTTATGCAGGTCAAGAAGCAACAATTAGAACTGGATATGGAACAACAAACTGCTTCCAAATTGGGAAAGGAGTACATCAGGGCTGTGTATTGTCACACTGCTTATCTAACTTATATGCAGAGTACATCATGAGAAATGCTGGGCTGGATGAAGCACAAGCTGGAATCAAGATTGCCAGGAAAAATATCAATAACCTCAGATATGCAGATAACACCACCCATATGGCAGAAAGTGCAGAGGATCTAAAGAGCCTCTTGATGAAAGTAAAAGAGGAGAGTGAAAAAGTGGTTTAAAACTCAACATTCAAAAAACAAAGATCATGGCATCCGGTCCCATCACTTCATGACAAATAGATGGGAAAACAAAACAGTGGGCTATTTTATTTTCTTGGGCTCCAAAACTACTCCAGATGGTGCAGCCATGAAATTAAAAGATGCTTGCTCCTTGGAAGAAAAGCTTTGATCAACCTAGACAGAATATTAAAAAGCAGAGGCATTACTTTGCCAACAAAGGTCTATCTAGTCAAAGCTATGGTTTTTCCAGTAGTCATGTATGGATGTGAGAGGTGGAGTATAAGGAAAGCTGAGCCCCAAAGAATTGATGCTTTTGAATTGTGGTGATGGAGAAGACTCTTGAGAGTCCCTTGGACTGCAAGGAACTCAAACCAGTCAATCCTAAAGGAAATCAGTCCTGAATATTCATTGGGAGGACTGATGCTGAAGTTGAAACTGCAATACTTCACCCACCTGGTGCAAAGACTGACTTATTGGAAAAGACCCTGATGATGGGAAAGATTGAAGGTGAGAGGAGAAGGGGACAACAGAGGATGAGATGGTTGGATGGCATCACCAACTTGATGGACGTGAACTTGAGTGAACTCCGGGAGATGGTGATGGACAGGGAGGCCTGGTGTGCTGAGTCCATGCGGTCGCAAAGAGTCAGACATGAATGATGACTGAATTGAATAGGAAGAAGTGGAAAATATACACAAACCTTTTCTGCCGCTTACTCAATTATAACAGTTGTCCTGGGGAAAAGTCCTCGAGCACTTGTTTGAATTTCTGGATGATCTAGCCACTTTCTTCAGGAACACTGTTTCCTTGAGAGCCTAACTGACAGATAAACTATGGCTAGTCAAACTTGAGTATTGGGTAGTTTTTTGCCCCCCCNTGAATGTTGAGCTTTAAGCTAACTTTTTCACTCTCCTCTTTCACTTTCATCAAGAGGCTTTTTAGTTCCTTTTTGCTTTCTGCCATAAGGGTGGTGTCATCTGCATATCTGAGATTATTGATATTTCTCCCAGCAATCTTGATTCCAGCTTGTGCTTCTTTCAGTCCAGTGTTTCTCATGATGGACTCTGCATATAAGTTAAATAAGCAGGATAACAATATATGTAAAGATTAGGTGATTTTAAAGTCAAGGCATGGCCATCTTTTTTAGTTAATGTTTTTTTAAGAAAATCTGTGTTCTTCCAGTAGCCTGTGGGTATAGATTTTGTTTCTTTCAAAATTTCTTCCTGTTTCCCTTCCTGCTGAACCCCAATTTGTTGTAGTTTCTGCTTCTCCAAGAGTCAGAGACACATGATGGATGGTTACTCAGCTTCTTATAAATGCAGCATGTTTCAGCGGCTTTTCATACTTGACTTTCATTGCTAGTGTTGATTGATGACATGTGACTTACCAGACACTGAAGGGCTACTAGTTATAATATTCAAGGTAAAACATTTGAAGCAATATGCAATGTGGAGAGTTCCTTCTACTTCATATGTTTTGCAGCCAAGATCTACTTGTGGGGTAATTTTCATACCTTTCTGATGAGTGAATAGATTTTCATCTTTTAATTGCCCTCAGTTTTTTAAGGAGGGTGATTTGGGCTGATGGGCTTTTAACAGTCTACTTACTGAAAATACCCATAGAACAACTTGTATTTAGGAACCAGGTTACTCCTTTCCTATTTCTGTTTTGGCAGTATCATTGCACGTCAATATTTACCTAGTGTTTGTATAGGGGCAAATATAAATTGGAGGTTTGCACTGCACAGACAGAGGTTGAATCTTATTTCATTTATGTTCCCCAGATTACTTAATATAATATTGGTTACAAAGTGAGAACACAGCTTCCTTTGTAGCTCAGCTGGTAAAAAAAAATCCACCTGCAATGTGGGAGATCCTGGTTCAATCCTTGGGTTGGGAAGATCCCCTGGAGAAAGGAAAGGCTATCCACTCCAGTATTCTGGCCTAGAGAATTCCAGGGACTGTGTAATCTATGGAGTTGCAAAGAGTTGGGCATGATTGAGTGACTTTCACTTCACTTCAATGAGAACACAACACCCACAAAAAAGTTTGTGGCTAAGTTTGTCATAATGAGTGACCTAAGATCTAATGTATCAGTCTCGTTTATCTTTCTCTTTTGAGAAAATGAGAAAAGGCATTAAACATTGGGTTAAAAATATGACTTTCAGATGCTGCTGCTGCTAAGTTACTCAGTCGTGTCTGACTCTGTGTGACTGNCAACACCCACAAAAAAGTTTGTGGCTAAGTTTGTCATAATGAGTGACCTAAGATCTAATGTATCAGTCTCGTTTATCTTTCTCTTTTGAGAAAATGAGAAAAGGCATTAAACATTGGGTTAAAAATATGACTTTCAGATGCTGCTGCTGCTAAGTTACTCAGTCGTGTCTGACTCTGTGTGACTGCATAGACGGCAGCCCACCCAGCTCCCCTGTCCCTGGGATTCTCCAGGCAAGAACACTGGAGTGGGTTGCCATTTCCTTCTCCAATGCATGAAAGTGAAAAGTGAAAGTGAAGTCGCTCAATCATGTCCGACTCTTAGGGACCCCATGGACTGCAGCCTACCAGGCTCCTCCACTCATGGGATTTTCCAGGCAAGAGTACTGGAGTGAGGTGCCATGGATTTAGCTTTATAGGTTGTCTGTCTTTGGTTATTCCTTGGTTATACCATAGATGACAGAGAAATGATTGTGAATCAAAACAGGGAAAAACAGAAAATATATGCATGTAGGTTGAAGTAATAGACTACCTTTTGATGGGATAAATGTTGCAAAAAATAGTTCTATTAAGCTCTAGTTTGCTAATCTAGCACTTGGAATTTTTTTTACAGTTTGTTTTCAGATTACATTTTAATTTTATGTTTCTTACAATAACAAATCAGTTGAGCATTTAAAATATCAAAACTTTTTGGATAATACAGAATTCTAAGCAGTAAAATGTTAGGCTTTTGAAAGCACTGTAGTGCAAATAAACTAGAATTTCCATAAGATTGACATAAATAAGTTAAATATTTAACTTCTGGGGAGAAGACCCATTTCTGTGCAGGCTGGAAGGGGCATTTGCTGATGTTTCTAAGTGGGTAAAACTCATTGGAATGCATATTCAATGTGATATTTAACAAGCAAGTAGAGATTTAGAAGTTGGAAAAATACTGAGACAATGTAACATACATTTATCATCAATTTCATGAAATAAAACTGAAGAAAGTAATTTTCATTCTGTTTTATGGAAATCCAATGATAACATAATGAACTATACAGCGTTAAATCAACATTTTGGAAACAAATTGTCAGGTAGGTAGTTATAGGTTCAAAGAATGACTAAAGACTGTGGAACTTTCTTATGGTATGTAGGAATTTATAACAAGTTCTAACAGCGTTGTTAACTGATTAAAAATACCTAATAAGGTTGCAGGATTCATTAATGGGTACTTTTAAAGAAAAATTGGCAATAAAACAATAGCATTTGTTTAAATAGAAAAAAAATTCCCCTGCATTCCTTCTTTTGAAAGGAAACAGCCACATTATGGGTGTTCTCATAGTTTTATGTTGAAACAAGGCACCTTTTCAAAAACTGTCAAGTTTAGTGTTTCAAAGACATGTTGAAGAACTAAGACAGTGGTTGTATAAATAAATGTGCTGATTGCATCAAAACTATTTGTAGTTTTGCTCAGTGATTTCAGAACTTCTGAAAGGATATTATTTTAGATTAAATATCTAAGTCAATAATTTTCCTTTAGTAACACTGTATGTAACAAAGGACCTTAAAAATTTCCTTTGTCTAAGTTAAGAATGCTGCTCAGTTCAGGACACTGTAATGTATCAATCCCTATTCTTTCTTTTCTGAACAGAAGTGCAAAAACGTTTCAAAGAATTTTCCATTGATCTAAAAGATTCTAATTTAAATTCAGTTGTTGTCAAAGCAGGAGAAACTGAGGTGGTTTTTAAGACATTAACTCTGTTTCCAGCACAACATAAGTGAACTGCACAGAAGTAAATGGTCCTTTTGCTTTCACTTAAATAGCTTGTACTTTAGTTGGTAAAATTAGATCAGTGTACAAAATCATTAGAAAAATGGTCTTGTTACCGATTGTAAGAGTAAGATTTCAGCTTTTCATCAGTGAATATGTATGAGATCATTTTCACAAATGCCCTTTATCAGGTTGAGGAAATTTCCTTCTATTCCCTGTTTTTGCTTTTTGAATGTTGCTACTGCATCAGAATGGACTAGTTGGATCTTGCTCTTGGACTGCAAGGAGATCCAACCAGTCCATTCTGAAGGAGATCAGCCCTGGGTGTTCTTTGGAAGGAATGATGCTAAAGCTGAAACTCCAGTACTTTGGCCACCTCATGCAAAGAGTTGCCTCACTGGAAAAGACTCTGATGCTGGGAGGGATTGGGGGCAGGAGGAGAAGGGGACGACAGAGGATGAGAGGGCTGGATGGCATCACTGACTTGATGGACATGAGTCTGAGTGAACTCCGGGAGTTGGTGATGGACAGGGAAGCCTGGCGAGCTGCAGTTCATGGGGTCGCAAAGAGTCGGACACGACTGAGCGACTGAACTGAGCTGAGCTGCATCACTTTAGGCAATCGTGTGATTAGTAGCCTCCCACCCCCACATTGTATTAGTGTGATGCATTATGTTCATTTCTTTTTGTATGTTGAACCACCCTTGCATTCCCAGGATAAATTCCACTTAATCATGACTTATAATCTTATTGTTATGCTGCTGGGTTCTCTTTTAGACTCATCATTTTTCTGAGATGTCAAGGTAATATTATATATATGTAATATATACATATCTATGTGAATATGTAATGGCTATATGTAATAGTTGGTTATTCAGATATATAGTTATCTAGATACTAATCGTCTGAGTGAACTCCGGGAGTTGGTGATGGACAGGGAGGCCTGGCGTGCTGCGATTCATGGGGTCACAAAGAGTCGGACACGACTGAGCGACTGAACTGAACTGCATTAGATTTGAAAATATTAAGCCATGATTTATATGTCACATGTAAATCTCCTAGATATCAATATTGACATCACGATCATCATAAATTTTAGTTCCAGAACGTGTAGATCAGATAATGTATTCAGAAAGACACATGGAATGTAATGTCTTTCAAGTTTTTGAGTAATGATGAATAGCGAAGAGAATAATAGAGTTGAATGTCAGCTTGTTTTTGAGTGAGCAGAAATGAGATTAATGTTTAGGTGGTTCCCATAAGCACTAAAGAGATGGATGCCCATAGATCAATCTCAAGAGGCAGGAAACTGATAATTTCACTACCTCTTGAAATAAGTATACCTTACAAAAAGCGTTATTTGTCTGCTTGAAACTTCAGAAATGTAAACATTCTGAATTGATATAATGTTTGGGTTATTGGTAGACTTTTCAGAGAAAAAAAATGTATAGATAGATTCTGGGTGAATCATAACAGTTTTTCTCAAGATAAGAAGTGTGTATGGCAAGGATCGACTCTTAATGTTTTACATGGCTTTCTATTGTGAGAGTAGCTCTAGAAGACTTCTGATCATTCATCTCAAGGTATACCTGGTAGTAACGTATGTCAACCCCTGGACTTTAAGCTGCTTATAGGCTGAATTCACATGTTATTTTGAATGCCTGGCACATGTACAACAAGTGTTCAAAGAATACTTACTGGATGTATAATCTTATATAAAAGAAGCAGCATGAGCTCGGAAGAATGTTGTCTTCCAATTCTGAAAGTTTAGGGTCATGCTACAAACTATGACCATTTGATCTGCAATCTTAACTTTCCTAGGCTAAAGTTTTGTGTTTTGTTTGAATTAAAGAGTTGGTCTAATGTGTCTCTGATGTCCCTTCTAGGTCTGAAATGTTATGACCTGGGTTCAAGACCAGATTTGTGGATAATGTGATATAACAACTTATATTAAATCTTCTAAGAAGTAAGCCATTGAGTGGTATTATTACAGCACGTGAATTTTTTTCTTTACCTCAGTTCAGTTCAGTCGCTCAGTCGTGTCTGACTCTTTGTGACCCCATGAATCGCAGCACATCAGGCCTCCCTGTCCATCACCAACTCCCGGAGTTCACTCAGACTCACGCCCACCGAGTCAGTGATGCCATCCAGCCATCTCATCCTCTGTCGTCCCCTTCTCCTCCTGCCCCCAATCCCTCACAGCATCAGAGTCTTTTCCAACGAGTCAACTCTTCGCATGAGGTGGCCAAAGTACTGGACTTTCAGCTTCAGCATCATTCCTTCCAAAGAAATCCCAGGGCTGATCTCCTTCAGAATGGACTGGTTGGATCTCCTTGCAGTCCAAGGGACTCTCAAGAGTCTTCTCCAAAATGTGGTTGGAATTAATTAGCACACACAAACCTACATACACCTACACACACACACACGCACGCGCGTGCGCACGCTGCCTATACTCAGATGTTTTCTAACACATGACCTGCACTCTCAAGGAGCATAAAATCTAACGTAGAAAAAAAGAAATATAAAATGATGAAACTAACACAAGAAANGTGAATTTTTTTCTTTACCTCAGTTCAGTTCAGTCGCTCAGTCGTGTCTGACTCTTTGTGACCCCATGAATCGCAGCACATCAGGCCTCCCTGTCCATCACCAACTCCCGGAGTTCACTCAGACTCACGCCCACCGAGTCAGTGATGCCATCCAGCCATCTCATCCTCTGTCGTCCCCTTCTCCTCCTGCCCCCAATCCCTCACAGCATCAGAGTCTTTTCCAACGAGTCAACTCTTCGCATGAGGTGGCCAAAGTACTGGACTTTCAGCTTCAGCATCATTCCTTCCAAAGAAATCCCAGGGCTGATCTCCTTCAGAATGGACTGGTTGGATCTCCTTGCAGTCCAAAGGACTCTCAAGAGTCTTCTCCAAAATGTGGTTGGAATTAATTAGCACACACAAACCTACATACACCTACACACACACACACGCACGCGCGTGCGCACGCTGCCTATACTCAGATGTTTTCTAACACATGACCTGCACTCTCAAGGAGCATAAAATCTAACGTAGAAAAAAAGAAATATAAAATGATGAAACTAACACAAGAAAATATAAGATGAGATGGGCAGGAATTTTATAATTTCTTTGTGGTGAGTCTACATTTAGTTGAAAATTTAAGGATATGCAACTATGAAGAAGGAAATAGAAGCTTTAGAAGAAAAAAAAAAACCTAAGTGAGGAAGAGTAAGGAGTCTTGCATTTTAAAGAGCATTGTTTGTTGTTTTTCAGTTGCTGAATTGTGTCCATCTCTTTGCGATCCCATGGATAGCAGCATCCCAGGCTTCTCTGTGCTTCACCATCTCCTGAAGTTTGCTTTGGGAGAGCATATCCACTACTCTTTTGAAGTTTTGGCTCCGAAGAGCTAAACTGCTCTGAATTTTCTTGTTAAGGCTTTCTCTGCAGAACTTACTTCCTTTTGAGAACTGTTTGTTTTCAAAATCTAGATTTAGACTGCCATTGTATTTTCATTATTGCTTGTTCTTAGAAGTCTGTATGTGGGTTCTCTAAGTAATGCTGTAAACCATTATTCCCTGGAGGCTGGAGCCAAGGAAGGGCTGTACATCCAGGGAAATACCTGGAGGTGGTCCAGGAGCTGTGCAGAGAAAGGGAAATGGTGCTATGGCTCTGTGCAATCTTTGTAAGTTCTCCTGTGGGTTACTCGCCCCATGATTGTGGAAACTTCAGCAGGCCTCTTTATAAATAACAGCCCCTCATCTGTTGTGCTGTGGAAGATCAAAGCGAAAGAGCCAGATCAGAGTGGCAAGAATCCATGTGAAAGCCATTCCCTCAGCAAAATGGCAGTGGGTGCATTTGAAGAATTGAATGTTTGCGTCTTTCCCAAATTTGTTTGTTGAGATCTCAAGCCCCGTTGATATGGTATTAGGAAGTGAAGCTTTGGAGAGTTAATAAGAAAATGAGGGTGGAGCGCTCCTGAATAGGATTAGTATCTTTATAAGAAAAAACACTAGAGCACTGGCTTCCTATCCCTGCTCTCTGCTTTGTGAGGAACAATTCTTGGGCATATCATTATATACTTAACAGGTCCTAACTTGGTTTTACTTTGTGTAATTTATCTATGAACACACTCTTAATGCTTTAAAACTTGTTAGAAAAGTCATCAGCCCCAGATCACCCTTGTTTTCATTTTTCTTTCCCTAGAAACAACTACTTTTCAACTCTTAACTGACACTTTTTTTTTTGTTGTTGTTATTTACTGACGTGTCTCTAATGAATAGCTGTATATTGCTGACTCTTGATATTCAACAGTGTTTCTGCTACTTCTTGGGCTCTTTTTGTCTGTCTGTTTTAGGTATTAACTACTGATTTCTCAAAGTGGGAGCTGAGAATTTAGCTCTTTGTAGTCTCTCCCCCATCTTTCTCTCCTAGTTCCTGCCCTCTCAACCCAATGGAAAGTAATATTAGATGATTTTGGTTAGCTCAGTATCAATACTCAGACTAACAGGATTAGGGTCATATAAACACACTTAACACTTGAGCCGTGTAATATGCAAAATTAAAAAAAAATCCTGCACATTTTTTAAGCCGCTGAAACTAGTGGTAGTCTGCTTTATCCCCCTGGTTTATTTATTCCCACAATCTCCCATTATTCCTTTTCTTAGCATATTGTTCTTGTTGTATGGATTCTACACTTTTTTTCCATCCAGGTGGGTAAAACACTGAGGTAATCTGGCTAGACTCCTTCTCTGGAAACCCCTAACATCTTATTCTTAGGTCTCTTTTCTAAGACTCCTCAGAAAAAATCTCTTCCATTTCCTTGCGTGGAGTATACAAACCTCTCACATAAAAAGTTTTCTATTATTTAAGATCAATTTGTCGATTTTTTTCCCTATTGTTAAAAAAGTGGCAACTTTCGATAAAAATAAAATTTAGAAACACAACAAATAGAAAGGTACGCAGATGTAAAATGTTAATTCCATCAGTAAGACAGAATAATTGTTTTTTTCCTGTCTTATTTTCTTTGTTTAGCATTGAACAAAGCTGGCACTAGAGTAGACACTCAAGATTTTTTGATAGAGCATAAATGCAAAATTCAGCGTTACATCAACATACATAAACAATGGCCAATATTTATGTGTATGAAATAAATAGTACATCTTAACCATGAATTTTTAAATAAATTGATGTGCACGCTTAAATTTGTTTTGCAAAGTGACTGTTCCAATGGAAGGCAAAGCATAGGAAGGTAAATCATGTGACAGACATATGTTCCACAGAAGTGATATGAAATAGAAATTTATCAGGGATGCTGAAGGTAGATTAGGTTAACTTTGGTTGGTGGTTGAAGAGGATTTATTAAGCACTACTGCAGATGTAAAACTTTTTAAGTAGCAGGGGAAATCTTTCAGGTAACCCTCCATCTGGAGGGTCTTCTCTTTCTTCCAAAGTCTAAGACACTGGAATATCCTACAGGTAGGGAAGATGTTTTGTGGACAGTATCAGAGAAAACTATCCCCTGTGCTCCCAGCAGTTGAAGGGATCTCGGCATTGCTATTAGAAAGAAAAAGAGTCTTGAGCTATTGGCTAATCATTGGTTATGGTGTCTGGATATTTAGAAAAAGTTTATATGCTTTGAGTATTCACTGCAGCAATGCTTCAAAGCCCAATGTAAGGAAGGGATTGGCTGGTACACAAAGCTGTCGGTCATTGAATTACCCTAGGGTGAGAGCTGGATGAAATACACGGAAGGGCAACAAATGCTGACAAATGAAATAGAATAAAAAATGAAATGAATGCAAACCTGAGCAAAATCATTTTCCAGCCTGCTCCTAGCCAAGGGTTTAGAAGAAAGCTTTTTAAAAACCATTAACACCTTAAATGCTAGTTGTTTCAGATTCTTCATAATTTGTAATATGCAAATATATTTATGTATATGTATATCATATATGTTTCCCTGGTGGTTCAGATGGTAAAGAATCTGCCTGTAATGCAAAAGGCCCAGATTCGATCCCTGGGTTGGGAAGATTCCCTGGAGGAGGAAATGGCAACCTACTCTAGTATTCTTGCCTGGAGAATTCCATGGACAGAGGAGCCTGGGGGGTTGCAGCCCATGGAGTCATAAGAGCCAACTCTCAGTAAATTATTGGATAATAATAGTGGTTCAGCTGATTATACCTCAATTCCCGCCCCCCCCCCCCGCCCGTT
>SJYA01003130.1:1650042-1777472 GCA_006410615.1 Neotragus moschatus | reverse complement strand
TTCCCGGCCCCCCTCCCCGCCCGCCCGTTTTACTGAGATAGAGTTAACATATACATGTTCAATTGCTTAGTCATGTCCAACTCTTCTGTAGGCAGAGGAGCCTGGCGGGCTACAGTCCATGGGATCTCAAGAGCCAGACATGACTTAGCTACTGAACAACAACATATATATTATCCTATTAACAACTGAAAGGTCTAGGCTGTTATGTGCAACTGGAGGACACATGTCAGACTCTCTTCTATTGTGATGGAAAATGTGCAACGTGGAAGGAGGTTTACTTTGGAAAAGATTTATCTTAATCTAAATTGCAGAGTTTTTATGAAGGTTACTGAACTGATGTTTCCAATTCTTTGACATCTTCAGACAAAAGTATAAATGGTTATTTCCACTATATTGTTAGTATTATAGTAAACAAATTTGCTTAGGTATTTTTAAGTTTCAATCCCTACTGCCTCCAATAGAGCAGCTGTGGTTAAAATGACACATCTTTCTTCAGTTGTGAGGTTATGAGAATATTTTGAAATATTGAAGATTTAAAAATATCAATTATACATGCATATAATGGCTAGTTAAATTTTAAATGTACTTCATAGTTTGGAAGGGAGCATAGAGTAAATACTTAATTCCGCCACTTTCTCTATGGTTCAACAAAGCATTTTCTTGGCCATTGTCCTAATTGAATCTGAGCTGGGATGTTCCATAACATTGAACTTATTATAATTCTGAAATGAGAATTCCAATAGAATGGAATTGTTCCATTCTATTGCCCCTCTAACCACTCCAAGGTTTCTTGATGTATCTGGCTCATGACAGTAAAGAGGGGAAAAGCTACTCAAAAAGCCAAAAGGCGAATTTAGACAATTATGTACATTTTATCTTTTAAAGTCTTTCAATCTTTGGAGTTGAGAAAAACTTTTATGTGTGTGTGTGTTTCAAGCATATGTTAAATAGTCACCTTGACTCACTCAGTAGACCTGGAACATATTATGCTGAGATAAGTCAGACAGAAAAAGACAAGTACTTTGTGATAGCACTTATATGTGATATCTAAAAATGCCAGGCTCATAAAAACAGAAAGCTAAATGGTGGCTACTGCAGAATGGGGGATAGGGAGATGGAAACACGCTTGAAGGGACACATTTGCAACAAGCAGTAAACAGGTCCTAGAGATTTAATGTACAGTACAGTGACAATAGACAATGATATTGTATTATAATTATCAAACTTGCTAAGAGACTAAAATTTAATGTTTCCCACCACTAGAAAGAAAGGATCATTATGTAATGTGAAAGACGTGATCGCTACAGCGACAATCATGTTACAACATATAATGTATCGAATTAACATGTACACTTAAATTTGTGTTATACGTCAAATATATTTCAATAAGAGCGCAGAAAAAGCAAAAGTGAAGCAACTGAAAGAAAGCAAAACAAGTCCCTCATGTAAGAGATACAGGAGAAACTTCAAAGAAAATTATGAGGCAATGGCACCCTATTCCAGTACTCTTTCTGAAAAATCCCATGGATGGAGAAGTCTGGTGGGCTACAGTTCATGAGGTTGCTAAGGATCGGACACGACTTCACTTTCACTTTCACTTTTCACTTTCATGCATTGGAGAAGGAAATGGCAAGCCACTCCAGTGTTCTTGCCTGGAGAATCCCAGGGACGGGGGAGCCTGATGGGCTGCCTCTCTGGGGTGGCACAGAGTCGGACACGACTGAAGCGACTTAGCAGCAGCAGCAGTACCACCATATGCTAAAGTAAGAGATAGGCTTTCTTGCGAACAGTGGACCAGAACTGTTTTTGCTGGCATCACCCCATGACCCAGCTCAAGATACAAAATAGTTTAGTTGGGAAAGAAATAGTCACTTCTTTTTGCTCTCAATTTTCATTGATATGGATGTACCTCCTAGAAGAATCTGGCATATTACCTACCCTGTGGGAGTTTATGATTTTGCTGTCAAGAAAATAGTTACATACCTGAATATGTTACTAAATATTAAGACACCATATCATATGAAATAGGCTATCTTTATAAAACCTTATCCCAGTATTCTAACTCTAAATGGAATAAGATTTCAGAGAAAGATGTGTTCAAAAACAGGTTTCTTAGAGATGATAGTATTGTTCATGCCACAGTTTTGAAACTGATACAGAATTATTGGGAATAGATCATCCAGGACGTGATGTGAACTGATCTGAACTGAACGTGAACTGATGTGTCTGAAAATTTTAAACATTATTAATTTTATATTTTCATCTCAGAGGAAAGACTTGACTTTTTTAATGGAAAAAATACTGTTTTATAGGAAGAGATTTTGAAGGTTATAAGCACTTCATAGAATCAGAGCCTGTGGCCAAATTATTAACACTAAAGATGCTGATTCAGTTGAGAGAGGTTTAATGAGGTCTTATTAGATACAGAACAGTGTGCTAGACTTTTGCAGTATGTAAAAACGCACCTGCTTAGACAATCAGATAACCTATAAGTTAATATAGGTTGCTAATGATATAACAAATTAAGCTTATGATACGTGCAAATGAGGGACCGTAGACATGGTAAGGAATTTGGCCGGGATGTCTACCAAGATCCAGCCAACATTCTGAGAGCTGCAGTACCTTGGGACCTGGTTTGATTCTGAAAATTGACCGTATTAACTATCTTTGTAAACTTTAAAAGTTATGTTTATAAATGTACCCCGGGCCCTGGGAATAAAAACTCAGAACTTTGTTAACTCCTAACAGTGTCAGGAAATATGTAAGTCCTTAGGTTAATGGGTTTTATTTCACTCCACTATAGAATTGTTCATGATCTCAGGTCCTGTGGCAGGTAAGCAAGACAGGACGAAAGACTCTTTTTTTTTTTTTTTTTGGATAAAAATAGTTGATTCCAGCTGGATTTAAATAGCTTGTCCTGAGGGATACGTGCTTGCTATGATGGGCACAATTTACTAATGCTGGGTAGGATCTGACTAGAGAAACTTATTCTAAAGACAAGTAATGGGGGCTTTGGTGCTTTGTGGGAGACACTGTGTTTTGAGACATACTGCCACACAGTATTCACTCCCATTGCTTCCAGCTTCCACTGCCTCAGAGCCAAGAAGAGCCCCTGACTTTGAGATGTTCCTGCTGGACAGACAAGGAAAGGAAAAGCTGCTGAAATTCACTGTTTGGGTGGGAAATATATATGTAACTGTCAAAGTAGTAAATGAGGACATCTTACAATAGAACCCACTCCAGTAGAAAAAAATATTTTACAAACCAAGTTTGAAAAGTTTGTTTTTGGCTAGTTTTTGCAGCTGTGGGATCTTAATGCCCTGACCAAGGATGAAACCTGTATTCCCTGCAGTGGAGGTGCAGAGTCCTAACCACTGGGACCACCAGGGAAATCCCTAAAAGACTTGACTCTAATGAAGAATAAATTAGAAACATCTCAACTTCTCTCATACATAGACTGTACCTAAGTAAAGTTGATTATTCACCAAACTTTCTGTGTATACACTAAGTTTTTTTTTTTTTTTTTTGCTATATAGAGAGAAGGCATACACAACCTTTTGCAAATATCTAAAAGGTAGTTTTAGAAGAAATATGATAATTAAATATAGAATGAAATACATAGCTAATTCTGCTTAACATAATGCTTTTTACATTCGGTCAGTCTAAGGGAGAATGATAACGAGCCTGACACATTCTCGGTAAAGGTTTGACTGTAGATTGTAAATCAATAAATCTCTCTCTCTATGGTATATATACAAACGCTTGATTGGCCAGTGATTGATATATCCAATGCTTCAAAAGAGGAGCACATGGATGTATGTTACTCAAGAGCCATATTTTCTTCTTATTGCCAAAATTACTCTTCAGATGTAATTGAGGCTCTTAGATATTTGCATCTTGTTCAGTCTGGTTACCATTTTCCACTCTACTAGAGTAATTCTTTCCAGCACTAAGAAGAAAAAATGTGTTTTTGAAAAGGATTAGCTTGTGATCAGATCAAAGCTTGGAAGTTTGAGTTCAAAATCCATTGCTGTCATACTCAGACACAAGAGGTGAAATGTCAGGCCCTAAAGTGCAGATCTGTGGTGGTGTGGTTTATCTGCCTTTGCCCTCTAGACCTCTCTCCACCCTTCTCCACCCTACTCTGGGCTTTGTTGTTCAGTCGCTAAGTCTTGTCTGACTCTTCATGACCCCATGAACTATAGCCCGCCAGGCTCTTCTTCCATAGAATTTCCCAGGCAAGAATACTAGAGTGGGTTGCCATTTCCTTCTCCAGGGGATCTTCATGACCCAGGGATCGAACCCTTGTTTCCTGCACTGGCAGGCATATTCTTTACTACCAAGTTACCAGGAAAGCCCAGAAAGAGACAGACTAAAGACTGAGCTTCAAACTGAGGATAGGGTCAACACCACAGCTGATCAGAGTAGGCTGTATACTCTCGGCTTTAGAGTTGACCCACAGGCTTCACATAGTGAAACTCTTGTCCTCAGGGTTTGTGTTGATTCCTCCCTGTAGGCAGAGTGGAAGGAAGAGGCTAAGCTGGTTGCATTTTCTCTACAAAGCTCATCTCCTTCTCCATCATTCCTATCTCCAGAATATTGCTCTTACCCTCACAGTTTTCAATAATCCTGGCCTCCATTTATAAATAGTCCTTTTATTATACTTCTACCTTATATAGGCTTCAATCACAAAACACATACTATTCGGCCGATAAGTTGATAACATTTGTTGGACATCCATTGACTTTGAGGCACTACTCATTTGCAAGATAATAAAAAAACTTATCCCCCCTGTGAGATAGAGGAAGGAAAATAGTTGTTCAAAAGAGTGTAATTTAGGCATGGTTTTAAAAAATTCTGTGTTTTCAACACAAACATAGGCTATGGTCTCACTATTTGTTTCCAATTCTAAAAGCATCTTGAACATACCTGTATTTCATGGTTCAGTTGAGTTCAGGAAAAGCAAATATTTATATGACAGAACAACCTGAATCAAAGAAGCTGATAGGTGGTTCTGGAGAAAGGGAAATTAATATCTCTCTGAAACTATAAACTTTTTCCATACATCTATTCTATAATTGTCATATGGAGATATTAAACTTATAGTCAAAATAATTCTACATACAGTGATTACCATTCTTTACTTTTACATTGGTCTGGAAAAGATGATGAGAAATAGGGCTATACTTAAGCACACAAGATATATTTCTAGAATTTTGGAGTTTGCTAAAAACCTAGAAAGTATTATGCAGTGATTTGGTTTGACGTGATGTTCCATACAAAGTAATTAGGTTTGTTATGTTTGAAATAAGGCAAACTTTCGGACACTGCTCAGCTGACAGTCTTGAATTTTTACTGAATGCTGATTACATTACATAACACTGAACTATAGATTTTAAAAATATATGAGTATGACATACATAATGTATTTCTTCTTTAGAACCTAATGAATGGGAACATGGTCTTAGCCTTGTTTTCACTATATTTTTGTCATAGGGAAAAAAATTGACACAGCTCTCTCTGTGTGTTCATAGCACTGCTGCTTTTCAGCCAGCAAATGAAAATTTAACTTCTCGTGTCTTCCTTTATGGAGGAAATTCAGCTGCATTTTCTTTTGGAAATGGAACTGGAATGGAAGCAAATCTTTTTCTTCTACCGTATATCACAATGAGGACTGATATTGTCTAGAGCTAAAATAAGTAGTAATGATTTGCTCTAGGGTATGTAACTTTACACATTCTGAAGTTTTCTTTCATCAGTGGTATGGAAATAAAAGACATGTATATCTTGCCAATATCCACTCTCTAGATGTAAACAGCTTTGGTAAGGACTACACTTGAACCCACTACAGAACGGCCCTGTGAAGACCTTCTTCCCTTGCCTGGACTTTCCCATTCTCTCATACCATTATAGGACCAGCTCCAGTATTTCAGTCTGTCCTGTGCTGTGCTTAGCTGCTCAGTCGTGTCCAACTCTTTGCAACCCCATGGACTGCAGCCCCCAGGCCTCTCTGTCTCTGGGGATTCTCCAGGGAAGAATACAAGAATACTGGAGTGGGTTGCCATCCCCTCCTCCAAGGGATCTTCCCAACTCAGGGATCGAACCCAGGTCTCCCGCATTGCGAGCAGATTCTTTACTGACTGAGCCCCCAGGGAAGCAGGAGGCAGACCTAACCTGAGGCCCTGTTGACAGAATTTGTCATTTGTTGCTTTGCCTCTGTGTGGGCCACTGATTTCTGTGGACATGTATCACTTCGCATATTACATGGTATTTCCAGACCACACTGCAAATTCATTTTGGCAACTGAATCTTGTCTTTGATGATTAGCAGATCTTAAGAAACTCATTAGCAGGCAATCAGGCTGAACCTAGTCAATACTATTTTGCTACTCATTTATTTGCAGAGAAAATAGAATAAAATGACTTTTACTGGATTTGTGAGGACCAGCAGTTTAACTTCAGCATAGTTCTCAGATATAAGCTAAAGGAGAGAAACTGTCTTGTTTGTGATTGTATCCCCAGACAAGTGTATGTCCAGTAAGATCAGTAAGTATTGGTTAATGAAATCAGGAAATAACAAATAAACCCCAAACCTTTATATATAGTTTGCTTCATTCTGTAACAGCCAGCAACTTATCCACTGTCCTCCCTGGCCAGTTTTTAGCCATTTGCTGACTTGGTCTTTCATTCAAGCTTGTGTCCCTAAAGACAGGCCCATTTTTCTTTCAATATATTTCTCCTTTTGTATTGGAAAAAAGGAAAGCTCTGTGTGTATGTGTGTATGTGACTGTGTGTGTACACATGTGGTTTATCAGAAAGGAAAAGCCTTCTTCCTTGATCAGACTCAGTTCACTGCACAGCCTTGACAGTGGCTTCATTGACATCTGTTTCATAGAAGTGAAAAGGTGAGCAAGGTTGTCCAGGCACCTTCCAGCACATCCTCTCAGCTCTGCAGAGAAGAGACAGTATCCCTGGATTCCTGCTGCCCTTCCAGCGGGAGACCTGCCTTTCTGTCCAGTTGAAATATTTCCTCGGTGAAGGCCTCAGGGTTGAAAGACTAGGGAGTGGAGGAGAGAGTTTGTTCTTGAATTTATGAGCTGTGTGTATGAGAAACTTAAGTGGCATGGTTCTCCCATCGACATTACAGATATGAGCAAAATAATAATCCTTTTTATCATCCTACAGTCCATAAAACCAATGCCTTTTAATGGTGTGGGCATAATGAAAGGAAATATTAAGTTAATTGGACAGGCACCAATGTAAGGTCTCAGTAGTAACTTCCGTGCACGGCTTTAACTCTCTCAGCTCATATTTCAAATGACCGTTGCTGAGAGAACTCCCAAATATATCCTTGGCGAATGTGAGTTCTTTCTTTCCTTTCTTTTCTTTTTAAAGTTCATCACCTCCACGGGGCCTTAACAGTCACATTATAAATGCTATTTTGTGTTTTCGCATACTTTTTCCTTCACTGAGAAAAATACTGGCTTTTCTTCTGCAAGGTTGCAACATTTGAAACCAGAACCAAGGACTATGGCTACTAAATTCCAAGTCTTGTTTTATGTACTTGCTTCAAAACAGACTTATATTTTTCTTAGTGTCCTTTACGAGTATATCAGTCACCAATAAAGAAGAAGAGGGTAATCCTGACCAAATTAATAACCATTTTTCATGGCACATCTGGTAATACCCTTTATAGATAAAAGTGTAGTATGCACTTACAATAATCTCTTAAAAATCTTTCTTCACAAACATTTTCTGGGGCTCAGGTCTTTCATTGTTTTTCCTAAGTGTCTAGATTGTGTATAATAGCATCAATTCTCTTTCCAGTGACTGCTATATTCACACTTCTGTATTTTATTTATTCTGTTTTATGGATTTTTGCAAACTTGACTTTCAGTTACCTTTATGCCCCCCGAGGCTAAACTTTTGATTTAAAATTATTTGAAGCTTTGGACTCTCGGACTTTTGTCTGGGTAGAGATCCATCTAAGGTTTTAGGCGACTCAGAGCCAGAAAGCACATCTTTCGAGTGATGCCAGGGACCGCTGGCGCCAGAGAGCACAAAGGCAGTAGCACTAGATGGCTGGGAATATGACAGTGTTCCCTGAAACTCAGTGATGCTGCCAGAGAATTCCTCTTTCAGGGTCAAGTGATGCTATAGACACAGTTCTAGCAGCGTGAAGCCCATTTAGGGCCCTTGAGCGTTTGGCTAAGCCGTCCATCAGAGACCTCACCATTTAGACCAGCCTCCCTGTGTTCACCCTACCTTGTTATTCGGTAGCTTGGTCGTGTCTAGCTCTTTGTGACCGCATGGACTGCAGCGTGCCAGGCTTCCCATCCTTCACCAACTCCCGGAGTCTGCTCAAACTCATATCCGTTGAGTTGGTGAGGCCATTCAGCCATCCCACCCTCTGTTGGCCCCTTCTCCTGTCCTCTATCTCTCCCAGCATTAGCGTCTTCCAGTGAGTCAGCTCTTTGGATCAAGTAGCCAAAGTATTAGAACTTCATCTTCAGCATCCGTCCTTCCAATGGATATAAAGGGTTGATTTCCTTTAGGATTGCTACGTGGTGGGGTGTTAATGTGTCTGGGTGTCATGGCCTGCCTGCTCTTCACACTCTTAACTGTTCTACAACCATGCTTCCCTCTTGCCATTTCCCTCAACCCACTGGGCTCCTTAGAGCTTCTCTCCCAGGCTTTGCTTCTTTAATCAGAGTAGTTCTCACCAACGCCACAGAATTCTTTTTTCTCTTAACCTTTCTTCAATTGTGATCATTTTTTTTTTTTTTTGAGGGGGGCTCACTAGTAATTGCTTTATTTGATAGATATAATTGAACATCAACCAGCAGTTATAGCATTTGCATTAAAAACTTTTTCTTATTGAATGTAAGACTCTGTAAATTCTTTGGTCTTTCCAGTTTTCAAAAGTCCATGATTCCATATAATCCCATAATAACCCTTTTCTTTGCAAAATAACTCTTTTCTTCCCCCTAGCCCACCAAGGCCTCTCCCGGCTTCCCTAAGTTTGTGGGCCGGCTTAACTTCTTTCAAATTTATGTAAGTCCTTGAAGTGTGAATAGCATTACCAGTATTACATGTGTTACCTTAATACTTCTTTAATGCATTTTTCTTCCTTTTTATTCTTCCTATGAGTGCCCTAGCTCATCTACTCACAGAAGTATCAGACATCTCTGTCAAATACTTAGTGAACTACTTGCCCCAAATCAAGCTCTTTGGTGTGATGCTTTGAACTACCTTATACTTATTCAAATGTATGTTTTCTGACCTTCACTTTTCCTAGAAATTCTCAGCCCTGTTATCTCCTGAAGACAGCAGAGCACTGTGTTAACTCCTCAGTCACACCACCGCTACCCTTCTCTTTGCCTTTTTGTTCCAACTTGTTCTTCAAGCCCCATCTCACCTTGATTTTCTGGGTGTTAACCTATTAACTCCATTTAATACCTAAATGAAACAACCACACTACCTAACAGTTGCCTTGTTCATGGTCTACTGGCCTGACTTGTATTATGATGATGATGACGTTAATTACTCTGTTGACCCGGATTATTGCTTAACAATTCATACCTAAGAAAGTATTTTCTTGGCCTTGGTTTTCTGACAAAATGAGGAACATTATATTTTCTCTTCATAGGTCTTTATAAGATTTTATAGGTTAATTAAAGCATTCTGAAAAGCTTCTTGAATTAAGATGAATAAAGTTATATATCTTTATGCTTGGCTGTCAGTTCTATTTTTCTGTATATTACTCTTATTGATAGCAAGCTATTTTTGAAAAATTTATTTTTTCTTAGCCTTTAAAAAACAGTTCTTAAAGTTCAAACTGTGACCAGTGGCGGCTGTTGTATAGATGGATGAAACAAAACAAGACATGCTGTGTAATTCCCTCCCACACAGGTATTTATGTGCACTTCTTAAATATAATAAAGAAGAAAAAAAGAGGGAATAAAGAAAAAATAAAGAAAATAAGAAAAGGAGGGAAAGAAAACATGAAATCCTATAAAGCAAATGACTGAAAATCTCCTAGCAAGTTTTTATGCAACTCATTTATTCAAACTTTAATTTGAAGATGGAATATATTGTAATGGAACCATATCTGAGTCAGAAATCTAATTGCATCCTTAATTTTGGAAGCAAGTGTATACAGTGTTATGTCTTTTTTTAACATGATCTTGAGCGAAAGAGTAATTTGCAGCCAAGCAACAGCATCCAGTTTTTAAACCCTTGTTTTCTTCCCCTGGGATGAAGATCTTTTCTGTGTCTGCCAACAGGTTTTTTTCTTTTTTAATCTGGTGACCAATGAAGAAACTTGACAGTTTTCATAAACTGAAAAGTTATGGGGAGATATAAACTTCCAATTAAAGGACTTTAAATGTGATTAGGTTTGTTTGAGTGAAAACAGCTTCCCTTTTCTGGATTCCTCTTTTCTAGCCCCTGTGTTGATTTAACTAATGGATGTCAAGTGTGATCTCTTCATCTTTGGGGTCTCTGGTTCCTTCTGGAGATAAAGGTCTGTGATTCTATGCAAAAATGATTCTCAGTTTGGTTGGCTGATCAATATTTGTAAAACTCTGATAGAAGCTATAAATTATTTCCCCAGTAAAAAGTACAGATTCCTGAACGATATGTACAATTGACCCTAGAACACTATGGGTTTGAACTGCATGAGTCCCTTTAGACACAGACTTTTCCCACTAAACAGGCACTGCAATACTACACAATTTGCACTTAGATACGGAAGGACTTCAAAAACAGAGAGACAACAGTAAATTTATAGATGAATGTTGGACTGCATGGAGTTGCTGCCCCTAACTCCTGCATTGCTCAAGGGTTAACTGTATACGTACATAATTATATTTATATGGCTTCCTTGATGGCTCAGACGGTAGAGAATCTGCCTGCAGTGCAAGAGACCCAGGTTTGATTCCTGGATTGGGAAGCTACCGTGCAGAAGGGCATGGCAACCCACTCCAGTATTCTTGCCTGGAGAATCCCATGGACAGAGGAGCCCGGCAGGCTACAGTCCATGGGGTTGCAAATGGTCAGGTACAACTGAGTAGCTAACACTTTTTTCATGAAATATGTGTATATACATATGTATATATGTGTGTATGTATGTGGGTGTGTGTGTATATATATATATAGTTTTCTTTTTTCTTAAATTGCCCAGAGTTAGCTGTTAGGTATGCAGCCATTATGCAGGTTTTCATAACAACCAACCCCCCCCAGGAGTATGGACCCCAGAATCTGCAGAGGCCCATTGCAGTCTCTGAGATGGCAGATAGAAGGCTGGCACGTGGCCTGAGCTCTTGCCAATTGAATCGTCCTGTCTACTCTTGGGACTTTGAGTCTAGCTCTAATGTTACAAAGAAACAGTGATCCCTGTGTATTTACTCTGGAGGCACAAGTGGGTTCAATGCTCCAGACCAGCAAGAGCTGTGTTTCCAGAAGTGAAATACTATGTCTGCTAGCAGTGGGGTCCTAACCAGTCTCTTCTTGTGGTGTGATTTTCACTATTATTGCCTAGCTTCCTATGGTTTCATAACTGATTTCTAGGTTCTACAGTATCTTTCCAGTAAATTTGTCAAACTAGCCAATATCCTTTCAGTGAATTCACTTTCTGTTTAAGGTCACCAGAATGCGTTTCCGTTGTTTGTAAACAAGAGCCCTAATACACATAAAAGTAAGAAAATAGTTTCAGTATTTTATTATAATGAGTCCCTAAGTCCATCTGTGGATCAGTTCAGTTCAGTCGCTCAGTCGTGTCTGACTCTTTGCAACCCCATGAATCGCAGCACACCAGGCCTCCCTGTCCATCACCAACTCCCGGAGTTCACTCAGACTCTCGTCCCTTGAGTCGATGATGCCATCCAGGCATCTCATCCTCTGTCGTCCCCTTCTCCTCCTGCCCCCAATCCCGCCCAGCATCAGAGTCTCTGCCTCTCAATCTAGTGGTTTGGTATTTTGGGGAATTGGTGGTTGGTGCTGCTGGTTGTTGTGCAGTCACTAAGTCATGTCTGACTCTCTGTGACCATGGACTGCAGCACGCCAGGCTTCCAAGTCCTTCACTGTCTCCCGGAGTTTGCTCAAACTCATGTCCGTTGAGTCAGTGATGCCATCCAACCGTCTCATCTTGTCACCCCCTTCTCCTCTGGCCCTCAGTCTTTCCTAGCATCAGAGTCTTTTCCAAAGGGTTGGCTCTTCGCATCAGGTGGCCAAAGCATTGGAACTACAGCATCAGTCCTTCCAATGAATATTCAGGACTGATCTCCTTTAGGATTTACTGGTTTGATCTCCTTGGAGTCCAGGGGACTCTCAAGAGTCTTCTCCAGCACCACAATTCGAAAGCATCAATTCTTCAGCATTCAGCTTTCTTTATGGTCCAACTCTCATATCTGCACGTGTCTACTGGAAAAACCATAGCCTTGACTAGATGGAACTTTGCCAGCAAAGTAATGTCTCTGCTTTTTAATATGCTGTCTAAGTTTGTCATAGCATTTCTTCTAAGGAGCAAGCATGGTGGTGGTTAGGATGGGGAAGTAGCATAAAGGAATGGTTAAGGAGACCTGCTCTAAAGAACATCAAGTTAATTGTTAAAAAATATTACAGGTTTGAAAACCTCAACTTTCTCACAGTATTAGTATGAGGTAAAAAGTCATGAATTTATGCTTATCATTTCTAGAAAGTCAAGTTTATTTTAAAAGGGTACATTTATAATCTCAATTATTTACTTTAGGTCTTGGTACCTCTTATTTTTAAGCTGAGGAGTAAGTTAGATCTCTATCTTCTGACCAAAGTAAATTAAATAAGGCTCCTCATAAATTCATCTTCTGTAATGTGTACTGAAGAGGCTTTTTTAGTGAAGGAAATAAAACAAAAGGGCTTATATCTGGGTTATAAGTGGGCTCACATTCATCTGATCCAGCAATTCTCTCACACTGAGTCTTTTCATAAAAAATTTCAGAGCCTAAATATAGGAGGCTGTTTTATGTAAGTTAGTCTACCTAGTATATTCTGCAAAGACAAATTTTAAAAATCAACCTCAGAATGTTTACAGAGTAACAAATCGCCTGCAATTGAATGTTTAAGTTAATATATAATGTGCCTACTACATGTTTAAATGGCCTGTATGTGATTTTGTTAAAGTATAAATGATTGACTATGAAGATTAAAGCTGTGAAGTGTGTGTGTGTGTGTAAAATCTCTTTTCCAAGGTAATCAAGTTTTCTTAGTAGAATTTATCACTTGTGAGGCAATTAATACTAACATTTAAAATATAAGGAAACTAGAAAGTATAAGATCCAGAGAATTAGTGAGCTGGGCAGATCATGGGACTTCAGAAAATGAAGAAAGGAGAGCAAGTCTGTTTTCTCCAATCCTTTGTGCTTTCTTTTGATTTGATTATGTGATCCCCTTCTAGACTGTCAAAGAGAAGTTTAAAAGTAGGCTTTCCCTCTTTAGAGGTCAATTTCCTTTGAAACACAGAGACAAAATGTTTGTTATATAGTTTGGTTATTAAAATCCATTGTTTTCCCTCTTCTTGTAGCTAAATCCAGGATTATCTTCGGTGTTTATTGTAGTCCTTGCCTGCAGCCAGCAAATTAACATCAGCACAGGTAGCCAGAGAATGCTTCTTATGTGAAAATTAGCACTCTTGGTAGACAAAATTTATCTTCAATGCTTATCAGTTCAGTTCAGTTGCTCAGTTGTGTCCGACTCTTTGCGACCCCATGAATCGCAGCACGCCAGGCCTCCCTGTCCATCACCAGCTCCCAGAGTTCACTCAGACTCACGCCCATCATCGATGCTTATAAAGTCTCCAAATAGCATCTTTTCCCCTGGTAGTCTTTACATACAACAGAGCAGACCTGTCCTACTCAGGCTGGAGCTGAAGGATCATCTCTACAAGAAAGCACTTCTTGAGAACTGAACCTCTGGTTTCTCAGCTACCAAGGGAGTATTTTATGGTTATTACATATATTATATGTATAATAAGGACACCATATATGATATATATAATAACCCCTTATGTATTAAGGACTTCTTGTTTAGTCGCTAAGTCGTGTCTGACTCTTTTGTGACCCCATGACCGACTCTTTTGTGACCCCCATGGATTCTAGCCCCCCCAGGCTCCTCTGTCCATGAGATTTCTCAGGCAAGAATACCGGAGTGGGTTTCCTTCTCCAGGGCATCTTCCCAACCCAGGGATCAAATCCTCATCTGCACTAGCAAGTAGATTCTTTACCATCTGAGCCACCAGGAAAGCTTATTCAAATAAGGACACCTGTTTGCTAATAACTAAACTGAGGATATCAAAACGCGAGGTATTAAAAAGCAAAAAAAAGTATGGGAAAACAGTGCAGATCACACATATACACAAATAAGTCCTCGTTCTTGGTAGCTTAACAGACCATAACCTTTTCTAAGTGGCTAAATTGGCTTATAGATTTTGTAGTATTTATTGCATTTCATTTTAATAAGCAATTATTATAGTTAAATATAGTTAAGTAACTAATTACTTTATAGCAGGTGTAACAAATATCATGAGGTGTCGTCATTAAAATGCTTTATCGCTGGTTTTTCAGTGTCACAAAGTAATAATCAAAGGCAGAGCTTAAGAAGTAAAATGAGTTCCATTAGAGAAGCAAATTAAGATTTCATTTTCAGGGAGACTCCGTATGCTTGAATGCTATATGAATAAATTAGCATAGGCTAGAGACAATAGGTCTATTGAAATGGTTTGTATTGAATGAGTGACTAGATGGAATATCCTGAGTCCACTCGAGGGTGTATTCCTCCTGCAGGAGCCAGGTGATTAGGATCCTTTTGTCTTTTGCTGGTTGACAGGCTGTATAGAGAAGGAGAAGGCATTTTTCAGTCTTAATCTATGACTGCGCTACAGAAGACGCGACTGAGAAGCTAAGAGAGATTTAAAAAAACAGGAAACTTCTCATTCTTCTATGGGTCTGTATGGGGGTAATGTTTAAAATTAAAGACTAAGATCAAGATGTGAAGGTATTGATTTTTATAATGTAGTAGCTAGGGATGTTGATTCATTTCCTTTTCAGATCAGGAAGTCAAACTGTAATAGGAGTTCACTAGTTCTCCAGGGATATCACTCAATGTACTGTTGATATAAAACATCAAAAGTAAAAGTAACTAAGCAATCAAAGGATTTACTCCCACATTACAAATCCTCTTTGATTATACATATATATGTAATCATATATATTTGTATAGAGAATCATATATATCCGAATGCAAATGTATCTTGGAATATATATGATCTTAGAAGTGGTTGACAGAATCATAGAATATTTGAAATATTAGAATTAACAGAAGATTTAACTGTTGTTTATCCCTCTATTTTTGTAATAAAACACTGAGGCCAGAGTTGAACTGAGTTATTTTGGTGTCTATAGTTAATGGTCAGAATAACACTTCCTTAAAGTATAATAATATTTGCATATAAATAGTGATCTTTTGATGCTTCTACTTTAAAAGTTCAATATAACTCACTGGAAGAAAAAAGGATTTTGGTCTGGCCTGAAATTCATCTTTTTATTTACCAGTACAGAGGGTACCTGCTTTATTATGTAGAGTAAGAAGTTACTCTGCATTGCTTGTGCAAGTCATTTGCTACTCAGTATAAATATTCTGAACTTCATTATTTTGCAAGTAAAAATGCAGTCAGTTTAACATCCACACCCCAATCTAGTTGGCTCCAAATCCCGATCTGCCCAGGCAGGACCTCAGGGCTAGTCCCTTTCCAAGTGATCTCAGGATTTCTGAGTGAACATGACTCACTCAGTAGTACAGCTCTTAAAATTTTCCTCCAGATTCAGATTCTTGATGATCTGCTCTCCCTAGGTCCTAAGCCGCTGCTTTAAGATGCTGCTGTTGTGTTTAGTGCAGAATCAGGGAGACGATTTGTGGCTACTTGGTGTCCAGTGCACTGGTAAAGAATCTGCGTGCAATGCAGGAGACCCTGGCTTGATACCTGGGTTAAGAAGATTCCAGGAATTGAACCTTGGAGAAGGCATAGACTACCCACTCCAGTATTCATGGTCTTCCCTGAAGGCTCAGACAGTAAAGCCTGCAATGTGGGAGACCTGGGTTGGGAAGATCCCTTGGAGTGGGGTATGGCCATCCACTCCTGTATTCTTGCCTGGAGAATCCCATGGACAGAGTAGCCTCGTGGGACCTGACTGAGTGACTGAGCACAGCGCAGGTGTCCAGTGCAGAACTTCAGAGCTCCGGAACATATTCCTTCACTGCCACTGAATCCTTGAGCTGCAGTACTCAGGTGTCATCCATTTTTCTACTTATTTATACTCTCCCCTAGCCTGCCAAAGCCTCTTCCTTTTCCAGAAAATATTAATAATATAAAGCAAAAGGAAACTTCCAGAGTGCTGTTCATGTCACTTTTGAAAAAGCATTTATGTTCATCTTCAGCCAGCCAAGATAACATTTTAAGAAGATTTTGAGATACATTTTACTCTCTGAGAACTGGCACGAATGATGGATCATCATTACTCTAATTAATCATTTCTTGTAAGGATGATGAAGATTTCTGTGGTTTGGCCAAAATACTGAGCCTCCATTAAGAAATATTTTCTCAGTTATTCAACTAAAAACCCATCTCTGGAGCAACTTCACAAAGGATAACTTCATTTTAATCTGTACGTCTGGTGCCTTACTTTCTATGAGGTCCAAATGGATCTCAAGTCTTTTTCTGGGCCGTTGACATGGAAAATGATAGTTGGCAGTCAACGGTCATTAAAAAACATTCTTAGGTTGATGCTACAGCATTGGGTAGCCATTACTGTCATGTTGTGAGTGAAAAAGGTAGAGTCATGGTATTTTAAAAATGGAAGGGAACTTAGAAATAATTTTGTTCAACTCTCTTGTCTTATAGATAAAAGCAATCATATAACAATTTGTCATTTTATACCCAACTTAGAAGTTTTCAATATTCTTCTATGAAAAGAAGACATATAATCAAATAAGGTACTATTCCTTGCAGAGACAGTTTATTTGAGCATCTCGTTTCTATTCCATTTATCCACTGCACTGGTGTATCCGGTGGTAATTCTCTTCCTTGATTTATAACGATCCCAGGTGCATTTTATACTCCATCCATGAAATGACTGAAACACCTAAAAAATAATTCACATTTTAGTAAAGAATTCCACCGAAATTCTTTCTTGGATGGAAATATTTTGCAATAAAATGAAATTAGGTAGATAAAGCCATTTCTAAAGTAGTGGGGTTCTTAGAGCACTGATAAAATTAGTTGAAGCCTGAATGAGTATCTTGAATGGCTGAGGAGGAGGGGCTCCAAGATAAGAAATTTAACTTTATGTTTTTTTGGATAAATGCAGTAACATTTAAGTTTCTGAAAACTCAATCAGAATGTTCAGATATACTTCCTACTGATTGCCTGGTTTCTCTTGTATCATGTTAAACCAGCCTTGGATCTTCATGACTCCCCAGTGATTTCCAATTCTTTACCCTTCCTAAGAGCCGTCTGTTGTATTGCCTTTCCCACTAGATCTGACATAAACATTTATGTGTGAGTTCATCTCCAGCAGAGACTGTGCCTAGTAAATTCCTGGAACTCTGTACCTCCCAACACTTAGTTACTAAGTGTATTTTTTCTCAAGGTATCTTCTCTGAGAAAGGTTATATTGAGGGGCTAATTTAACTGAAGCTACCACACAAACTTTTTCTAATTAAGACTTTGGTGTTAAAGGTGTTGGTGGTCACTGAGCGCCAAGGATGGTAAGAGCTCTTTTCACAGATGTTGAAAATCTTCATCTAAACAAACAAAATGATCATAAGAATTGAAAATATTTATACAGTATTCTTCCCATGAGTCAAATTCAGATAATGGAGATCTACCAAAGGGATTGTATTGACATAGTTTGTTTAAGGGCTGTCAAGGTACCATTGACTAGAAGCAAATTGGTTATAATTCACTTGAGAATGTCTGTTTTCATGTCTTCTGAAGCTGACTTATAAAATCAAACCAACGTCCTCCTGGACATATTTAATAATGCATTCAAGTAGGCATTTTGCCAAATCCCTTTGAGACAGTATTAAATTGAAAGATATTTTAAACATTCATTTTGATGAATGTCACGTAGGTAACGACCTTGTCCAATTCACAGAGCCTAGTACACAATGAAGCATTGACTAACAGTTTATTAGAATAAAATGGGATTCATTTTTCTACATTGGATATTTATTTCCCTCAGTGTGTTATTTCAATTTTATAGAGTTTCTTGTTTTGCTTAAGAAATTAATACATGTTCACTGTAGAAAATTAGAAAAAATGCCAAAGAAATGGGGAATCATTTAAAAAATTAACTTGATTCAGAAAAATGACCACTCTTTCTATTTTGGTCTCAGTCTTTTAAAATGGGATGTATAAGTACATATTTATTTTTATATTTTTTCATTTTTTATAATTTTTAAATTTAATTTTATTTAAAATTTTGTATCAATCATAAAATTAAACAGTACAAATTGTTGCATAATTTAATATTTTTATACAATGCATTTAATGGAAATATATAATGTGTAAAGTATTAATTATATGTAAGCAATATAATTTATTTCTCTTTCTATAATTGGGCACTTGTGTAATTTCTCTTTGTTGCTATTATGAGTGATTCTTTGAACATTTGTGTTCTTAAATGCTGATCTTTTTGTAATTACACAAAATTTAAGCATAAGATTGTCTCATGCAAAATTCCTAGAAGCAGACATTTGGATAAAAGGAGGGGAGAACTGTTAACTACTCTTGCCTTGCAGTGTCAAATTTCTCTCCACAAAATCTGATATAATTCTTTCTTCACATTATCAATTTAGGAGAATCAGTTTCCTCCTCCTTAATTAATGTTATCAATTTTTATAATATATTATCAGTTTATAACCCATGTGTTTCTATGAGAGAAAAATATTTGCTCATGATATTATAATGTCTAAAACATTTAAATAAGCCTTTTACTTTCCCAAAGTAGTATTCGTCCGTATAATTTATAGGAGACCGTACAGTTCCTACTTTTCTTTCTCATCTCATATTGGAATAATTTAACATCAAATATTTACTAAATGGCTACTATGTATAACACCTCACTAGAGTAATAATGAACAGAAATGCCAGATTCACGGAAAATTGGAAAAGGTGTGTATAATTAGGTATCAGGTTTGGCCTATGATTGGGAAGGCAGACCTCTGGATACAGACTGGGAACCGTTGTTGGTCCTCCTGTTAGCGGAAGTGGTATTTTATGGACGGTACAGGTGTGGACCAATCAGAAGGGACAAGGTTGTTAGATAGTCAGCTAGGGGATTGGGCTTCCCTTGTGGCTCAGCGATGAAGGAATCCACCCGCCAATGCAGAAGACAGGAGTTTAATCCCTGGGAAGATCCCCTGGAGAAGGAAATGGCAATCCACTCCAGCATTCTTGCCTAGGAAATCCCACGGACAGAGGAGCCTGGCAGGGCTACAGTCCATGGGGGTCACAAAGTGTCAGACATGACTGAGCAACTGAACAACAACAAAGCTTGGGGACTGCAGGGCAGAGGCCTGAGGGTGCTCAGTGACCTACATCCTTGAGAAATCTCTACACCCTCGAGAAATACCTACATCTTGCCTAGAGAAATAACAGCCCTATTTTTCAGGGTCAATGCTCAAATTCTTGTTGTTATTTTCTTATTTTAGAAAATGCCATTGGATAGTCTGCTCACAAAATACATTTTAAATTAAAGCACTATGTAAAATGTAAATATCTTTAATACTACTTTAATACTGTAACTACTCTTCAGATCCCTTTTATACATAACAAAATAGCCAACTTTGGTATTCTTTATCTTAGCCACTTTGGCATTATAATCATCTTCCTTGTTCTGAAGCTAATTTTATTTCTAGAAGTTGGAATTTCTTTGTATGATGAAGTACTAACAGTAATTTTACCAACATGGAACGTGTAGAGAATTCCTCTGGGGCTCCAAAAGAGTTTTGCTATTTTAACCTTTAACTTTATAGGCATCTAAACTTCTTTAAAGTACCAAAATATATAAAATTAACAATGCATTTATTTGTAAATAGGCAAGAGTGCATGGTGGGCCCTTCAAAATAACATCTTTATTTTCTGTAGCAATTCACAAATCACTTGGTATACAATATTTCATATAGTTATGGCAAAATAATTCACAATTTATATATAAGGAAACTGAGGCTCAGAGAAATCAAACTATTTGTCATAAGTACACAGCCTATAAGTAGTATAATGACAGCCAAATACACACTACTATGTGTAAAATAGATGATTAATGAAAACCTACTGTATAGCAAGGAGAACGCTCCTCATTGTTCGGTGGTGACCTAAATAGGAAAGAAATCCAAAAAAGAGAGGCTTCCCTGGCAGCTCAGCTGATAAAAATCTGCCTGCAATGCGGGAGACCCGGGTTCAGTCCCTGGAGTGGGAAGATCCTCTGGAGAACGGAATGGCTACCCACTCCAGTATTCTTGCCCGGAGAATTCTATGGACAGAGGAGCAAAGAGTCAGACACGACTGAGTGACTAACACCAACACAGGGAACTCTACTCATTGCTCTGTGGGGATCTAAATAGGAAAGAAATCCACAAAAGTGGAGATAGGTGTACAAAGAGTTGGTTTACTTTGTTGTGCCACAGACACTAACACAACACTGTGGAACAACTATAGTGAAAGTCGCTCAGTCCTGTCTGACTCTGTGAGACCCCATGGACTGTAGCCTGCCAGGCTCCTCTGTCCACGGGATTATACAGGCCAGAATACTGGAGCAGATACTCCAATTTGAAAAAAAAATCCTCTTTCTAGATGTATGATTATAATGTATTTAAAATATCAATATGTACATTAAACATATAA
Organism: Neotragus moschatus; assembly: GCA_006410615.1. Taxonomy (NCBI): domain Eukaryota; kingdom Metazoa; phylum Chordata; class Mammalia; order Artiodactyla; family Bovidae; genus Neotragus; species Neotragus moschatus. The sequence continues at coordinate 1,756,535 of SJYA01003130.1, read as the reverse complement.
GTATTACATATTTATAAAAATAGATATATAATTTATAAAATTTTATATTTATTAGTATATTTATATATCATATAATTATGATATTTAATATATATGTAATATATATCTAGAAAGAGTTTTAATATGTATTAATGTATTTTGCCTGGAGAATCCCATGGACGGGGGAGCCTGGTGGGCTGCCATCTATGGGGTCGCACAGAGTCGGACATGACTGAGTGACTTAGCAGCAGCATTAATGTATTTAAAACGGTATTATGTATAAAATTATATCTATATCTGTATCTATATTCTATTGATTATGTTTCTTAGAGAACCCTGTCTCGTATAACCATAAACATCCTTATTTTCTGGTTGTGCTGGATGAAATGATGATCCTTCCACCAATATTCACATTTTAATCCTAGAAGCCTGTCAGTGACCTTATCAGGAAGGAGACTTTGCCAGAATGATAAATCTAAGTGTCTCCATATGGAGAGATTATCTTGGTAGTCCCTAAATGTAAATCACAAGGTTCTGTATAGGAGAGAGTGGGAGGGAGATTTGATTACAGGAGAAGATGATACTGTTGAGACAGAAGCCAGACACCAGGCACTGGTTTTGATGATGGAGGAGGGCCCCCCTGCCAAGGAATGCAGCTGGCCTCTAGAAGAGGCGAAAGGCAAGGAAATGGACTCCCCCCTCAAGTCTCTAGAAGGAACCAGCCCTGCCTTCAGCCTGCCTTCAGCCCGGTGAGACTGATTTTGGACTTTTGACTTCCAGAACTGTAAGAGAATATACTTGTTTTATTTTAAGCTATTAAGTTTGTGGCAATTTGTTACAATAGTAATAGGAAAAAAAATTGTAGGAAAGTAGGAAATAATAGGAGAAGGCAATGGCACCCCGCTCCAGCACTCTTGCCTGGAAAATCCCATGGATGGAGAGGCCTGTGGGCTGCAGTCCATGGGGTCGCTAAGAGTCCGACATGACTGAGCGACTTCACTTTCACTTTTCACTTTCATGCATTGGAGAAGGAAATGGCAACCCACTCCAGTATTCTTGCCTGGAGAATCCCAGGGACGGGGGAGCCTGGTGGGCTGCCGTCTATGGGGTGGCACAGAGTCAGACACGCCTGAAGTGACTTAGCAGCAGCAGCAGGAAATAATAGGAAAATAATTCCTATTACAATAGTAATAGGAAATAATAAGTGATGAAAACTATTCTGGACTTAGTTTTCTTCTCTCCTGATAAAATTCCTCTACTCTGTGTCTCTCAGGCATTTCACAAGGTGCATTTGCTTCTGGACATCCCAATCCCATAATTTTGAGAGGCCATCTTTCACAGAAAGTCATGTGGATAGGGCCAGGTGTGAGTCCCGGGGCTTGATGAAAGTCTTACTCAAAGCTTCTGGAATGGTTCCAGGGAAAGGCAGTTAAGGATCTGTGGGTCTGGTTGGGCTCCAGACAAGTTTGCCTGGGCACACTTGACATTGTGTTTCTCTTAGCACACAGTGGTCAGTGGTCAGTCCTTAGGAGGGAATAAGACAGCCTGAATCTTGGCACTTGATTCCCTGCTCACTCACACATCTATATACACAAGCTGATGATGGACAAACCAAGAGAGCAAGCCATATTCTCTGTGAAATAGGCCTACAAAGTGCAGTAAATTTCTAGAATCATTCGATCAAAAGAGAGACATCTAAAATGATGAAACTCAGAAATTGTCCAGGGAACAAATTTAGCATAATTTAAGAGTAAGTTCTTTGGTGCATTTTTAACAGACCAGAGGTAAAAAGAAAAAAAAAAAAAAAAAGTCTAACACCTAACGTTTGGGAATCTATGTTATATTCCCCCTGTGCGGCATCCCTAGGCTTTTCTCAAGTCAGAACTAACAAGGGAATGCTGACTACAAGCCAGCTGCTCTTTCCCGGCAGGTGGGCTGGCCACAATGAGGCAGACATATCAGCGAGGAAATACCAACTCTCACTTCTTTTTTTTGCTGGCTTAAGACTTGTTAGTTGCTTGGTCAGCTAAGAAATGTAAATTGCAAAGCACAGAGTCTATACTTCTGGATAATAATCTGTTTACCCCTGGGAGCCCTGTCCTTTGCTTGACTCATCTGCTGCTCTGCCTTGTTCTTTGAGTCACAATCTACTTGAGATGACATAGCCTCTTAAAAAATTTTTTTTCATTTATGTATTTGTTATTTTTGGCTCTGCTGGGTCTTGGTTGCTGCGTGGGCTTTTCTAGAGTTGCAGTGAGTAGGGGCTACTCTCTCGTCGTGGAACATGGGCTTCTCATTGTGGTGGCTTCTCTTGCTGCAGAGCACAGGCTCTAGGGTGTCCAGGCTTCAGCAGTTGTGGCTCACGGGCTCAGTAGCTGTGGCATATGGGCTTAGTTGCTCTATGGCATGGAGGATCTTCCTGGATCAGGGATCAAACCCATGCCTGCTACATTGGCAGCCAGATTCTTTATCACTGAGCCACCAGGGAAGCCTGACATAGCCTCTTGAAGTGACTTTTCTGTGTTGCTCTGACTTGCAGAGATTTCAGGATATAGAATTTTTACCTTTGACTCACAGCTCTCCGTTTTCCTTTGAACATGGACTAGGAGCAAACCTAACGATTCCAGTAGTCAATCATTACTCATTTTGAATCTCCTAAGAACTGTGGTCAGTCAGCTTATGAGTTGTAGTATGAGTTCTTTCTTGGAAGTCTCCTTAAAAGGAGATTGAAATAAGCCTCAGAAAGGCAGTTCTGGGCATCTTCTATGGTTGAGATAAAGTATTTGAATCCTGCATAATTGGTTTATTTTCCCAGAAGATTATCAGCTGAATGGCTAGAGAATTCTATTGGGCTCTGCAATTAGTTTATCAGGTTTGGTCAGAAATAGACATGGAGGGGACATAGTCTGTGCTCGGGCTAGATTCTGATGACATGTGGAAGAAGGGTAGGTCACAGAAAGGGTCTGAGGCTGCAGTGTCTGCAGTGAGCACTGGGTTTCGCCTGTGACAGGGCAGCTGGAGAGCGTGAGGTCCTGTGGAACACCTGGGAGGAGAGCTTGGAAGGAGAAGGTCAACACCTCTATTTGATCTGTACGGGCTTTTTACTCAATGCGCTGATTTTTGGCTCTTTTTGCATCTTTGTCTCCTATCACTGTTTCTTGCTCCTTGGTATTGGAGGGGACAGGCAGGTGAGAGAAAGCACAGGAAAAAAGGGAATGAGCATGTGCGGATGAGGCTGACCTCTGGGAAAATTTCCTGTTACCAACTAATGTGTAGATAACTCAGGTTGTGCACACAGTGGTGAGGGCAGCAACCCAAGGGGATTCACCAGGAATTCTCATTCTCAGCTCCCTGAGACATTTGGAATTATTGTCAGTGGTTATCAATTGATACGTGCCATGAACATTGCCGTTGTTCATAGACTGAATAAATAATGTTTGCCATTTACTGGTGCTACGTTTCAAATGTAACAGAATATAAATTTACTTTTAAATGCTAGTAAGTTTACATGAAGGAACTTCATCTAAGTTTACATGAACGATTACTTTTTTATTCTTCATTTGTTCCCCAGTTTACCATAGTAAAATAATAGTACCATTATGTGGACATCTGGAAAACAAAGATTTTTTTTCTTCAAATTTTATAAAAATCAGTTCAGTTCAGTTGCTTAGTCATGTCTGATTCTTTGCAGCCTCATGGACTGCAGCACGCCATGCCTCCCTGTCCATCACCAACTCCCGGAGTTTACTCAAACTCATGTCCATTGAGTCGGTGATGCCATCCAACCATTTCATCCTCTGTTGTCCCCTTCTCCTCTTGTCTTCAATCTTTCCCGGGATCAAGGTCTTTTCAAATGAGTCAGCTCTTCATATCAGGTGGCCAAAGTTGGAGTTTCAGCTTCAACATCAGTCCTTCCAATAAACGTTCAGGACTGATTTCCTTTAGGATTGACTGATTGGATCTCCTTGCAGTCCAAGGGACTCTCAAGAGTCTTCTTCAACACCACAGTTCAAAAGCATCAATTCTTTGAGGCTCAGCCTTCTTCACAGTCCAACTCTCACATCCATACATGACTACTGGAAAAACCATAGCCTTGACTAGACGGACCTTAGTCGGCAAAGTAATATCTCTGCTTTTGAATATGCTATCTAGGTTGGTCATAACTTTTCTTCCAAGGAGTAAGCGTCTTTTGATTTCATAGCTGCATTTATCAGCTGCAGTGATTTTGGAGCCCAGAAAAATAAAGTCTGACACTGTTTCCCCTGTTTCCCCATCTATTTCCCATGAAGTGATGGGACTGGATGCCATGATCTTCATTTTCTGAATGTTGAGCTTTAAGCCAACTTTTTCACTCTCCTCTTTCACTTTCATCAAGAGGCTCTCTAGTTCCTCACAGGGGCATTAGCCAACTCCAAATTCCCCCTCACCAGGAGAAGGATCCCCCGAAGAGAGATTGTAGCCACCCAGAGAACTCTCCAGCTTGTTCTTTGAGATCCTGTAGGATCTGAGTATTTTTCTTTCTCCTATTCTAACTACCTAATGGATGTGTTTTGTTCTTTCATTAAAATATACATTTGAGAGTTCACCTATTAACTTTCAAATTCAGTGGTTTATCATCAGGTAATGGTGTCATTTGTAATTAAAATATAAGCAAAATTTTTCTCTTTATAAAAATAGCGTAGATTGAAAGGGGGGAAATTCCTCACTATTCTGCCACTCAGGATATTTACTATTAATCTCTGGGTGTGTATCCTTCTATAACGTTTAAAATATCCTTGCTTATATATATTATTTTTTAAAAGAGATTTTTTTCCGGGTTCTATATATAGCTTTTTGTCTTTCTTTCTTTGATTTACCAATTTAGGATTAACATCTTTCTATGAGAAGACATCTTGTTAAAATTTGGAATTCCCTATTAATTCATTTGCAAAAGAATCTGTGATTGAGGTAAATCCAAGTTTCTAGAGAGCAGAAAGAAATTTTTGTTTTCCTTTGAAAGCATGCCTGGAAGGTATGACAAGTTAAGATGATGGCACAGATTTTTTTCTAACATGTCTTTCTTCCGACTAAATAATTATGATTTCTTTCTTGCTGCATGTTCTTTTATGCTTTTATTCTCAGCCTGTGATTAAAACCTCTTTAATTAGGAACTAGAGAAATCACTCTAATTTAGGATTCATTTAAAATTTACTGGCCTGCACTTAATTCTAATCTTTCACTGCTTGTGTCCATTTACTAGGGTGATTTTAGCATTACATATCTTCCTCTCCTAAAAATAAAAGTTTTTTTCCAAAGCCTATTTAAAAGGCCCTGAGGATTGCATAGATATCAAACAGCACATTAGTATTTCACATTTTAGCTTAAATGAGATAGAAACTTGGAAACCAAATTTCCTTTAATAAAAACACAAGCTTGAAAGTTACAGACTCTATAATATTTCCCCGGCTATAACCTCAGGAGGGGCAAAATGCATCTTCATAGGATAAGTGTTAGACTGTAAGAATAATAAAATGAGTTCAGAGGAGAATAACAGAATAATTAAAGGCTTAGACAATAATATCTGCAGAGCAAATAACAGAATTGTATTTATTGCCTTGATAAAACGGCTGTTAGTGATTATAAACAGAGTTTACAATGGCAAATTGAATATTGACCACTGTTCACCAATGTGAAGGATGAAATAAGAACTAGAAGCCTTAAAGGTTTAAGTCATATCCCTCTAAAAGATTTTTTTTTTAAGAACAAAAATGTCACTTATTAGAAAGATAGCAAAGTTGATGGAAAGTGTATTGGATCAGCAGTGAGCAGACCTGAGTTCTGTTTGGGCACTGTCTCTGACTCATCAGGCAATCCTTCATACATCCTATTATCTCCCTGGATGCGCATTTACCATCTTTTAAGTAAAAAGATGGATCTAAGATATTGATAATGTTCCATCAGCCCTGACCTGCTCCAATCAGGGTAATATCATTCTTGTCCACTGTGGCAGAGACCATCAGTTACCTTTCCCACCATCTTCTTCCCCTTCCACCTCAGAAACAAATCCTAATCATTTTAGCTGGCATAATTTTTCCTAGAATAAAAAGCTGTATATCTTCGTTTCCCCATAGTGCAGTGTGGCTATGTAACTAAGGACTATAATAGTAAGTGAAGTGGAAGAAGATGAGTTGCATGGGACCATGGGAAGGTAGATTTAAGGGAGTTAACCTGGCTTCAAGGGGTCTCTTTTTTTTGGTCTCTTTAGACACAAGACTCAGATGAGCTGGGTTAAACTTCAGAAATCACCTTAGACCATTAGGTAATCTTGAGAATGGAAGCAATTGTCTAGCTAACGGAACAAAGATAATATCCTAGGTCTCCTTAATGACACCATGGAGTCACCACACATGTCCTGGTCTCTGTTCTGTGCTGTTTTACATGCGACAGAAGTTTTATCTATCTTTGTTAGGCACTGCTAATTGTTTTCCTCTTAAAGCAGCTATATCAAATTCTAACTGATGTAGTCAGTCAAATGTGATTATTGTTGATTTAAAATAACTACAGCTAGCAATTATTTTGCACTTAGTAGATGCCAAACACTGTGCTAAAGGTTTTATGGACATTGCCTGATTTGATCTGTCCAATACAAATACTTATGAGTTGGGTATTATTATCTATAATTTACAACAAGGAAAATGGAAACTTAGAAAGATTAAATAGTAGCTACAGAACCATCATGGAGCTCAAAAACGACCCAGCCTGGATTCTAAACCAGTTTGGGATGATTCCAAAGCTTGTTCTCTCAATCATTATCATTAGTTTCATGCAGTCGTTCTTCTCTGTGAGTAAAAGATGTATAAGGAGCACCGTGTTAGCTGATGTTTTGAGAGAGCCTTATAGAAGTATTTATATGTAGGCGACATGACATTCAATCTATTTCCTGAACAAAAGTAGGAAACAAAGATCCATTATACCTGCAGTAATACAGGTAATCAAGATTGCTGGGAGAAATATCAATAACCTCAGATATGCAGACGACACCACCCTTATGGCAGAAAGNTCCTTTGGGCTCTCTTAGCAATTTGTGTGTAACACTATTGTATGTAACACTATCAAATCACTATTTAACTAGCTGTTTTTGTGTCTTCTGTACACATGATTTTTTTTTTTTTTTAATCAGATAGCACTATTTCAGCAAAAGTTTTTGTTTCCAGAGACTGGACTAATGCTTGGTACATGCATGTATACTAAGTCACGTATGTCATGTCTAGCTGTTTGCGACTCTATAGACTGAAGCCCACCAGGCTCCTCTGTCCATGGGATTCTCCAGGGAAGAATGCTGGAGTGGGTTGCCATGCCCTCTAGGATCTTCCTGACCAAGGGATGGAACCCTTACATCTCCTGCATTGGTAGGTGAGTTTTTTACCTCTAGTGCCACCTGGGAAACCCAACTTGGTACATAGTAAGTGTGTATCAAATTTTTTATTGATTGAATGAAAGTTCTCTAGGCCATGCTCTTCACTTGTAGACAAAGAACCTTAGGGTGTAATTGGATTTAACATTTGATCTTTGGAAAACACTTAGTGAAAGTGTCCCAACAACACTCTTTAATAGAATAAATTTAGTGTGGCACATAAGAGTGTATTTCACCCCCAAATTAGCTTCCTAATCCATGATGAGCTATCACAGCAGGTTGTGTCTGGATGTGCTGTATTGGCTCACTCTGGGTGTGTTATCAAACCATTTCCCTCCATTTCTCCCCTTCTCAGATGTTCTGTGGAGCCGCTGTCAGAAGTTCAGGGCCGAAAGGAGTGCTGGGCACAGTGTTCCACTTCCACAGAGCATCTCTATTTCGAGCAGAGACCGTAACCTTCATCAGGTCCACCAACCTATACCATTAAATCCTTGCTGGTGATTTTCTCTGTCTGCACTTCTGGCTCTTTAATAAATATAGCACTTCATGTACAGCTCGGCTTCTTGGAGCTAGTGAGTCCAGGTGAGTTAGGGCTGCTCCTGCCACTGCTGGTAGGCTGACCTCCCAGAGGGAGTCTACTGCTTGCTGAGTTAGCCATGTCTGCTGAGTCAAGCTGGTGTCAGCCGATGCACTGAAAGCCTGCCTATGTGGCAGTTGAGTGCTGCTCACCCACGAAACTTCCCTGATAGCTCAGTTGGAAAAGAATCTGCCTGCAATGCAGGAGACCCCGGTTCAATTCCTGGGTTGGGAAGATCTGCTGGAGAAGGGGTAGGCCACCAACTCCAGTATTCTTGGGCTTCCCTTGTGGCTCAGCTGGTAAAGAATCTGCCTGCAATGTGGGAGACCTGGGTTCGATCCCTGGGTTGGGAAGATCCCCTGGAGAAGAGAAGGGCTAGCCACTCCAGTATTCTGGTCTGGAGAATTCCATGGGCTGTATAGTTCATGGGGTGGCAAAGAGTCAGACATGACTGAGCGACTTTCACTTTCTTTCTCAGGCTTCCCAGGTAGCTCAGATGGTAAAGCATCTGCCTATAATGCGGGAGACCCGGGTTCAATCCCTGGGTGGGGAAGATCCCCTGGAGAAGGAAATGGCAACCCAGTCCAGTATTCATGCCTGGAAAATCCCACGGACTGAGGAGCCTGGTGAGCTACAGTCTATGGGGTCACAAAGAGTCAGACATGACTGAATGACTTCACTACACTACCCATGAACAGAAGCATTTATTCTACCAACTTCTGGAAGTGTTGGCAACTGAAGAGTTTGCAAGCCTTTGTTACAACTGCATCACAGTTGAACTCTTTCATCCACTCAATCCTACTTCCTTCAATTCTCCCCGGGATATTGGTCCCATCAACTCTCTGAGTGCAAATCTCCATCTCAGATAGGTTTCCCAGAGAACCTCATATTGAGACTTCACGGTGGATGTAGGGAATGAACGTGGGAGAAAGGGAATGAAGTCAGTACCTCATAGACACATGACAAATAGTTCTGCAGGCTTTTGTTCATCTGGGTCCCTGAATTCTCCCAGGCTCCAGTGGGAACACTCTGACATCAGCTATGATCAAAGTCCTAGCCTTTCATGGGCTGAGAGCCTGTAATCATTACCACAGGGAATGTCCTGAGCTGAGAGTCATCAGGCATTCATAAAAATCCGTCTTTGGAAATCACAATAGGGAAATAAACAAGCAAAATTCTTAACATAAGTAAACTTGAGCTCAAATCTTTACTCTTGTAATCATGAGGTCAATAATTCTAGGTTATTTATTTCGCCATTCTAAGTTTCGGTGTATTTGTTAGATGGCGGTGTTGACGATCATAATAATAATGGGGTTCCCAGGTGGTGCTAATGGTAAAGAATCTGCCTGTGAATGCAGGAGATGTTAAGAGATGTGGGTTTGATCCCTGGTTCGAGAAGATTCCCTGGAGGAGGAAATGGCACTCCACTCCAGTATGCTTGCCTGAAGAATCCCATGAACAGAGGAGTCTGGCAGGCTACAGTCCATGGGGTGGCAAAGAGTTAGAGCATACTACTAGTACTATTAAAGACCATTTGAAATAATGCTTGTGATGTTTAAAACAGAAAGCTCATGCAAAGTATACAATTCCTGACATATTGAAAGCACATGGGATTTTTAATTAAGAGATTCTAATTCTAGGCTTGAATGTACCATTTCAGACAGTTCAGCCGCTCAGTCATATCGACTGTACTATTTATTCTCTGCCTGAATATACTATTTATTCTCTGTTTAAAGACTTTGTGGGAGGACTTCCCTGATGGTCCAATGGCTGAGACTCTGTGCTCCCAATGCAGGGAGCCTGGTTTGATCCCTGGTCAGGGAACTAGATCCAACGTTTCACCTGATTTCCTGCATGCCACAACTAAGAACTGACACAGCCAAATTAATTAACTAAATATTTTAAAAAAGACTTTGTAGGATGGTCTTATTAATCATCACCTCAAGATAAAGTTTTGCAACTTTTTTTGTAGAAACCTCTTCTTTACCACAGACCCAGAATCTTCTGCAGCAGTTTCTCTCCCCTTCTGTTTATGGCGATCCATGTTTTATGTGAATGTTCTAGCTTGTTGCATATTTTCCTTAACCTAAAGTTATGAAAATTTATTCAGATCCTCAGTGAGTTAACCAAACTTCAAAGAGAATATTTTCATCTCTGTTCAATAGGTTCTCTATAAAGTAGTGGGGTGGGTGCAGGGGGTGGGGGGAGCCTTATGATGAAACCCATGAAAACTAATGTTTATCTCAGGCTTTCCCCAACTTTGAATGTTGTGCTACTTCTAAGGCAATCAAAGGTTTCCAAATAAGTTTATGCCCACATTGTTTAGAACTCTGAAATTTCCTGTGTGGCATCTTTAGACTGGCCTGAGTACAGTTTTTGTGCCCACGCAAAGGGCATATGGTTGGAAGGCATCACTGACTCCATGGTCGTGAGTCTGAGCAAGCTCTGAGAGTTGGTGATGGACAGGGAGGCCTGGCGTGCTGCAGTCCATGGGGTGGCAAAGAATCGGACATGACTGAGCCACTGAACTGAAAGGGCATATGAGCACCCTGATCCTCAATGGCGACTCCCCACCCAGTCCTGAGCAGATCCCCAGCCCCTGGCATTCCAAGCCAGCAGATGGCACCTGCTCTCTCTTCGCTCTTGGGCAGTAAGTGGTGTGGCCACTCCCTCCTCACTGGGGTCACCTTTTCCTGTCAGGACCCCATCCTCTGGTTTCCTCATTCCCTCTTAGAGGTGGGTTCATCTGGCTTTCTTCCTTATTTAAGTGTTACAAAGCAGACGCCATTGGCTTGGTCTCAAAGCCCTGGGCAGGCCCTTGCCAACCAGCTCAGCTCCACAGACCCGCTGATGACTGCCATTCCCAGCATACTCCTCCTCTTCTTAAAAACACCATGTACATGGCTTACCAGGAAGTAAAATGACTAATGTGTATGGGAATATCTTTTGAGTGTGATGGCAAATATGAGCGAGATAAGGGTTAAATATTTACCCTAGACAGAACTTTGGAGTTTTCATACTCTGATGTACAATGGGTCAGCGGAGGTGAGGGAAAGGAGGTGAGGGAGTGGTGATGAAGAGAGCGAAGCAGGAAACTCCTATAGGTCTGCCTCCTGCAGGTGCTCCTGACCCAGATCTGGGCGGTCTGGGCAGCCAACCAGGTCTTCATTCAGACAGGCCGTATCCTGGTTGGTTCTCTGCTCTTGCCCTTTCATTAGGTATGCACGGAGTAAGCTTTTTCTCTGGTGCCCTGGGCATTTAGCAAGCTGGTTCAACCTCCACACCACCTCTCTGCTCTTCCACCATTTGTTTCTTTGTCTTTTTTAAGCATGAACTGAAATGTAGAGAGATATTCCTTTTTTTGGAAGTGAGTTCTTTTCACAAGGTCAGTTTTTGCCCATTACCCACCAAGAGGAGGACAATTTGAGCAAATGATCACCCTTAATTAGGAAAAGAATGAAACTCATAATGACAACGGGCAATTTGAGTAATTAAAATTATTTTAGCAAACCATTGATTTCTTTTAAATTAAAATGTGCCCAGAAGCTTATTTGTATTTTATATATATTCAAATGACTTTTTGGTTATTCAGTTTTTCTCATTTTAAACCACTCGTGAGATGACTTTTCCATTTATGCTGGAGGATGCTCGATATCTCAGAATAATAGTTGAGAATGACCCATAAATACTTTAAATTTATGAACCTATCTCTTACTAGCTAACCACAATTTCTTCAGTATAATAGCTGGGGAAAAACATAGTAGAATTCTAGAGAAAACAGTTCTGGGCTTACGTTCTTGTGTTCGGCAGCCTTATTATTGTCGAGAGTCCCCAAAATTAAAATGCAAAACTAAGCTTCTTGGCTCATTCGCTTACTTAACCTTAACAAAATAGAAAAGTCTGTTTCATCAATCAGAAGAACACTAGACATAGTGCATGAATTTTATCTTCCACTTTGTCCTCTGTATTTCAGAATGATGATAATAATAATAAAATTCCTTGCATTTTGCAGCCAGACAATCATATTCTTTTTGTTTCTATCATGTTCCTATGTAAAATGAATTTCTCAGACAGACTAAATGCCTTAAGGGGCAAAAATTCCTGTGATCCTCTCCCCAGGAAATCTTTAAAAATAGAATAAGCTTTCATTTGTCTGGGTGTGGTTTTTTAAGCACAGTGTGTCTTTGGCAGAGGGATAGTTGAGCTGACCTATGGATGTTGCCTGGAGCTGCATGATTACTTAGGTGGAGAATTTTCCCTTAATCCTTGCCAGGTTTAATTTGTCACAACAACGCATGTGCTTATAAATGCTGTAAAACAAAAATGGGGCGCAATCTTCTTTTCCATTGTAAAGTAATGAAACAGCTTATTTCTCAAATTTGGGAAAGTAAGATTACATCAGGGAAAAGTATGATTTTTTTCCCCTCTTCAAACCTCTCCTGAAAGATAGTGAAATATGATAAATAACATGCTACTTATGACAATGTGTTTTCAAACAACTGGGCCAAATCAGCAAAATGGAACCATATGCTCCATCAAGACCACCTTCATGTTCCTCAGTTGAATCTGACGCTGGGTGCCTGGACAGACAGAGGTGCCTGACCATGCTCAGGTGTGGTGATGGGCGCTGACAGGGTGGGTACTGGGTGAGGGCCAGAGAAAGCGATTTCACAGATACGGTTACAACCTGTTATGCTTACATCATCTGTCCTCCTGCTGGCCTCCTAGACATGTTGCGGGCAGCCACGAGTTCCCTGCTGTCCAATCTCCCCTGCTGGGAATGATTATGCTATGAAAGTTTTCACTTTAGCATAACTCCAAAAGAAAAGAATAATATTATCATATTATCATTTCAGTATGTTGATCATTAACTCACATATACCCGCATACACAGAAGATGACAGTTGGTCAATTTTAAAAACTGTATTTTGTCTATGGGCAAATTCCAAATCACACTTATTCTCGTATTTACCAGTTCCCTTTTTTCCTCTCTTTCAAGAGGAAGTCCAAAGTTAGTCTGTTTTTTTAACAGCCAAGCTTTTTTAAGGTATTAGTTACATTATGTGAAAATGCAAGCATGCGTGCAAATTGATTTTTTTTAGTGGATTTACAGAACAGTGTAATTATCACTACATCCCAGTTTAAAAATGTTTCCATCACTCCAGTAAGTTCCCTGTGCCCATTTGCTGTCAATCTCATCTCCCACCTCTAGCCCAAGGCAAGCACTGATTACTTTCTGCCCCATAGATTCACTTTCCCTCTTTTTTTTAATACTTATTTTTTATGGAAGGATAATTGCTTTACAAAATTTTGTTGTTTTCTGTCAAACCTCAACACGAATCAGCCATATGTATACATATGCTATGCTAAGTCACTTCAGTTGTGTCCGACTCTGTGTGACCCCATAAATGGCAGCCCACCAGGCTCCCCCATCCCTGGGATTCTCCAGTCAAGAACACTGGAGTGGGTTGCCATTTCCTTCTCCAATGCATGAACGTGAAAAGTGACAGTGATGTCTCTCAGTCGTGTCCGACTCTTCGAGACCCCATGGACTGCAGCCCACCAGGCTCCTCTGTCCATGGGACTTGCCAGGCAAGAGTACTGGAGTGGGGTGCCATTGCCTTCTCCAATGTATACATATAACCTCTCCCTTTTGAACCTCCTCCCTTCCCCATCCCTCTAGGTTGATACAGAGCCCCTGTTTGAGTTTCCTGAGCCATACAACACATTCTCGTTGGCTATTTATTTTATATATGGTAATGTAAGTTTCCATGTTACTCTCTCCATGCATCTCACCCTCTCCTCCCCTCTCCCCATGTCCATAAGTCTATTCTCTATGTCTGTTTCTCCACTGCTGCACTGTAAGTAAATTCTTCGGTACCATTTTTCTAGATTCCAATATGCAGTAGGATAAGACATTTATCTTTCTCTTTCTGACTGACTTCACTCTGTATAATAGATTCTAGGTTCATCTACCTTATTAGAACTGACCCAAATGAGTTCCTTTTTATGGCTGAGTAATAGTCCATTGTGTATATGAACCACAACTTCTTTATCCATTCATCTGTGGATGGGCATCTAGGTTGCTTCCATGACCTAGTTACTGTAAATAGTGCTTCAGTGCACAGTGGGTTACATGTGTCTTTTTCAATTTTGGTTTCTTCAGGGTATATGCCTAGGAGTGGAATTGCTGGGTCATATGGTGGTTTTATTCCTAGTTTTTTAAAGAATCTCCATACCGTCTTCCATAGTGGCTGTATCAGTTTGTTTTCCCACCAACAGTGCAACAGCATTCCCTTTTCTCCCAGCATTTACTGTTTGTAGGCTTTTTGATGATGGCCATTCTGACCAGGAGCCCTGGGATCCTGAAGTCCATGGGGCTGCAAAGAGTCAGACACAACTGAGTGACTGAACTGATTCTGACTGACGTGAGGCGATATTGTAGTTTTGATTTGCATTTCTCTAATAATGAGCGAGGTTGAGCATCTTTTCCTGTGTTTGTTAGCCATCTGCATGTCTTCTTTGGAGAACTGTCTTAGGTCTTTGCCCCACTTTTTGTTTGTTTTTCTGGTACTGGGTTGAGTTTTTCTGGTATTTGGTTGGTTGTTTTTCTGGTATTGAGTTGCATGAGCTGCTTGTATATTTTGGAAATTAATCCTTTGTCGGTTGTTTCATTTGCTATTATTTTCTCCCATTCTGGGGGTTGTCTTTTCACCTTGCTTAGCAAAGTATCCTTTGCTGTGCAAAAGCTTTTAAGTTTACTCAGGTCCCACTTGTTTATTTTCATTTTTATTTCCGTTACTCTGGGAGGTGGGTCATAGAGAATCTTGCTTTGATTTATGTCATCGAGTGTTCTGCCTATGTTTTCCTTTAAGAGTTTTATGGTTTCTGGTCTTATATGGAGGTCTTTAATCCATTTTGAGTTTATCTTTGTGTGTGGTGTTAGGAAATGTTTTAATTTCATTCTTTTACATGTAGCTGTCCACCTCATGCGAAGAGTTGACTCATTGGAAAAGACTCTGATGCTGGGAGGGATTGGGGGCAGGAGGAGAAGGGAACAACAGAAGATGAGATGGCTGGATGGCATCCCTGACTCGATGGACGTGAGTCTGAGTGAACTCTGGGAGTTGGTGATGGACAGGGAGGCCTGGCGTCCTGTGATTCATGGGGTCTCAAAGAGTCGGACATGACTGAGTGACTGAACTGAACTATCCAGTTTCCTCAGCACCATTTATTGAAGAGACTGTACTTGCCCCACTGTATATTCTTACCTCCTTTGTCAAAAATAAAGTACCCATAGGTGCATGGGTTTATTTCTGGGCTTTCTAGCTTGTCCCATGGTCTATATTTCTGTTTTTGTGCCAGAAGAATAGATGCTTTTGAACTGTGGTGTTGGAGAAGACTCTTGAGAGTCCCTTGGACTGCAAGGAGATCCAACCAGTCCATTCTGAAGGAGATCAGCCCTGGGATTTCTTTGGAGGGAATGATGCTAAAGCTGAAGCTCCAGTATTTTGGCCACCTCATGTGAAGAGCTAACTCATTGGAAAAGACTCTGATGCTGGGAGGGATTGGGGGCGGGAGGAGAAGGGGATGACAGAGGATGAGATGGCTGGATGGCATCACTGACGCGATGGGCGTGAGTCTGAGTGAGCTCTGGGAGTTGGTGATGGACAGGAAGGCCTGGCGTGCTGCAATTCATGGGGTCACAAAGAGTCGGACACGACTGAGCAACTGAACTGAACTGAACTATACTATACTGTTTCAATGACAGTAGCTTTGTAGTATAATCTGAAGTCAGGAAGGTTGATTCTTCCAGCTGCATTCTTTTTTCTCAAGACTGCTTTGGCTATTCGGGGTCTTTTGTGTTTCCCTATGAATTGTGAAATTTTTTGTTCTAGTTCTGTGAAAAATGTCATTGATAATTTGATAGGGATTGCATTTAATCTGTAGATTGTGTTTGGTAGTATAGTCATTTTCACAACATTGATTCTTCCTACCCAGGAACGTGGAATATCTCTCCATCTGTTTATGTTATTCTTGATTTCTTTCATTAGTGTCTTATAATTTTCTGTGTACAGTTATTTTGTCTCCTTAGGTAAGTTTATTCCTAGATATGTAATTCTTTCTATTGTAATGGTGAAGGGGATTGATTTCTCTTTCTGATTTTTCATTGTTGGTATATAGAAATGCAAGTGATTTCTGTGTATTGATTTTGTATCCTGCAACTTTTCTAAATCCACTGATTAGCTCTAGTAATTTTATGATACTATCTTTAAGGTTTTCTATGTATGGTATGATGTCATCTGCAAACAGAGCTTTACTTCTTCTTTTCCAACCTGGATTCCTTTTATTTCTTTTTCTCTTCTGATTGCTGTAGCTAGGACTTCCAGAACTGTGTTGATAGTAGTAAAAGTGGACACCTTTTTCTTGCTCCTGAGCTTAGGGGTAATGCTTTCAGTTTTTCACCATTGAGAATAATGTTTGCCATAGGCTTATCATATATGACCTTTACTATGTTGAGGTAGATTCCTTCTATGCCCTTTTTTTGAAGAGTTTTAATCATAAATGAGTGCTGAGTTTTGTTAAAGGCTTTTTCTGCATCTATTGAGATAATCATATGGTTTTTAATCTTTCAATTTGTTAATATGTTGTATCACATCGATTGATTTGCATATATTGAAGAATCCTTGCATCCCTGGAATAAACCCAACTTGATCATGGTGTGTGAGCTTTTTGATGTGTTGCTGAATTCTGTTTTCTAAAATTTTGAGGATTTTTGCACCTATGTTCATTGGTGATATTGGCCTGTAGTTTTCTCTTTTTGTATTGTCTGTATCTGGTTTTGGTATCAGGGTGATGGTGGCCTCATAGAATGAATTTGGAAGTATTCCTTCCTCTGCAATTTTTTGAAGGAGTTTTAGAAGGATAGGCGTTAGCTCTTCTCTAATGTTTGATAGGATTCTCCTGTGAAGCCATCTGGTCCAGGGCTTTTGTTTTTTGGGAGATTTTTGATTACAGCCTCCATTTCAGTGCTTGTGATTGGGTTGTTCATAATTTCTATTTCTTCCTGTTTCAGTCTCGGAAGATTGAACTTTTCTAAGAATCTGTCCATTCCTTCCAGGTTGTCTATTTTATTGCCATAGAGTTGTTCATAATAGTCCCTTATAATCCTTTGTATTGTGCATTTTCTGTTTTAACCTCTCCTTTTTCATTTCTAATTTTGTTGATTTGATTCTTTTTCCCTTTATTTTTTGATGAGTCTGGCTAAAGGTTTGTCAATTCTGTTTATATTCTCAAAGAACCAGCTTTTAGTTTTATTAATCTTCACTATTGTTTCTCTCACTTCTTTTTCATTTATTTCTGCTCAAATCTTTATGATTTCTTTCCTTCTACTAATTTTTGGGTTTTTTTGTTCTTCTTTATCCAGTTGTTTTAGGTGTAAAGTTAGCTTGTCTATTTGATGTTTTTCTTGTTTTTTGAGGTAGAATTGTATTGTTATAAACTTCCCTCTTAGAACTGCTTTTGCTGCATCCTGTAGGTTTTGAATTGTGTTTTCATTGTCATTTGTTTCTAGAAATTTTTTGATTTCCCTTTTGCTTTTTTCAGTAACCTCATTTTTCCTCTTGATAAGGGTGAAAGAGTAGAGTGAAAAAGCTGGCTTAAAACTCAGCATTAAAAAAACGAAGATCCTGGCATCTTGTCCCCTTACTTCATGGCAAATAGAAGGAAAAAAAGTGGAAACCATGACAGATTTAATTTTCTTGGGTGCCAAAATCACTGCTGAAAATTAAAAAGACACTTGCTTGTTGGAAGAAAGGATATGATATCCTAGGCTGTATTAAAAAGCAGAGGCATCACTTTGTGGGTGGTATAGGTCCGCACAGTCAAAGCTATGGTTTTTCCAATCATCATATACAGATATGAGAATTGGATCGTAGAGAAGGCTAAGTACAAAAGAAATGATGCTTTTGAATTGTGCTGCTAGAGAAGACTCCTTGAAGAGTCCCTTAGGCTGCAAGAGATCAAACTAGTCAGTCCTAAAGGAAATGAACCCTGAATATTCATTGGAAGGATTGATGATGAAGCTCCAATACTCTGGCCATCTACTAGAGTGGAGTGCCATTGCCTTCTCTGATCTGATGTGAAGAGTTGATTAATTGGAAAAGATCTTGATGATGGGAAAGATTGAAGGCAAAAGAAGAAAGGGGTGGCAGAGGTTGAGGTGGTTGGATGGCATCACTGACTCAATGGACATGAGTTTGAGCCAGCTCTGGGAAATGGTGAAGGATAGGAAAGCCTGGCATGCTGCAATCCATGGGGCTGCAAAGAGTCCGAGATGACTGTGACTGAACAACAACAAAAAAGAAATTTATAGATATCATATAAGAGAATACAATATGATTTTTGAAATGCTTCTTCTACTTAGCATATTATTTTTGAGGTTTACCTGTAGTGTTGTACCAGCAGCTTGCATTTTTAAAATTATTATTATTGGTGAATACTATTCCAGTGTATGGGTATACCACATTTTTTTCTTTTTCAATAAGCTTACCAGTTGATAGACATTCAGATTGTTCACAATTTGGGACTGTTGTGAATGTGCTGCTGTGAGCATTACAGATACAAATCTTTGTATGAATGTCAGTTTTCATTTGGATGAATGGCTAATATTCACTGGATGGATAAACAATAAAGGAATTTTTGTGTCATACATTTGCATTTAACCTTTTTTAAGAAAGAAAAATAGTTTTCCAAAGTGATTGCATTATTTTTCATTTGCTTCAGCAATGGGCAGGGGGATCCATATTTTCACCAGTAGTACTTTTCATTGTCTGAATTTTGATTATGGCCATCCTAGTGTGTGAAGTGGTATCTGTGATTTTGATTTGCATTTATCTAGTGATTTATGATGTTGAGCATATTTTCAAATGCTTGTTTGTCATTTAGATTTATTTTTTGGACAGTGTCTATTTAGATCCTTTCCTTATTTTTCAGCTGGAGGTTTTTATTATTGAGCTGTAGAAGCTCTTTATAGATTCAGGATACAAGGTATCCTTTCTGAGATATATGACTTGCAATATTTTCTGTCAATCTGTGACTTGTATTTAATTTTAAAATTTAGAAAACAAAAGTTTTGAAATTTTTATGAAGTCCAATTCATCAATTCTTTTATATATAATAATTTTAGTGTCATATCTAATAAATCTTTGCCTATTTCAAAAATGCTTTTCTCTCATGTTTTCATTAGAATTCTTAAAATTTTTCTTTTACATCTAGGTCTATGATTCAATTTAAGTTGATTTTTTGTGTGGCATCTCATAAAGAGCTAAGATAATGGTTACTATTGCTATTTTTTTACATATGGGTATCCAATTATTTCAGCACCATTTGTTGAAAAAAAAGTATCCTTTCCCCCTAAATTTCTTTGGCTCTTTGTCAAAAATCAATTGACCATAAATATAAGGGTTTATTTCTGAACTTTCTATTCTGTTCCATTGATCTATGTATCAGTCCTTACGCTAATCACACTGCCTTGATTATTGTAGCTTTATAGGAAGTTTTGAGTTTGAATAAAGTCCTCCTACTTTGCTCTTTTTTTCTAAGTGGAGTCAAATCTTATCTTAGTAATACTCCTTCCACCATAGGAAATAGTTTAATTTCTAGTCCTAAAAGAATTATAAAAAATCATGAAAAAGTGCTTTCTTGTAAATTGGTCTTTGCAATATAACAAGCTACCTCAAAACTAGTGGCTTAAAGAACAACCGTTTGTTTGGCTTACAAATCTGAGTCAGGCATCTGAGATGTGCTTAACAGAACAGTTTTTCCCCTGATCTCGGTCATGTGTCTGTGGTCAGCTGCCAGTCACCGTGACTGTTCTGCTTCTGGAGGTTGACTGGGTGTCAGCTGGGGCAGTGTGGGTAACTGGGCCATGTGTTTCTCATCATACATCTGACTAGACTGAGCTCGTTCCCATGGCAGCAGGGTACCCACAACAGCAAGAGGAAAGACGTCTGAAGTCTCCTTTCACATCACTTTTGCTAACGTCTCGTTAGTTAAGCAAGTGACAAAGCCAAGACCAGCATCCTCTGTGAGGGATCTACCAAAGGAGAACAGAAGATTATATAGGAACTAATTGAAGGCATTACTGGGGTCCATCCACCACATTTTGTAGCAACCTGGAGGAACTAAATGCTTTGAACATGAAGAGAATCATGTTTCTGGATATGCAAAATGAATTATTTCAAAGCAACCATTTTTTGTCATTGGAACTGATCTAATACAGATTCCTAATCCATTGAGACCCACGTATCATCTGGTAGCTAATCCTAGAGAAGAATACGGAGAAATAAAATGGTTCCTTATAATTTTCCTTTGGATCACAAAGCTTTGACGAAACCCAAAGAAATAAAAATATTTCTGCAATAAGAACAATTAGGGATTCCAATTCCATTCTTTCTTAATTTAATATGATTTACTTTTAGAGCTATGTAGTTTCAAGAGATCCTGCTGCTGCTAAGTCGCTTCAGTCGTGTCCAACTCTGTGTGACCCCATAGACAGCAGCCCACCAGGCTCCCCTGTCCCTGGGATTCTCCAGGCAAGAACACTGGAGTGTGTTGCCGTTTTCTCCTCCAATGCATGAATGTGAAAAGTGAAAGGAAAGTCGCTCAGTCGTGTCCGACTCTTTGCGACCCCATAGACTGCAGCCTAGCAGGCTCCTCCATCCATGGGATTTTCCAAGCGAGACTACTGGAGTGGGCTGCCATTGCCTTCTCCGTCAAGAGATCCTAGTGGTCTTTGCTGAGGCTTCCCTTGTGGCTCTGAAGCAAAGAATCTGCTGCAGTGTGGGAGACCTGGATTCGATCCCTGCGTTGGGAAGATCCCCTGAAGGAGGATGTGGCAACCCACTCCAATATTCTTGCCTGGAGAATTCCATGGACAGAGGGGCCTGGTGTGCTACAGTTCATAGGGCTGCAAAGAATCGGACATGACTGAGCGACTAAGCACATCAGAGTGGTCATTGTTGTTTAGTTGCTCAGTTGTGTCCGACTCTTTGTGACCCCATGGACTGCAGCATGCCAGGCTCTCCTGTCCTTAACCACCTCCTGCAGTTTGCTCAGATTCATGTCCATTGAGTGAGTGATGCCATCCAATCATCTCATCCTCTGTAGTCCCCTTCTCCTCCTGCCTCAATCTTTCCCAGCATCAGGGTCTTTTCCAATGAGTCAGCTCTTTGCATCAGGGGGCCTAGTGGTCATATAGACCCAAATCCGAAGGTACCTTACAGCTCCATCAACAAGACGGACATCCTGACATTAGGATCCACTACTTTTGCATAAATAAACAAGTCATACAATATTTTCTTGTACTTTTCTGGGAAACAATGACAAGCAGCTACCAGTATTTTGGTGGGAAGACAGAGCTTTATTTCCAAATTCACATTAGTCTAAATTAATTCATTATTGTTTTTTTCTTTATATGTTGTGGATTGACCATTGGCTTTAGTATTTCTACTGGCACTGCTTTTATGAAAAGACTTGAAATGTTTTAGCAAAGGGGAGGCTTGAAAGCAGATGAGAGGAAGGAAATTGAGTAGTCTGGACATAGCCCGTCAAGTAGAGCTGTGTGGCTTCAGTGAATAGTTTTGTTATGTTAGGAACAGTAGTTATGGATGAAATATACTCTTCGAGCCAACCAGTAAAACCAACTAGCAATGGCGTTTATATTGGAAAAAAATAATTGAGCAAATTGTTTTACAAAACTGGTCCATTTGTAAATTAAGGTCAACCTGAGGTGTGTTTAATTTCAGAATATATAGGTAACAGCTGGATTTATATGAGAAGTTGAATAGACTTTTTTAGCTAATCAGTTCAGTTCAGTACAGTTCAGTCGCTCAGTCGTGTCCGACTCCTCTTGACCCCATGAATTGCAGCACGCCAGGCCTCCCTGTCCATCACCAACTCCCGGAGTTTACCCAGACTCACGCCCATCGAGTCAGTGATGCCATCCAGCCATCTCATCCTCAGTCGTTCCCTTCTCTTCCTGCCCCCAATCCCTCCCAGCATCAGAGTCTTTTCCAATGAGTCAACTCTTCGCATGAGGTGGCCAAAGTACTGGAGTTTCAGCTTTAGCATCAGTCCTTCCAAAGAAATCCCAGGGCTGATCTCCTTCAGAATGGACTGGTTGGATCTCCTTGCAGTCCAAGGGACTCTCAAGAGTCTTCTCCAACACCACAGTTCAAAAGCATCAATTCTTTGGCACTCAGCCTTCTTCGCTAATCTAACCAATTAATTCAATTCCACATGGGCAATTCAAACACAGCTCCTTGATTTCATTTTTATCTGAGAAGTTTGTTTATTCAAATGATTACTTAAGTGTATTATGTTGGGATTGTGAATATGAAATTGGACCAAAATGTTTAAGCTATTATAAGGTTACATCACTTGAAGTGCTTAGTGAGAGACTAGTTTCTTAGTGTTGATGGTCATGGCTATCATTATTTAAAGGAGTTTATGAAGAAATGTGGTCCACTGGAGAAGGGAATGGCAAACCACTTCAGTATTCTTGCCTTGAGAATCCCATGAACAGTATGAAAAGGCAAAATGATAGGATACTGAAAGANTGGCAAAGTAATGTCTCTGCTTTTGAATATACTATTTCTATGGTGGCTCAAATGGTAAAAAATCTGCCTGTTATGTGGGTGACGTGGATTCAACCTCTGGGTTGGGAAGATCCCCTGGAGAAGGGAATGGCAACCCACTCCAGTATTTTTGTCTGGAGAATCTCGATGAACAGAGGAGGGTGGTGGGCTACAGCCCATGGAGTTGCAAAGAGTCAGACATGACTGAGCGACTAGCACTTAAATATTAACAAAGGGAAAAAAGAGGTAACTAAGTGGGGAGATATGTTAACTAACTTGACTGGAGTAGGAATTCCGCCTGCAATGCAGGAGGCGCAGGAAATGCAGGTTTGATCCCTGGGTCAAGAAGATCCTTGGGAGGATAAAACGGCAACCCACTCCAGCATTCTCACCTGGGAAATCCCAAGGACGAGGAGCCTGGCAGGCTACAGTTCATGGGGTCACAAAAGAGTCGGACACGACTCAGTGACTAAAGAACAAGTAGGCATTTCAGTATCCATATATATGTCCAATCATTACATACAACTTAAATATATACAATTTTTACTTGCCAGCTCTCTCAAAAGGAAGCTATATATTGGGAATGTTTGGGCTTCCCATGCCTGGGATGGAAATTTAAATTCCAAGTATAAAAGTTTTGTTGTGTAACAAGAATTTGGTGGTATCTTCAACTCTGGCAGTACGTCATCTGTATTAGGAAGGGTCTCTAAAAATCTGTCTCATTAGGGCAAAGCCACCTTGAGACATGCTTCATTACTTCCTGCACTATGGACTGCCTTTGTAAACTTGGCTCAATAAACTTGATATTTTATTAGGAAAAAGACAACTTATGTATCTCACCAACATAGCTAGGTATTTTGGAAGGATCACCAATTACAATGGTATAGTCTGCTATGTGGTGACTTCTGGATATGTGACCCTAGAGGAACTCTGCTAAACAGATCGTTCGTCATGCAGTACCTGTGTGAAATCAGAAGAAGCTCAGTGCAAATAAAAACGGACACACATGTATAGTTGTGTGTATGTGTGCGTATGTGTAATGATGTAAGGGAAAGAGCACAGCCTTGAAAATGAGATCAGTCTGACTCAAGTCATTTGATTTCTCTAAGCCTCAGAGTTCTCCACAAAACGAGATTAATAAAAATTACTTCGTAAATAGGTCAGAAGAATTAAACGAGATAAATGGAAGCCACCTAGTCCCATGCCTGGCACAGCATATGTGCTTGATGCTAGTTACTTTCTGTTTACTAAAAACGATACATTATCCATACCACCTGTCCTAAGGGGAAAAAAATCCAGACATTATTATCTCTACAACTAGGAGACATTACTTAGAATCTTCACACCACAGATAATAAAAAATAAGATTTTTTGATACTGATGTTATTACCACTGGAGTGGCAGGTAGATTTTTTGTGGACAAATGTATGGCACAAATAATAAATAAATTAATATACACTGAACAAATCAACATCTCTTGGGCTTTCCTTGTCATTATGACACAATTCCATTTGGGAAGGGAACAGAATAAATAATATTTGGTCAGTTCCTTGGTTAATTGCTACTGATCATATCAGCTGTTTTATGAGGAAAAGATGTAATGGTCACATGTTCAGATCTAACTTTGCTAATAACCCTTTAAGAAAATCTGTTAACTATCTAATTTGTCTGGCAAATTAGGTTAAGACCCCCAATATACCTGCTACATTCTCCTTATAGTTTAGAATGCTCAAAACTTATGAGAAAATATGATTGGCTTGATTTTTCCATTATGGAAGTATAATTCTTTATCAGACTCTACCCCATCCCCTACCCCAATTCCTAAATTATCTTCGATGAGGCATCAAGAAAGACAGGACTTTGGAGAGGGCCACTAGGGGTTACGCTGATTGAATACTGCTATCAGAACTGAGGAATCAGGAGTCTTGAAGGTATTCAATTCTGGCACAGAAAAAGAGACAATGGGTAGCAAAGAGGAGAAAAAATGAAAAGGAACTGAAGACACACTCAAGTCAGGCTGAACCTAAGCACATCAGTCTGGCTTATTTACCCTCATCCAGCCAGCACTGGACAAGACCGCAAGGACTCAAAGTCTTTATGAAAGAAATTAAGATGACCGATAAAATGTCTTGGAGGTAAGAAGCGGTTAAAAGGAAAAGAGTGGTGGAGTTTTGCAGCTAATGCAGATTAAAAGACATTCGAGGCTCTCTTTTCTTTCTTTTTCTTTTCTTTTAGTCCCCTCCCACCCTATGCTCCTGCGTCACAAGAAAGAAACATCTTGAAGTGGTTTCTTCCATGTCATGTTCTTAGAGGGAAGGGAAGAGAAGTCTTGGCATTTCAGCCTTGCTTGGAATATGGCAGCAATGCACAACCCATGACATGCCTGTTGCCTCACCTGCAGGCTGAAGTATTCAAAGTGAAGCTGCTGGTTGCTCAGTCATGTCCAGCTCTTTGCGAGCCCATGTACCATAGCCCAACTTCTCTGTTCATGGAATTCTCCAGGCAAGAATACTGGAGTGGGTGGTCATTCCCTTCTCCACGGNACCCATGACATGCCTGTTGCCTCACCTGCAGGCTGAAGTATTCAAAGTGAAGCTGCTGGTTGCTCAGTCATGTCCAGCTCTTTGCGAGCCCATGTACCATAGCCCAACTTCTCTGTTCATGGAATTCTCCAGGCAAGAATACTGGAGTGGGTGGTCATTCCCTTCTCCACGGAATCGAACCTGGGTCTCCTGCATATTAGGCAGATTCTTGACTGTCTGAGCCACCAGGGAATCTGGGAAATATTTAAAGCATATGCTCATCGTAGATCTGTCCTTTTCTAGACGGAAATAGAATAAAGTTGAAGAGGGTTAAGGAGAGAGAGGAGACCTGAGCTGGCATCTAGGGAGGTGTGACCTCAGAGGGCTCCCTGTCTCCTTTGCTGCAGAATCCTAGTCTGTTAATGGGTGTAAAGTAGTGTGAAGTGCCATGTCATAGGGCCACACATGCCTGACTCCTGCCTGGATTTTATTGTGGAGGGATTTTAGCTTTCAGCAAAGTGGTTTTGTCACACTCCAGTACTTAAAGGCTCACCCCTTGGAATATTTTAGACCTGATTTTGATTCAGGGCCCATATCTTGTGAAAATTGAATAATCCTTCAATTGCCTTATCTCTAAGGTGTAGACAATAAGCTTTTTTTTTTTTTTGACAATAAGCTTTTAAGTACTTTTCAGTGTTACTCGTGTGTGTGTGTGTGTGTGTGTGTGTGTGTATGACAACTAAATGAGATAAACACAATGCCTAATGAAGAGTAAGTCTCTAATGAAAAGACAGAGTCTTTTACAGAACCCAGTTCTTTGACTTAGGATCCACTAGTGTGAGTATTGGGCTCTGGTGCTTTGGAAGCCTTTGTAAAACCATGAGATGACAAGTACATGGATGAAATCCTGGGTCCCTGACGGCATCACTGAACCACAGAACCAGCCCTGGAATTGTCAAATACCAGATTTCGTGATAAATCAGTTAATACATACGTGCACACTCAGTCACTCAGTCGTGTCTGACTCTCTACGACCCCATGGACTGAAGCTCACAAGGCTCCTCTGTCTCTGGGATTCTCCAAGCAAGAATACTGATGTGGGTTGCCATTTCTTCTTCCAGGGGATATTCCCGACCCACGGTCAAAACTGTATCTGCTGTGTCTCCTGCACTGGCAGGCTGATTCTTTACCACTGAGCCACAGTGGATACATATCTGCATTATTTTCATGGCTATTATTCAGAATTTGCTTACTTCTAATTGGCATTCTAGATGATCCACAATAAGTACCTAATTGTGGAGAGGTCATGGTAAAAACTCAAGTACGGCCTTTTGAAATGATAAGTATTCAGAATGGTAGTTGCAATTTAGGTGCTGCCTAAAGGCTTCATTTTTCTCCCTTTTTCCCAACTTGACTCTGAGCTCCTTGGGAGCATTAATTTCTGTCACCAGTGTCCAGCAACTGAAGATGGCACACTGTAAAGCTTCTGGTCTATTGGCAGGAATCAGATTCACTTTTACAATGCAATTTTATTATAAAGTCTGATGGAAAAGAGGTAGATAAATGTGGGTTAGAATTCCAGTCTCACTCAGAATTTCTTGCTGTGTCACTTTGGGTAAGTCACTGATACTCTCTAAATCTTATATCCCCCCTGTAAAAAAAAAAAATGGCGACAATACTTTCTGTCTTAGGGCTATAGGCATTACAAGATATAAAGGAAGTAGAAGATGCTATAAGTATTATAAAATTTTAAAGTGTGTCCCCACTCTAATTTGAGTTATTACCCTAAATTTGGTCATTGGAACAAACTAGAAAAATGAAGATCCTCTTTAAATCTACATCTCAAATGTGGCTGAGCTTGGTCATCCCTGTGTATTCTCCAGCATGTTTGGAGACTTTGCTCCAACACATCTGGCTGTTTTATGACTTTAGTCTCAATTTAAAATTCCACAATGCCTCCCACAATCATTTTTCTTTATCCAGAAAATGCTTTGCATCAGACCAGGTAAGGAAAGCAAGAGCCTGATATGTAATGCTTCCAGTTGTCTTTTGATCTCTCTCCTGCTTCTACCAAGAGTTCAATAGATAGATCACTTCTCTACCACCAAAGCAAGGGGTTGTACCCTAAAGGCCAGTGATTCCTTTATTTCATAATGGTAAAAGCATTTTAGCAAGTAAGCTAGGTTTAGGTCTCTGTTCTGACACATAGCAACTCTGGTACCCTGGGAAGACAGCTCACTGAACTACTGTCTTCTCATGAATAAAATAACATGGAAAATACAGGCTTGATGTGGGAACAAAATGAGATCATGCATGTGAAAGAAAGGTCCTGGTAAACAAAGAAGTTCTGCACGCCATCATCTGTATTAAAAATCACATGATTTGTGAATCATTTTAGTGGCCTGTTTCTTTTTCTACAAAAAGCAACTGGAACGATGGTTGGCAATGCACTGTAGGTGCTTCCCCTGACTTTTCCAAGGAAATTTATTTTAAGAACTCTTTCTTGTGTAATGAAATCAGTGGATCCAGATAGGGCTTGCAAAAGAACAATCAGATACCAGCTATTTTCTTTTTGCTCTTTTTCTAACCAGTGCCTATAGAATCTTCCTGCAGAGGTACCCCTTGAGGCTAAAGAAGGAAACATACATAGAAGAAGCTATAGGATGTGAAAAAAACACACTCACATGTATATTCCTTTCCTAGGGCTGCTGAAACAAACTATGAAACACTTGGTGGTCTAAACCAACAGAAATTTATTCTCTGCAGATCTGGAGCCCAGGAGTCTGAAGGCTTAGCAGTGATGGATCTTTTTGGAGGGCCTGAGGGATACTCTCGTCCATGCTTTTCTCCTCACTTCAAGTGGCTGCCAGCACCCTTGCACTCCATGCCTTATAGCCACATCATTCCAATCGCTACCTGTTTTCATACCACCTTTGAAAAATGGTCTCCCTGTCTTCTTGTGCAGAGAAAGGCTAGGGGCTGGAACACAGAGATTATCTAGACATGATAATGTATGCAACCAGACCTGGCTGTATAATCCATGAGGCTTATTGTTCAAAACCAGGACAAAAATGCCATTAGGTACTAAAATATAATAGCTTCCTTAGTCCACAGTCTCTCTCAAGCTATCAGAATGCTTCATGTCTGCTAATGAATGCTGCACTCCTTCTGGCAGGAGGACGCTCATCGTGTGAGGGCAGACCTTCCTGGGTGCCCTGGGCCCCATCACACACTTGTGTGCACTCACCTGGCTCTTGGTGGGATGCTCCAGACTGATGCAGTGTGCCCTGACTGGAAGCTGAGATGCAACCTTCCTACCCAGAGGCCTCTGCTCCAACCACCAGGGGTGCACGACCATCAGAGAATTGCAGCCTTCACACTGAGTCACATTTGGTGCCTGGATCATGGGTGGGTGAAAAGTTCACCCCCACTACCGACTTCCCTGGTGGCTGAGACAGTAGAGAATCTGCCCACAATGCAGGAGACCCAGGTTTGACCCCTGGGTAGGGAAGATTCCCTGGGGCAGAGAATGGCAACCCACTCCAGTATTTTTGCATGGAAAATTCCATGGACAGAGGAGCCTGGTGGACCACAGTCCATGTGGTTGCAAAGAGTCAGATACAACTGAGTGACCAGCACTAGCACCACTGACTCACCTGTAGAAGGGCTGAGTCCCTGCCTATCTGGGGCAGGGAATCTTGCTGCCACACCCCTCGCAGATTCACCATAGAGCATGTGTGCTCAACCCCGTGGCATCCTGCACTCGGGACCCATAGGAGGTAGAGAGCAACAGTGGATGAAGGGCCTTACCCTGCCAGCCACGATCTGGTCATCATTCTGGATGAAGGAGGCAGAGGGTGAGGCTGGGATGGGGAGGTCTGCTTGGAGCTCTGACTCCAAACCTCCGCTGTATCGTCCATTTTCTCATCAGACTTCCCTTAGACCATACAAGTCTGAACAAAAACTTAGGATTTCAAGGCAGTGGCTGGGGACCGTTAAACCTGGACTCTGGGACCCTTCGGAGTGTAAGGTCTTTGTGACTGCACTGGTCCCACATCCATGGAGCTGGCCCTACTAGCAACATAGGTATGAATTCCAGGAACTGATATCCTTCGGATGTGACTTATTCGATCTTCCCCTCTCAATTAAAGAAGACGTTTCCCTGGGATTTGGGAATGTTTCGAGAAGCCCCTTTCCATTCATCCTCCCATGTAAAGTTCTGTGAGGCTCTAGGAAGGACTCAGCTATCTTCCAAATTGAGATTGGATAGAAAAAAAAAAGACTATATTTAGCTTCTAGAGGGACATAGGAAAGATTGTGAGGGTCCTGGCTTCCTTATTAGTTCAGTTGGTAAAGAATCTACTCTCAATGGAGGGACCCCAGTTCGATTTCTGGGTCAGGAAGATGCCCTGATGAAGGGAATAGCAACCCACTCGAGTATTCCTGGGCTTCCCTGGTGGCTCTGACAGTATAGAGTCTGTCTGCAATGCAGTAGACTTGGGTTTGATCCCTGGGTTGGGAAGATGCCCTGGAGAAGGGAATGGGTTACCCACTCTAGTACTCTCGCCTCGAGAATTCCATGGACTGTATGTATAGTCCATGGGGTCGCAGAGTCGGACATGACTGAGTGACTTCACTTTTTTTTTTTTCACTTTGAGAAACTCTGAAACTACTTAGCTCACTGTTAGCTCCCTGCAGGTCACTGTGTGGCCTCATGTTTCTATGTTTGTCATGGGACAAAGAGCTCATGGATCCAAAATAAGCCATACTTTCTTTTATACCAAAATTACTATAGCATGTACTGTTCAGTTCAGTTCAGTCACTCAGTCATGTCCCATTCTTTGTGACCCCATGAACCGCAGCATGCCAGGCCCACCTGACCATCATCAACTCCCGGAGTCCACCCAAACCCATGTCCATTGAGTCGATGATGCCATCCAATCATATCATCCTCTGTCATCCCCTTCTCCTCCTGCTCCCAGTCCCTCCNTGAAATTCCAATACTTTGGCCACCTGATGTGAAAAGCTGACTCATCTGAAAAGACCCTGATGCTGGGAAAGACTGAAGGTAGGAGGAGAAGGGGATAACAGAGGATGAGATGGTTGGATGGCATCACTGACTCAATGGACATGAGTTTGTGTAGGCTCTGGGAGTTGGTGATGGACAGGGAGTCCTGGCGTACTGCAGTTCATGGCGTCACAAAGAGTCAGACATGAGTGAGCAACTGAACTGAATTGATGAATAAATTTAGGTGTGCCCTTGGTCAGAGATAGGCATTGTTGCTGCTGTCTACAGTGGTAATCGATTAAATCCCCTGCGGACTTCAGGCTCTGTTTAAATATGTGGATGAAGCAAGAAAGATGATGTGTGTCAAAGATGAGTTCCTTTATTAATTAAATTAACAGCACATTTTACTAGCTCTAATCAGTAGAAAATAAGCCACAGAAATATAGTGATTAAAGCATGCTAATCTGATTAGCATCACAATATTGTTATAGGATACTTGATAATAGAGAATCACCAGACTAGGACTGGAAAGATGCAGGGATCTGTTTGAAAGTGGAGTGTGTGTGTGTTCAGTTGCTTCAGTCAAGTCCAACTCTTTGCAACTCTGTGGACTGTAGCCTGCCCTGTTCCTCTGTCCATGGGATTCTCCGGGCAAGAATACTCGAGTGGGTTGCCATGCCCTTCTCCAGGGGATTTTACCGACCCGTGTATCAAACCAGTGTCTCCGGAACTGCAGGCAGATTCTTTACTGCTGAGCCACCCAGGAACACCCCTGAAAGAAGAGGCTAGTTGCACATGATACCTACACCTGGAGCTGCTGTTGGATTGCCAGAATGTTTGAAGGAATATGCCTGAAAAACAGCCTGAAAATCATGAGATATTGTTGAGTTGATAAAAAGCCTTCTTTCTAGAAGGAGGGCTATAAAATACAGGACCAACTGCAGTAAAAGGGGCTAAATGTTAAGTTGAGTGCTTTCACTAGCTGAGCAAGATTTTAGCCGGTAGGGGCCAAGCCTCTCAAAATTTCAAATTTATGCAGTCTGTACAGTAGAAAGGTTATGAGCTGCCTGTGCTTTGCTTTATCCAAACCTACACAATGAAGGCAGTGTCCGTTTGAGACATTGAGACAAAGGGTATCCAAATATATTGTGGTTTGGGAGAAATGCAGTTTTGTTCAATTCAGTGCAGTAGAAATCATACCATTATATGACCATGCACATCCTCTCCAGTGTTCTGTTTCTTGGCCTCACTTTGTATAGAACTAACTTTAGTTCATGGATGTAGATAGATGGAAACTGTCCATTTTCTTTCCACCAGTTTCCAGCCCTCCCTTTCCCGCATTTTCTGGTTTGTAAAGATTCCAATCACCTCAAAAACTGAATGCTATACTAGGTCATCTGTCTCCATATTTTCTATATGTATATACGGTGCATTGTTTATGAGGCTTTTGTAATATTTAGATAACCATAAACCTGCAGAAACCATAACAAAGCTTCACTGTTAAAACAAATCATAACTGAAGTTTTTAGAAGGTATTCAATTATGAATTAAATAAAAAATGGTATAGTTTATATTGACTTAGTCTTCTAATATCTGGCATCGACTATTTTAAATTTTTATTTTCAGTATGGGCTTATTATAAGAATAGATTTTCCTTCAGTTTGGCAAATGCCGAGACATAAGAAAATCATTTTACGGGGCCAGTATTATAACAGAAGGTTACGGCTATTTCAAATCAAATCATTTTTTAAAAAATAGACATTTTATTGTCAAGTCGATATCATAGATTTCAGCCACACTTGTGTCACCCTGCCTATTGAAATGATTTAGTTCAAAATAAAACAACATATTCAGTATAGGTTTTTTATTTAAAATTTCTACTAAGAGAAAAAAATTGTTTTTGGTGCTCATGGGTAGAAAACACAATGACACAGTGAACAATCTCTGGAATAGTCTCCAGTTACATTTATTAACCTAATTCCTTCTATGTATTTAATTCATTAACTGTTATTCACAATATATAATTTATAGCTCTCACAAACTATGATGTGAAATTTGATTTCAACTGAACTATTATATGTATGGCAAAGGAAATATATGTATTTTTAGCCAATGAATATTTGTTGAGAACCCCATAAGATGCGTTATTCTGTCCTGTGTGTTTGGTATCTTTTTCCAGGAATATATATGATCTGGTGAATAGAAAGGATACTTGTCTTAGATTTTCAATGAAGATATGCTGATGTGTGTTCTGCACAGACACTGAATGATACAAACAATAACCAAGTAGAACGCTGACTGTTTCAGTTCAAAGTCTGTTCTCCCTTTTTTGTTTCCTGCTATGTCTGGAAGCTTTTCGAGAGGGCTGATCAAGGCGTGCACCTGTAAGTGGGGAGGAGCTGTGACGCAGTAAAGAGGTAATTGCTTGAGCAAGTTGCAGATGGTATCTGTGCCCTTGGAGGTGACGTTTTAAAACTCAGTTGGCTGAGTGGGTTTCTGCACAGGAAGTGGTAGGTGGGAGTTTGTGGAAAACCCAGTGAGGGGTGCTGGAGTTAGAGCAAGTGAAGGTCTCCTTGAAAGGAAGCAGAGGTTTTGGCAGTGATGGGTGTAAAAGGCCAATTGGAGGAAAAGGAGAAAGTCCATGTGAGGAGTGCGGGGGAGCTAAAGTACAATTTACCCATTTTTCTGTTATAGATCACAGCTTTAGTGTTCCATCTAATAAAAGTCTTTTGCCTAACCCAGTTTCAAAAATATTTTCTCTCATGTTTACATTAGAATATTTATAGTTTTCTATCTTACATTCAGGTCATGATCCATCTTGAGTTTTTGTGTGTGTGTTATGAAGAGCTAAGACGGTGATTATTATTGTGATTTTTTGCATGGATATCCATTTTTTTCCAGCACCATTTGTTAAAAAGAATTATTCTCTCCCCAGTAAATTTCTTTGGCTCTTTTTCAAAAGTAAATTGACTATATGTGTGTGTGTATATATATATATCAATATAAAGGTTTATTTCTGAACTTTCTATCCTGTTCCATTGATCTATATGTCAGTCTTTATGCTTGTCACACTGCTTTGATTGCTGTGGCTTTATTGTAAGCTTTAAAATTGAGAGGTGAAAGTCCTCTTACTTTTAGGGGAGAGGTGGTGCTTTGGAGGGTCCAAAGGGCATGTGGATAGTCTGACAAGAAGCATCAGAGCCCAAAGGAGAGAAGGAGATTGCCTCTGTGTGGGTGTTGGGGATGAAACCCACCATGGGTCATGAAGGCTGAGATCAAGGTGATGGGAGCATCCTGGTGGAAGATAGAGGTATGACAGCATCACCCACGCGTAAGTGTTGGAGCCCAAGCCGTGTGTGCGGGGCACCTGTGCAGGCATTGTGGCTGCGGGTGGAGTGGGGAATAGGGCGTCGGCAGGAAGATCGGTGATAGGGCTGGTTTTATGAGGAACTGGTTACCTTCTGGGGGACTGAATGAATAAATAAGTACAGTAAAGATAGAAACAGGTTTCTCATTGTAGAAAATAAGGGAAAAGAGAACACCGGAATAAGCTCTGCGGTGTTAGTTTGGAATTGAGGTATGGGTTTGAACTCGTGGTTTTCAATGTATAGATATTAGATAGATATGCGTGTGTGTACGAAGCTGACGCTCCAGTATTTTGGTCATCTGATGTGAACAGATGACTCATTAGAAAAGTACCTGATGCTGGGAAAGATTGAGGGCAGAAGGAGACCAGGGCATCAGGAGATGAGACGGCTGGACGGCATCACCAATGTAATGAACATGAACTTGGGCAAACTCTAGGAGATGGTGAGGGACGGAGAGGCCTGGCAGGCTGTAGACCATGGGGTCACAAAGAGTCGGACACAACTGGGTGACTGAACAACAACAACAAATAATATAACGTATAGTATGTGCACGCACATATGTGCATATATTACCTAGCTCTGTCCAATGAGAGGACTCGAGAACAGTGACACACCAGTGTCATCCTAGTGTTGCCATGTAAAATCCATGCTCCAGTCAAAGAACCAGGATTCCTCAGAGAAATGGCTGATGTAGGGTGGGATTAGGGAAGTTTTAAAATAAATGCAAGACATCTCATTATACTGGAAAATAAGAAAATACTGAAAGAACAATCAGGACATTTTAAAAGGGCATAGAAGCCAGGCAGGCAAATAAGGGACAATTTTAGCATCCGAATAAAAAAAATGATAATTGACCTTCTCCTAACAGTAGACTATTAACTGATTAATGTTTAAAAAAGAAGAATATCATTTGGCAACCGTCATAGTAATAATGCAAGCCAGAAACACCCATGGCTATACATCAGCAGTAGAAACTTTGACGAGGAATGGATTATTGTCTTAAAGTACTTTTACAGAGGGACAAAGAGTGATTTTACAGTGAAGAAACCTGGCAGGCTACAACTTAGTGAAGGGGTTAAGGTGAACATTATCGAATGAGACAAAGCAAAATGATACAGCACCGATAGGCTGCACTAAGAACACAGCATCGCATTTGAAATTCCCACCAAAAATATATAGGGCTTTCCTGATGGCTCAAATGGTAAAGAATCTGCCTGCAATGTGGGAGACTTGGGTTTGATCCCTGGGTCAGGAAGATCCCTTGGAGGAGGGCATGGCAACCCACTCCAGTATTCTTGCCTGGAGAATTCTGTGGACAGAGGAGCCTGGTGGGCTACAGTCCATGGGGTTGCAAAGGGTCTGATAAATAATCATGAGGACGCATTGAACAGCCAGAGTGAAGAACATCTTCTAAATAACTGGTCTATAATCTTCCAAAGTCTCAATGTCATGATGGCCAGGGAAACCTTGAGAAACTCTTTGAGATTGAAGGACATCAAAAGACATGGTCACCAAATAGAGTTTTAGATTGGAACCTTTTGCTGAAACACAAATTCTGGCCAACTGGAGAAATTTGAACATGGATGAGATGGTTGAGGGCTTCCCCAGTAGCTCAGCTGGGAAAGAATCTGCCTACAGTGCAGGAGACCTGGGTTCAATCCCTGAGTCAGGAAGATCCCCTGGAGGAGGGCATGGCAATCCACTCCACTATTCTTGCCTGGAGAATTCCATGGACAGAGGAGCCTGGCGGACTGGAGTCCATGAGGTCACAGAGTTAGACATGACTGAGTGACTAGGCACAGCACAACACATAGATGGTTGAAATATATTAACACTAAATTATCTATTTTAATTACTGTATCAGAGATTTGTAGGAAGAGATATTACTTGTAGGAGACACATTGTACAGTAATTGAGGGTAACAGGGCATCAAGGCAGCAAAACTGTTGAAATTTTAAACCATTTAGAAAGGAAAAAAAAAAATCAGGAATCTGAAACTATCTGTTTTCTAGAGCAGGCTGTGCAGTGACCTGAGTCTTTGCGGGAGAACAAAGTGCTTCATCCCCTTATGTTTCCATTTCTTTATCTCTTAAATGAAGGAGTTGGACTCGCTTATCTTAAATTCCCTATAGATCCAACGCTTAAGTTTCTCTAGTTCAAGAGCACTGCAGTTAGGGGTTAGATGAGGCTGGGATAAGGGGTCAGAAGGTCTAGAAGAAGAAACACCAGCTGTGTTTCATGAGAGGTGAGCATCTCTGTGAGACCAGGCAGAGGGTGAGGACGTTGGAGAAAGGAGAAGCCTGCAAACAGGATTTGAAGAAAGTTGCACAGCTGGTAGAGACAAGCTTTTAGTTTTCATTGTGAGGTTTCTTGATCCCTTTCTTTCTCTTCCCCCTCTTCCTTCCTTCCTGCCCCTCTCCCTTCTTTGCTTTCTTTCTCTAGCAAACATTTATTAAGCATTTCTCACATTCAAGGCACTGAGTGAAACACTGTGGGGAGAACAGGCAAAAAAAAGATAGTTTCTGTTCTCAGGTTGTTTACAGTCTAGTAGAGAAACTCGGACAACACACACGCACACACAGCCCTCTGCTGAAACTTCTTTGTGTTTCTCCCATTCTGATGGTCAGAGCTGAATTAGCCTCTTGATCGTGATGTCTTGAGAGATTCCTTCCTCTCTCCCCTCCCCCGAGACACTGCTTCCCCTTTGTTTGATTTCTCTATAGAAAGGTGACATGTGTCCTTTCTTTCATTGATGGCTGCAAATTTTATCAGAGAAAGGAAATACCTTAGTCAAGTGAGCAGTATTCCAGAGACTTTATCCGCCTAATGACTCCAGGAATAAAATGGAAGTTATCACTCTGATTTTTAAATCTCAGAGAAACTCGACTTTCCCTTTCCTATCCCAGAGAAAACTGCAATTTAACAATTTATGTATAGCTTGGATAACTTTATTAGGGTGAAACTGTGAAATACAACATGAATGAGGTTCCTCTGAAGGAGGTAAACCATGTTTTGAGCAGGTAAACTGATAGCATGTATTAATTCGTATACTGTTGTTATATTATGATATTATACTATAATGTTGGAGAATTTTATATGTATGCCAGTGAAAAGCAGTAAGAGAGTTCATCCTTAAAAATCCATATTATTTTCTTTATGAGTAGTTTTGGAAGAGACATGGAAAATGATATGGTTTGAATAAAATATGTTTTTAATGAATTTCCAAATAAATTTTCCCCTAATGGTCATCCTTGTTCCTTAAGCCTACATAAAAGAGACTGAAGCAGCCATTAAGTAGTGGTTCAATGGCTCTCTGTTTAAAGTGGGTGCTACTGTTCCAACCAATAATGTGTCTATTGTCTTGGAAAATGCTAATTGCTAAATTGATTGTGATATTCATGTTCTGACACTCCAGCCGAACACTGAACAATGTCCCACGTGATGATGGAAAATAGCTGTTGTTTGATGGGCAGCGGTAGCAGGTCCACGTCTCTCGCAGCCGTGAAAGGTGGTTTCTGTACC
This sequence comes from Neotragus moschatus, assembly GCA_006410615.1. NCBI lineage: Eukaryota > Metazoa > Chordata > Mammalia > Artiodactyla > Bovidae > Neotragus > Neotragus moschatus. Next base: position 1,719,527 of record SJYA01003130.1, on the reverse strand, counting down.
CTGATTGCTTTTCTACATGAGACTGGCTCAGATTAGAGAAGGGTAGTACAAGATACTAACCCATGCTGTTTCTTCTCATTGGTGAAGTTGCCCAAGATTGATAGACACTGAGCAAGGAAACAACATTTTACATATCTGTGCTTGATTCTGTGCATGCCTGAGAAAGCTAGCATGGCATGGCAGAATGCATGGCACTCTAGAGAGTTCGAAACTTGGCTCTAGTTCTGCTCTGGCCCTTCCAGTTTTGTAATGTTATAAGTGACTCTGAGATCTCATCGAAGAAATAAGGGCTTGGATGAAATAACTTCTGAGTCCTGCTTTTTAAATGAAAAATATCACTATCAAATTTTTGGCTTAGTACTTAATATGGGAAAAACTGACAAGTAGCTTCCAACAAGTCTTTCGTAAAATAGTTACTAAATCTCTTTATGTGGGAGAACTGTGCTTGTGCCAAAAGTACAAAGATGAAAATAAATATTAAAATATAGTATGTGTCATCAACAGTTTACCATCTAGCCTAAAACTGGGAGACTAGTGAGAAAATTAGTAAAGCAATGTTACAATAAATAACAAAATATCATCAAATGTAATGCAAGATCCTGGATTGGATAGTGAATCAGAAATTGTTGCTGTAATGAACATGGTTGGGAAAATGTATTGAATGACTGTCAAACTTATACAATGTGGTAACTGTATTGTGGTTTTTAAGAATATTCTTATTCTTAGGAGAAGTGTTAAAGTTCTTTGGGTCATGAAATGTGCAACTTAATCTCAAATGATTCAGCAAACACACGCACATATACATACACACACCATGTACATATACATGTATATGTGTGTGAGAAAGAGAATGTAGCAAAATGTTTACAGTTGGTGAAAGTGATATATGGGTTATTTCTTTATGGTTTTTACAACTTAAAGTTTGAATTTTTTCAAATTAAAATAGAATAAATAATGTATGATAGTGCTACAGGAATGCAAGATAAGTACATTCAAAATAATGATAACAGTGAGTCCATTGAAGTAGGACGTTGAATGATCTCATTTTGTGTCTGAGACCCCAGAGATGAGATACACTGGTGAAAAGTGTCCCATGATTCTGAAGAGTAGCCCTAAGCACATACCTCCACAGGTAAGAGATGGCCCACACCAAGCAAGGCCATCAGTCTCTCCCTGTTCATAGCAGAGAAGAGGAACCGTATTCTGAGGCACAGAATGTTTAAATAACTTATTCAAGGTCACACAGTAGTGACTTGAGTCGAGGAATCAAAGTCGCCCATTTGCTCAGCCCTTTCCCTGCCTTACCTTGCCTATGTACTGCTTCTGATAAGTGTTGAACTCAGTTTGGATGTTAGACTATTTTTATTTATTTATTTCTTCTCTCTGCACTTTCAGCTTTAGTTTGGAATGAAAATTTCCGAAAGAGCTCAAATTATAGTTGCATGATTATTAGTGAATTAGTCAAATTGAAACTTTGCTGATTTGATTACTTCCATAGCCCTAATTAATGTGATTTGTCCTGTCTTAATGATTATATGTGATTATGAATGGTTTGTCCAGACATTGATTTTGAAGACTTTCAGAGTAATCAACTCCACTATGCTGCAACTTGAGTCTTTAAAAATAGTATATGTTTTAATACATGTATCTAAAGGGAAGCACTTACCATCCAATTCTTGATTAGTAGGACTGAGCTTAAAATATGATGAAAGTGATATTGAGCAAACTTCCTCAAGTTCTCATCCAAAATGCTCTTAGGGAAATAATGTGTCACAAGAAAAACACTAGATTGACTTGAGAGTAGATAAGATATTTTGAATTTAGGGGAATAGAAGTATTTCAGAAGATATTCAGGACCACAATCATGAGAATGTTTAAATTTTTAGAAAAAGGTACAGTCACCTGCTTAGACAAAGATATTTTAGAAGGACAGTTGTGAACAGTAACACCTTTAGAATAATTCTCCAAAACAGTAGAAGAAAATGGAGATAGCACGGGGGAAAGAGGCTAGTCTTTTTACTGAAAGTAATGGTAACCTTTGGATTCTGCAATTTGGGGTAAAGTAGGGAGGCCTGGCATGCTGCGATTCATGGGGTCACAAAGAGTCGGACACGACTGAGCGACTGAACTGAGCTGAACTGAGTCTTACATTTTATACCTCTGAAGTTTGTTTCTTTTCACTGTGAAGATTCAACCTTCGAAGCAAAATCTAACGGGATGTGCTTTGTTAATCTAGCTTTCTGGGAAACTGTCTTCAGTTGAATAATAGCCACAGGTCTGTGAGTTCATTCACATTTCAGCCAAGTGGCAGCTGCAAACTTCAAAGAGCCATACTGACGTGCTTCCCGTAAATAACCTCAACTTGAGTTTTGAATAATGTTACTTGTAGGTGTTTTTAAAAGCTTAACTACGTTCATCATGAAGTCTAGTGGAAGGTGATTTTGCACTTTGAGAGGAATTATAGTGTGAATATTTTCCAGAATCTAAATTATTTAAATGGTAATCCAAAGAAGTTCCATCTCAGAAGTAACATCATTTTACACATGCCATGGATGAGGAGTGATTGCATCAAGAATTGTGCATTGCAATCGGGAATGGTCAGCAGTGTCTAGTGTAGACAGAGACGTTACGCAGTTAATTACTTACATGTAATGTGTTCCTTTTTCTGGTATCTGATATTATTTTTAATAGTATTTCTGTAAATTCTCTTGGAATAACAGTTTCCCTACATTAACAAAATTCTTATTTTTTTTTGCACAATTTATACCTCTTTTTTTTTTTAACTTTTCCTCTCCATATTTTTACTTTATTCAGTTTTGTTGTGATATAACTGATATACAGCACTGTAGAAGTTTGCGTACAGCATAATGACTTATGTATCATCTGAAATGATTACTGAAATAAGTTTAGTAGACATCTATCATCTTGTATAAGTACAATGTTTTTTTTCCCCTTGTGATGAGAACTTTTAGGATGTACTGTCTTAATAGCTTCCAAGCATACCACACAACAGTGTTAGCTATAGCCATCATGCTGTGCATCTCAGTAGCTATGTATTTTGTACCTAGAAGTTTGCACCTTTTGACCACCTTTACCCATTTCTACCACTTACTACCCTTTGCCTGTGGTAACCACCAATCTGATCTCTTTGTCTGTGAATCTGGCTTTTTTTTTTTTTTNGATGTTGAAGCTGAAACTCCAATACTTTGGCCACCTGATGCAAAGAGCTGCTGGGAAAGATTGAGGGCAGGAGGAGAAGGGGACAACAGAGGATGAGATGATTGGATGGCATCATCAACTTGATGGACATGGGTTTGGGTGGACTCTGGGAGTTGGTGATGGACAGGGAAGCCTGACGTGCTGTGGTTCATTGGGTTGCAAAGAGTTGGACACGACTGAGCAACTGAACTGAACTATATGAATTAGTCTTCAATTGTATTTACTTGATCAAGTATCATAAAATGTTTGCTCTACATTCTGTTTTGTTGTATTGTTTATTCTCAGTTGTGAGACATGCAGGGACCTCCACAGAGATGGAGAGGAAAAATAAAATAGAATCAGGCTAGTGGGTGCCCCTTGTGGAGGGCTGGTCTGTACATGGGGAAGGCTGGTGTTATATTTAACAGTGTGTGAGGAACAGTGGTGACTCTGATAATAGGCAGCATTGGGTTACTATTCCAGAGGTCCCTAATCTGTTGTCTAGTACAGGTAAGTAGGAAGTCACTAGACAGGGATAAGGAGGCTGTGAGGGGAATGCCATCACCTAAGCTTTAGGGTGTTCTAGCTTTTTTTGGTCTTAAATCTATATTTAAAAAATTGAAGTATAGTTGATTTACAAACTTGTGTTAGTTTTGGGTGCACAGCAAAGTGTTTCAGTCATGTCACACACACACACACACACACATATGTTCTTTCTCATATCCTTTTTCATTATGGTTTATTACAGGAGTGTTTGTCTAGCTTTAACTAAGACCCCACCTGGCAATAATTACCAATCATTATCAAACAATATATACCTCCAGTCACAAAAAGTTACCAACTTTTATCTCTATCATTTTCTTTTTAGATGATAGTGTACTAACATACTCTGAAAACCCAAATTAACTTTATTTAAAATCATATTTTATATGATAACCTAGCCAGTAATTGGCCATGTTTAAGCTTTTCTTTGAAAGAGATATTAAAATTGTCATAATTATCATTTGAGTTGAATTCAAGTTTATATCTTTAATTATGCCTCAGGGACTTTTATTGCCTTAGGGTTTTATAATTTGCTCTTATAAAGATAAGAAACAATTAGTTGAAAGTAATTGATGGGATTTCCCTCGTGGTTCAGTGTTTAAGACTCCATGCTCTCAATGCAGGGGCACAGGTTCAATCCCTGGTGGGGAAACTAAGATCTCACATGCTGAGCAGCACAGCCAAAAAAAGAAAAAGAAATTGAACTTGTACAATGGTATATTAAACAATATTTAGCTTATTAAATATTCATCATATATAAAAATAACTAATATTTCATATTTAATTGATCTAACTATATCTGTATATAGCCACTCATTTACATATACACACTCTTATTCATGTATTCAACACATTTAACAGGAACTTACCTGATTCTAGGCATGTTGTCAGGACAGGAAATATAGCCTGAGCAGGACGAGCATGAGGGTATCTGCCCTCCCAGATCCTGCTTGGCACAGGGATGTCCCTATCTTCTACTCCTGCTCCCTTTGCAGGCATCACTAATCAATAAAGACTTTCTCACCCTAGAGCCTAGACCTCCTCTATTCAGTGCTCCATTACTGGATCAGAGCCGGCATGGGAGTTGAAATTGATTTGCCATCCCTGGCTCTATGTTAATGACCAGGCAGACTATTAAATTGGAAGATGAAAATGATTAAATAAAGTTCAAACTTTTTATTTGTGAACCAGTTACATGATTTTGAGTCTCTTTCCAGAGACTCTTCACCAAAGGTTAAGTAAGATTGGGACAGGATTTTGTCAAGTAACGATTGGGAAAATTTCTGTGTCGAGAAGGCATCAGGAACCACACTCCCCTTAAGGAGTCACACTCCCTTCGTTCAAGGTTATTAAGGGATATTTTCAAGGACAGCTTGACGAGTTTGTGGTTAAAAGGCCATAGCATCACAGTCATGCTTGAGAAAGTCAAAGAGGTTTGTGTGGAAGAGAAGAACTCTGTATCTGGGAAGAAAATGAATCCCCATCAGTGCAAGTCAACAGAGGTGTGGCTACTCGGCCAGAGGATGTCATGATGATACCATTTCAAAACGAGTCTTGCCTGAGGGCTTTTCCTACCAGGGACCCAAGTGGCAACTGACTGAAAGGTGTATCACCAGGGACAGAAGCTGATGCATGATTTTCAAAGCTGAAGACTCAAGGAAAGACACTACCCATGTTGCAGGAGTGGCAAGTGAAGGGGCTGAAAAGCACGAAGCAGACCTGTGACAGCAGCGGTCATGGAAAGAGCATGAGTCTTCTGTCACTTTTATATCCAACCTCCTCCAACCCCGTCTGGTAAAAACAGAAAAGGAATTTCACTTCCACTGCTAGCTACAGGCTGCAGTTGAGGGAGGAACTGAACTTTCACTTGAATCAGCTCAGAATTTTTCAATATTACCTAGGAAAGGAAATTTACATTACTTGAGATTGTATTCATTACTTAAAGTTTTCATGGGCCTTTCTATTATCTACATCACCATATGAGTTGTACAAATGTCCTCGTTGTTCTGCCAAGGACAGGGGGTGGACTATAAGTACCAGCTAGGTTTAATGGGTCAGTTGGAAACAAAAGTAAAATTGCTTCTAGAGTTTGTTCATTCATTCACTCATCCATCCATTCATCCAGAACGTACTGATATATTGTTGTTCAGTCGCTAAATCGTGTCTGACTCTTTGTGACCCCATGTACTGCAGCATGCCAGGTTTCCCTGTCTTTCACCATTTCCTGGAGTTTGCTTAAACTCATTTCCATTGCCTCAGTGATGCCATCCAACCATCTCATCCACTATCGACCCCTTTTCCTCTTGCCCTCAATCCTAGCATCAGGGTCTTTTCCAGTGAATCAGTCACACCATGTGGGCAAAGTATTGGAGCTTCAGCATCAGTCCTCCTAATAANTTTCCTGGAGTTTGCTTAAACTCATTTCCATTGCCTCAGTGATGCCATCCAACCATCTCATCCACTATCGACCCCTTTTCCTCTTGCCCTCAATCCTAGCATCAGGGTCTTTTCCAGTGAATCAGTCACACCATGTGGGCAAAGTATTGGAGCTTCAGCATCAGTCCTCCTAATAAATATTCAGGGTTAATTTCCTTTAGGACTGACTGGTTTGATCTCCTTGCAGTCCAAGGGACTCTCAAGAGTCTTCTCCAGCACAATAGTTCAAAAGCATCAATTTTTTGGCACTCAGCCTTCTTTACAGTGATATATTTTACCATCTCTACTTACGATAATTAACCTCTTACCCACTGGTTTAAGTTAGTTTAGAAACAACATTATTGCTTTCATACTCTGTGCTAGACACAGTCCCAGTGTCTGTGTCAGATAAAACAGACTCGCTGTCTTTGAGGAGTTTATCATATCATCTAAAGAGCTGTGAAAAGAGAGACATGGAAATTTGTGGTTTAAACTTTTATAATGCCTAAAATATGAATTTATAATTTCAGTGAAATCCGTCAAGAGCTCTGGTAAAGATACACATTATTGCCTCTTTTTAATTTCTAATTCTTGCATACTTTCTAGTAATAACAGAGCATTTTGACATGAGATGAGTTTTTTATTTGTCTATTTTTGCCTATGTTGAATCTTCACTGATGCATGGGCCTTACCCTAGTTGTGGCGAATGAGGGCTACTCTCTAGCTGCGGTGTACTGGCTTCTCACTGTGGTGGCTTCTTTTGTGAAAAATGAACTCCAGGGCATGAGCGCTTCAATAGTTGCGGGCACATGGGCTCAGCAGTTGCAACTCCCGGGCTCTAGAGCACAGGCTTAATAGTGGCGGCACATGGGCTGAAGTTGCTCTATGGCATGTGGGATCTTCCCGGATCAGGGATCGAACCCAAGACTCCTGCACTGGAAGGTGGATTCTTTACCACTGAGCCACAGGGAAACCCTGAGACAAGAGCTTTTTAGTAAAGGTTATACATAATATTAATAGTGGGGTACCAGACAGATTGTAAATGCTGATGCTGTATGTATTAATTGCAAAATACGGACGTTAATCCTGAAGAAATATGTGTTAATAATGTATATTGAATATACTGATTAAAATCATCTGATTAATCCAACAGTAAGTGCTCTAGAGGCATTAAATTGAGCTTTTAAAGAGTTATTATCTACTAGAATCTTTTTAATTTCTCAAATGCTTCTAAATATTATTTACCACTTGCTAGTTTTTAAAATCATGAGACAAATCCAAAAATCCATGGAGACAAATCCATCCATCTATTTGGATGCTGAAAAATATATAACTAAAGTGATAAAATAATAAATCTTTCTTCTTCCAATAATCTACCTTACCTTTCTAACTTTACTTTGTAGTTAGCTGTTCAGTTCAGTCTCTCAGTCGTGTCTGACTCTTTGTGACCCCATGAATCGCAGCACACCAGGCCTCCCTGTCCATCACCAGCTCCCGGAGTTCACTCAGACTCACGCCCATCGAGTCAGTGATGCCATCCAGCCGTCTCATCCTCTGTCGTCCCCTCTCCTCCCGCCCCCAATCCCTCCCAGCATCAGAGTCTTTTCCAATGAGTCAACTCTTCTCATGAGGTGGCCAAAGTACTGGAGTTTCAGCTTTAGCATCATTCCTTCCAAAGAAATCCCAGGGCTGATCTCCTTCAGAATGGACTGGTTGGATCTCCTTGCAATCCAAGGGAGTCTCAAGAGTCTTCTCCAACACCACAGTTCAAATGCAACAATTCTTCAGCGCTCAGATTTCTTCACAGTCCAACTCTCACATCCATACATGACTACTGGAAAAACCATAGCCTTGACTAGACGGACCTTAGTCGGCAAAGTAATATCTCTGCTTTTGAATATGCTATCTAGGTTGGTCATAACTTTTCTTCCAAGGAGTAAGCGTCTTTTAATTTCATGGCTGCAGTCACCATCTGCAGTGGTCACCAGTGATTTTGGGGCCCAGAAAAATAAAGTCTAACACTGTTTCCACTGTTTCCCTGTCTATTTCCCATGAAGTGATGGGACCAGATGCCATGATCCTCATTTTCTGAATGTTGAGCTTTACACACAAATAAATCCCTGGAGACATTGTAATACTACAAGGCTTGGTTTCAAAGTGTATATTCATACAGAATTTCCTTTGCTTAGCAGTTGGAATTATGAACATAATATATATATATTAAAATGTAATTCAGGAAAGGAGAGTAGGTTAGCCTTTTATGGTAGAAAATAAATAGAATTCAAGTGCTAAAAGCTAGAGCATTCAAGGAAATAGACACTTATTTGTTATGGGGCAAGGAGAATTAGGCCTCAGCAGGACATGAACCTAGAATTTCCAGATGTACAAGCTGAATTCAGAAAAAGCACAGGAAACAGAGATCAAATTGCCAACATCCATTGGACCATAAAGAAAGCAAGGAAATTTCAGAAAATGTCTACTTCTGCTTCACTGAGTATGCTAAAGCCTTTGACTGTGTGGATCACAACAAACTGGAAAATTCTTAAAGAGATAGAAATACAAGACCACCTTACTTGTCTCCCGAGAAACCTATATGCAGATCAAGAAGCAACAATTAGAACCTTACATGGAACAACTGACTGGTTCAAAATTGAGGAAGGAGTACGGCAAGGTTGTATATTATCACTCTGTTTATTTAACTTCTATGCAGAGTACATCATGTGAAATGCTGGGCTGGATAAATCTCAAGCTGGAATCAAGATTGCTGGGAGAAATATCAACAACCTCAGATATGCAGATAATACCACTCTAATGGCAGAAAGCAAAGAGGACCTAAAGAGCTTCTTGGTGAGGCTGAAAGAAAGTGAAAAAGCTGGCTTGAAACTCAACATTCACAAAATTAAGATCAAGGAATCCAGTCCCATCACATCATGGCAAATAGAAGGGGAAATAGTGGAAACTGACCAATTTTATTTTCTTGGGCTCCAAAATGACTGGGTGATGTAGCCATGAAATTAAAAGATGCTTGCTCCTTGGGAGAAAGGCTATGACCAACCCAGACAGTGTATTAAAAAGCAGAGACATCACTTTGCCGACAAAGGTCCTACAGTCAAAGCTATGGTTTTTCCAGTAGTCGTGTACAGACATGAGAGTTGAACCATAAAGAAGGCTGAGTGCCAAAGAATAGATGCCTTCAAATTGTGGTGCTGGAGAAGACTCTTGAGAGTCCCTTGGACAGCAAAGAAATCAAACCAGTCAATCCTAAAGGAATCAACCCCGAATATTTATTGGAAGGACTGATGCTAAAGCAGAAGCTCCAGTGCTTTGGCCATCTGATGCAAAGAGCCAACTCATTGGGAGAAAACCCCAATGCTGGGAATAATTGAGGGCAAAAGGAGAAGGGGGTGGCGGAGGATGAAATGGTTGCATGGTATCACTGACTCAATGACCATGAGTTTGAGCAAACTCTGGGAGATAGGAAAGGATAGGGAAGCCTGGCATGCTGCAGTTTATGGGATCACAAAGAGTGAGACCTGACCTAGTGACTGAGCAACAACAAGGAGAATTAAGAACATAAGATATTCACACAATTTGGCTTCCACTAAATAACAAGCATTTTATAGAATATAATAATGCATGTTATCAGTTTCATGAGTAAAATTAAGAGATTTTAGATAGAACTAGCCCACAGGAACTAAATATCACACACAGACTTTTGAAGACCAAGATGACTCTGCTCACAGAGCATTTGCAACATGGGGATTTGCAGTTGCTGCGTATGAAATGCTGTGCGGCTCTGTTTCAGTGTCAATAACACTGGGTGGTGCATAGTACAATATGTCTACTGCATATTGACATATCTCTGTCCTTTGTCACTTTCCATTTTTCATTCCTTTCATTCCCCCAAGGAAATAATGTAGAACAGGAGACTCTCAAAGATAATTGTATATCTCTGCTTGGCATGAGGAACACAGAGAAGGAAGTGAAGCGTAAGAATGGACATTAGAGTAAGTAGGATCCTAGTATAAACTATTGGAAAGTGGGATCATACTCTTAAAAAAATTTTTTTTATTTAATTTTGGCTGTGCTCGGTCTTCATTGCTGTGCGTGGGCTTTCTCTAGTTGTGGCAAGCAGGGGCTTCTCTCTAGTTGCGATGTGTGGGCTTCTCATTGTGGTGACTTCTCCCGTTGCAGAGCATGGGCTCCAGGTTGGGCACAGGCTTCAGTAGTTGCGGCTTGTGGGCTTAGTTGCTCCGCAGTATCTGGAATCTTCCCAGACCAGGTATTGACCTTGTGTCCCCTGCATTGGCAGGCGAATTCTTAACCGCTGGACCACCAGGGAAGTTCAAATCATAGTCTTTATAAACATATTTCAGGGTAATTCTGAAGTTCTGTTTTTAGGAGCTTTTGTGGTATTTCTCAGGTCTGACCAAACGTGGGTCCTCTGGATCAAGAGGGCAACTCTTCCGAGGGATGGTCTATGTACGGCTTTCATGTGCGTGTGAAGTTTCATGCCTATGCAGAGATTTCTAAAAGCGCTGATTTGTTGACAACCTGGATCTTGCAGTCCCTTTGTCATTTTCGCAATGATGGAGGATATGACTTCACTTGGCCCCTGTTATCCAGACCTTCATGCATCCTCTTTCTATGAGATATTTCCTAACACAGCTTATGAGTTGAAAGCCAAACAAACTTTATTAAGTGGCTCCTAAATGGTTTTTAGGTAAAGTGGATCATAAAAATTCAATTCCACTCTTCCTCACCTGACCCTAAAATACTTGGTTTTAGTTTCTTTTTGTCAATAGTTTCTTATTCTATACAATATTTAAGCAAAGGACTGTAAAAAGAAATGTATAATTAGTTGTAGAGATAAAGACATTGCTGTAGTATCTTAGTGGGTTGGGAATTTGGGTGTTAAGGCCTATAGGTAGAATTTTGTTGTTATTTAGTCACTAAGTCGTGTCTGACTCTTTGTGACCCCATAGATTGTAGCCCACCAGGCTCCTCTGTTCATGGGATTTCCTAGGCAAGAATATTGGAATGGGTTGCCATTTCCTCTTACAATTTTGTTAGATGGTATCAAATATATCACAAATATGAACCTATCCCTAGAAATGCCAGTTTTGTGTAGAAAAGTGGCTAATTTTTGTTGAGATTCAGTTCCATCTCTAATTTTGGTGCATTTCAACAATGAATCTTTTGTTATATGTGCATACATAAACTTGTCATCTGAATAGCATTCCAGTACTAAGGCTGTGGAAATATGCTTAGAACATAGAGACATATTTTTAGAGAAAGTGTTCATTCTCCCTGTCTGTTTAAATCATTCTTTTGAAAGCATTTTGTAGATTTTCTGAGTATGAAGGATGTTAGCTAGAAATCTAAATGATATTCCAGTGTCTTTGGAGTGTACCTGCCTTTCATACACCATCATCACTGCAAAAGAGGTAATTCTTGTTGCCTCATTTGTAATTCTGTCATGTAAATTTTAAAGTTTCACAAATCGGCCATGACAGCTAATATTCTATTAACGTGGCTACACATCTCTTTGGTTAGTTTACATGCTTAATTAACCACATGTCATTTTCTTTCTGGCTTTCATAGCAGCTTCTCTTAATTTGAAATCGAGATTTATGAAAGAGAATGTTTCCTGAGGACTCTCCAGTTCTCCTATCTTTAAAGAAATTCCTTCTCAAAGGACCCCAAATAGTCAACGTTGAAGCCAAGAGAAGGAAAAGTGGCCCCTGATATGGAAGGTGAATGCTGACAGCGACTCAAAAGCGAAACTTTTGAAGTATGCTTCTGTCACTGATTGTGTGGCCTGTGCGATTGTACTTCATCTTTCCTGGCCTCATTTCACTTGTCAGTTAAAAAGGGCATAATATTTATATCCACAGTGTCTTGGAAGTCATACATTTTTCAATTTTCCTAATGGACACTTTGTTCATATTGAAGCCAGCCTCTACTACGAACAAATGATAGGCCACAATGAAAAACTCCCTTCCTCCGCGAGAGCCCCAGGGACAGCTCCATTTCCTATTCAGCGTCACACCTTTGCAGATGGATGAGCCCTGCATTGCTGCCTAAAGGTCAGTTTGCAAAGTATGTGCTGGCTCAGCTGAAAGGATAAAGCCTGAAGTTTCCGTCTTCCTGTGTTAAACACCTACGTTCTGTGTGAGTGCTCAGTCATGTCTGACTCCTTGCTTCCCCATGGACTGTAGCCCGGCAGGCTCTTCTGCCCATGGAATTTTCCAGGCAAGAATACTAGCCTGGGGTGCCATTTCCTACTCCAGGGAATCTTTCCAACCCAGGGATCAAACTGGTGTCTTTAGCATCTCTTGCATTGGCAGGTAGATTCTTTACCACTAGTGCCGCTGAGAAGTCCCCTCTAGTGCCTACTAGAATAAAATCTAGGAACACTTGGGGAAGAATAAAATCTTGTTTTTACTGAGAGCCAAAAGTTTTATGTTCCAGGACACTATTGTTCTGTAGCCATACCAGAGAAATAAGATATTGGGTGTAACTCACTTGGCTTTCAAATGTTCTTAGAACCACATGTGAACAGCCTTTGGCCAGGCCACATCTCTCGGGCTGCACGCCTCTGAACAGACCTTGCCAAGCGAACGCGTGCCAGAGCAGCCCTTGGCTAATTGGTCCTCACCAGCAGAGGAGTGACCTGGTCACCAGAAGAGCTCCGCTGTGGCTCCCAGTTAGTGAGGGCTGATGGGGCTGGGGGCACTGGCCTAGTCACTGCCAGCCAGTTTTCAACATTTTCCTCACAATGTGCCACGTCAGCTAAACCTGTGAGGGTACGTAACATAGCCTCAAGCATACCCCTGTTTCCTAATTTGGTTTTAGAGGGGAAACACAGTGCAGTGGTATTTCTCATTAGGCGATAGTGTAACACTTAGCAATTTGATTGAGAAAATGCGATTGTTTTATAGTCCGGTGGGTTCCAGATTCTCCTCAGATCTTTATTGCCTGGTCCTTATTAATTCAATAAGCAACCTGTATCATTGATATAGAAGACAAATAGATTTCATAAGTGAAGTTCAAAAAAACTAAAGTGATAATAATATAACTGAGAACAGAGTTTCATTTATTTTTTATCAGCAGCAGATTGTGTTTTTGGTAACTTCCACGCAAACCAATATGGTCTTCTTCTGAAGGTGGTAATTGAGATGACAAAATTGAGGCGTCTCCATTGATTGTGCTGCCATGGAAACACATATGTGTTTGTGTGTGTGTGTGTGTGTGTTAAGTCACTAAGTCACATCTGACTCTTTGTGACCCCGTGGGCTGTAGCCCACCAGGCTTCTCTGTCCGTGGGATTTCCCAGGCAAGCATACTGGAGTGGTTTGCCATTTCCTCCTCCAGGGAATCTTCCTGACGCACAGATCAAATTGAGGGCCACAGTAGTTTAATTATACCCAGAGTTACTACTGGAGTAAGCAGGCACAGACACGGAGATTCTTCTGCAGTACTTCTCACCACACCCTTTACCCCCAAACACTGCTTCCGCTTTGGGGGGAAAAAAAAATCACTTTTCTACAATAGCAGTTAATTAAATAACATCTGTCCCATTAAACAACTGTACATTGAATAATAACTACATTAACAGAAAAAAGCCTCTGAAGAATAACTCTTTGGCATCCTTTTCTTTGCCAAGGACTCTGGGAGGCATGCCAGGAAAATACAATAAAATTTCCTAGCCTAAAACTTGTGTCCTTCCTTCGCCACTCTGTCTCTCCGTCGTCTATGCCATTAAAAAACAACAACAAAAAAAAAAACTTTATCATCTTACTAGAAATTTGAGGGCCTTTCTTTAGTTTCTTTGAAACTTGCCTTGTATTTTCAGTGTGGTGGCTCTGTTTCAGTGGGATGACATTGTAACCTCTTCCTAAGACCATCATCTGTCTTTGTAGCGGATTTCCCACGTTTTCAGTGATCTGTGTTTTCCAGATACGGATGCAAACGCTTCATCGCTGTACTTCATGGGGCTCTTATACCAGCCTTGCTACACTTCGCATGGTCTCTTCCTTTCTCTGAATCTCAAAGCGTAAGGAGGCAGGGCCATTTCTAAAATCAATTCCTGGCAGGAGAGAAAGGGCCTCCATGCATCAGGAAACCATTTCAAAGGTTAACAGTATATCCAAGGGCATTAATTAAACTTCTTTCTTAAATGAAGGCTCAGTGCTGTCAAAAGGTGGAGTGCATGAGGAGACAAGTCCAAAGCTATAGCTTCCTTCAGAAAAAAGAAATGAAGCTTTTCACAGACAAAGCCTATTAAACACATTCACCTCCCGACTGTTAGATGTAACAAATAAGAGGGAGAGAGAGACTGCAGAAAGGCCCTTAACTCAGGGAACAAAGGGCGCCTTCTATATTCTCTGTCCCACTATGGTCTTGTCTCTAATTCAAAGAGCCCCGAAGATGGTGATAATTAAGCAAATGATTGATACCAAACCAGAGAGGAATTTTTAGGTGCATTTGATATCAGTTTTCTTCAGGGAGAGTGTCTGTTTATTCTGTTTAGCATTGATCCCTGCATAGGAGATTAAAAATGACATAGCCTTTGTTAAACAGTTTAAAAGAATTAGAGAATTTTCTTTCTGAGGCTTTGACTGATGAAATCCTTTGCCAACTTATGAATGGAAAAAATGGGGAAAAAATTACAGAATAACGATCACAAGTCACTTTAGTTAGGGCATTTTCATATTTATATCTGCTATCAGCATTTGACAAAATGATGTCAAGGGCAAGGAAATAAACAGCCTGACTTTTGTTGTCACATGGGTACTAAGCCATATCAAGATGAAGTGCAGGCATTAGAAAATCGTAAGGGAACTTTGGGCACACAGACAACCAGAGAGGCTTATCCAGTCACCAGGCAGTACAGTATCTCATATTTCTTCGATGTGAGTGAGTGGCATGTCAGAGATTAGGTAGAAAGTACATGATGCAGAACGAAAAATCCGCTTAAAATATGTCAGAGAATTTCAAAAGATTGTTTCATTTAAATTTTTCATTTTTGTATTAAAATGGTTTGACCTACTTTTAAATAGAGACATACCATGCTCAGACACTCAGTCGTGTCCGACTCTTTTGCAGTCCCGTGGATCCTTCTCCAGGTCATCTTCCTGACCCAGGAATAGAACCCATGTCTCTGGCACTGGCAGGGTTCTTTACCACTGAGCCACCTGGGAGGCCCAGTAGAGACATGATAGCTGCTAATGTTCCATGAGATTGACATGAGAGAACAGTCAATCCCAAGTCTCAGCCTCAGACTGTTATTTTCAGTGTCAGGAGAACACTTTCCAAGCACCCATTCCCAGTGCCTGTCCACTCCCCTCTTTCCCTCTGGACTCGTCTTGTCTCTGTCTCAGTGGCTCACACCCCCTTACAAACACAAAAAGTTGGGGGGCAAAATACAGGAAGAGAATGGAGTGGGCTATTCTCAAGGTTGAGGGTGTCAGGGGTAGCCAAACCTGGATGATAGCTAAGTAGATGAAGGCCAGGAGGAAGCATGGGAGGGTCTGAACCTTGGCCAGGCGCAGGCGATAGCATCGTAGAGAATTCAAAGCTCCAGAGGCCGGGCTATTGCATGAGGGGCAGACAAGTCGGAGAAGATGGAAAGTAGCTCCTGAGACTCAGAGACTTGCTTGGTTCCATCCTGAGTGTGTTTTCTGACTGAGACAGGATTGGCTTGGAGCGTATTCCTGCAATAGTGGGAAGTGTCTGATCCAAAATGAATCAGGGAAGTCCCAGCCCAAGGAGAAAGAGAGTTGGAGGACCATGCAGGATGCTGGTGTTCATAATCCAGAGGAGAGACTGGAACTGTGGGATGTACTGTAGAAACATGAAAGTCAGATGAGGGATCCAAGAGTCCAGAATTGGAATACATGAAAATAAAAATCCCACAAAGGAGATCAGGGGAAGGAAGAGACAAACAAATAACAAACACTATGAGTGAAAAGAAGTTTCTCCTCTAAAGAGAAATTAAAAAGATAATAGCAACACTATCAACAACTACATTCTTGTGATTCTGAAGTCTGAGTTGAAATGGCCAAATTCCTGAGAAAATATAATGTGTAGAAGAGATCTAAAGAGAATTAAAAGCTTGAATAATTCTGTAAGTATTAAAATAATTAAATAAGTCTTCAAAAAACAGATAAGTAATACAAATCTTCAATTAAAACTACAGAATCAGGTGATTATATAGGTGATTTCTACCAAATGTTCAAAATATAGAGTATCCTCAATTTAATTTTTAATTTAACAAACTCTTCTTAATCGTCAGAAAAAGAGGGAATATCCAACTCATTTTATATCAAAACCCAAAAAAGCCATGTAAAAGGAAAATGTGCAGAGCAATTTTACTTTATAATATAGGTGTAAAAATTCTAAAAATAATTTATATTCAAAAACTAGAAAATCAAATCCAATGTGTATTAAAAAAAGAAAATGTACCCAGACGAGATTGGGTTTATTTACAGCCAGCAAAGAGGATTTATATTAAAAAATATAATTCCCATTAATAAACATTTAGATGATAAATAAAATTAACATTGAGCTTTAACATGTTAGAGGCTCAGAGAAATCTTTCCATAGAACAACCTATTTAAATTTGTTCCAATCGGATTTTTTTCAGATTTTCCTTGAGCACTTAATTATCGTTCTCCTGGTTGTTCATTCACGTAGTCGTGTCTGACTCTCTGCGACCCTATGAACTGCAGCATGCCATGCTTCCCTGTCCTTCACGATCTCCCTGTGTTTGCTTAAACTCGTGTCCATTTGGAGTCAGTGATGCCCTCCAATCATCTCATCCTCTGTCATCCCCTTCTCCTCTTGCCCTCAATCTTTCCCAGCATTAATTAGGGTCTTTTCCAATGAGTCGGCTCTTTGCATCAGGTGGCAAAGTATTGGAACTTCAGCTTCAACATCAGTCCTTTCAATGAATATTCAGGACATGAAGAATTACTTAAGCATTTGTTACTGAATATTTAAGCTGTAAATATATAAAAAATGTTTGAGCCTCTCCAGGTAGATTCTATATATGTAATTTTTCTTTTAGAACATCATGGTGTGATGCATTAGAAGGGACTCCGGGGCAAGAAGCATGAGGAAGGAAACTGTAGCTCGCTCATTACTAAATGAGCGAGGGACTCTTTGACTTGTTTGCATCACATCATTCTAAAATACAAAATTATAATCTTTACCATTTATTTTACCTCCCTAGAGTTTTGAGCTCTCTNCCTGACTTTTGTTGTCACATGGGTACTAAGCCATATCAAGATGAAGTGCAGGCATTAGAAAATCGTAAGGGAACTTTGGGCACACAGACAACCAGAGAGGCTTATCCAGTCACCAGGCAGTACAGTATCTCATATTTCTTCGATGTGAGTGAGTGGCATGTCAGAGATTAGGTAGAAAGTACATGATGCAGAACGAAAAATCCGCTTAAAATATGTCAGAGAATTTCAAAAGATTGTTTCATTTAAATTTTTCATTTTTGTATTAAAATGGTTTGACCTACTTTTAAATAGAGACATACCATGCTCAGACACTCAGTCGTGTCCGACTCTTTTGCAGTCCCGTGGATCCTTCTCCAGGTCATCTTCCTGACCCAGGAATAGAACCCATGTCTCTGGCACTGGCAGGGTTCTTTACCACTGAGCCACCTGGGAGGCCCAGTAGAGACATGATAGCTGCTAATGTTCCATGAGATTGACATGAGAGAACAGTCAATCCCAAGTCTCAGCCTCAGACTGTTATTTTCAGTGTCAGGAGAACACTTTCCAAGCACCCATTCCCAGTGCCTGTCCACTCCCCTCTTTCCCTCTGGACTCGTCTTGTCTCTGTCTCAGTGGCTCACACCCCCTTACAAACACAAAAAGTTGGGGGGCAAAATACAGGAAGAGAATGGAGTGGGCTATTCTCAAGGTTGAGGGTGTCAGGGGTAGCCAAACCTGGATGATAGCTAAGTAGATGAAGGCCAGGAGGAAGCATGGGAGGGTCTGAACCTTGGCCAGGCGCAGGCGATAGCATCGTAGAGAATTCAAAGCTCCAGAGGCCGGGCTATTGCATGAGGGGCAGACAAGTCGGAGAAGATGGAAAGTAGCTCCTGAGACTCAGAGACTTGCTTGGTTCCATCCTGAGTGTGTTTTCTGACTGAGACAGGATTGGCTTGGAGCGTATTCCTGCAATAGTGGGAAGTGTCTGATCCAAAATGAATCAGGGAAGTCCCAGCCCAAGGAGAAAGAGAGTTGGAGGACCATGCAGGATGCTGGTGTTCATAATCCAGAGGAGAGACTGGAACTGTGGGATGTACTGTAGAAACATGAAAGTCAGATGAGGGATCCAAGAGTCCAGAATTGGAATACATGAAAATAAAAATCCCACAAAGGAGATCAGGGGAAGGAAGAGACAAACAAATAACAAACACTATGAGTGAAAAGAAGTTTCTCCTCTAAAGAGAAATTAAAAAGATAATAGCAACACTATCAACAACTACATTCTTGTGATTCTGAAGTCTGAGTTGAAATGGCCAAATTCCTGAGAAAATATAATGTGTAGAAGAGATCTAAAGAGAATTAAAAGCTTGAATAATTCTGTAAGTATTAAAATAATTAAATAAGTCTTCAAAAAACAGATAAGTAATACAAATCTTCAATTAAAACTACAGAATCAGGTGATTATATAGGTGATTTCTACCAAATGTTCAAAATATAGAGTATCCTCAATTTAATTTTTAATTTAACAAACTCTTCTTAATCGTCAGAAAAAGAGGGAATATCCAACTCATTTTATATCAAAACCCAAAAAAGCCATGTAAAAGGAAAATGTGCAGAGCAATTTTACTTTATAATATAGGTGTAAAAATTCTAAAAATAATTTATATTCAAAAACTAGAAAATCAAATCCAATGTGTATTAAAAAAAGAAAATGTACCCAGACGAGATTGGGTTTATTTACAGCCAGCAAAGAGGATTTATATTAAAAAATATAATTCCCATTAATAAACATTTAGATGATAAATAAAATTAACATTGAGCTTTAACATGTTAGAGGCTCAGAGAAATCTTTCCATAGAACAACCTATTTAAATTTGTTCCAATCGGATTTTTTTCAGATTTTCCTTGAGCACTTAATTATCGTTCTCCTGGTTGTTCATTCACGTAGTCGTGTCTGACTCTCTGCGACCCTATGAACTGCAGCATGCCATGCTTCCCTGTCCTTCACGATCTCCCTGTGTTTGCTTAAACTCGTGTCCATTTGGAGTCAGTGATGCCCTCCAATCATCTCATCCTCTGTCATCCCCTTCTCCTCTTGCCCTCAATCTTTCCCAGCATTAATTAGGGTCTTTTCCAATGAGTCGGCTCTTTGCATCAGGTGGCAAAGTATTGGAACTTCAGCTTCAACATCAGTCCTTTCAATGAATATTCAGGACATGAAGAATTACTTAAGCATTTGTTACTGAATATTTAAGCTGTAAATATATAAAAAATGTTTGAGCCTCTCCAGGTAGATTCTATATATGTAATTTTTCTTTTAGAACATCATGGTGTGATGCATTAGAAGGGACTCCGGGGCAAGAAGCATGAGGAAGGAAACTGTAGCTCGCTCATTACTAAATGAGCGAGGGACTCTTTGACTTGTTTGCATCACATCATTCTAAAATACAAAATTATAATCTTTACCATTTATTTTACCTCCCTAGAGTTTTGAGCTCTCTAGAAGGAAATGGCAACCCACTCCAGTGTTCTTGCCTGGAGAATCCCAGGGACGGGGAGCCTGATGGGCTGCCATCTATGGGGTCGCACAGAGTCCGACATGACTGAAGCGACTTAGCAGCAGCAACAGCAGCAGATTAGAAAAATATGTTTTTAAACATTGAACAATTTGTGCACATTTTGTATTTGTGGTACTTTAATAAAACTCACCAACTAAAATTTCTTCTATCACTTTTGATAAATTGTGTGGTACCCGTTGTCTAATAAAAAAAGTTTCAAGAATTGGAGCCTCTGACTTCCCTAATGAAGAGCCCACGAGGAACCACCAGGCCCTCCCCTCTGAGCATGTGGCATTTGGTGTGGTCATTCTGTCATGCTTGCTCCGACATGGGCATGTTCACTTGAGAATTATTCAGACACTGCACTTTTTGCATGGAGTACATGATATTTATGCAGATGTCATGATGAAAAATAGAAAACCACTGAAATTTTCACTACAAAGCATTATAAAATTTTGTGTGAAACATACAGCCTCCTCCAATCTCTGATTCTCAACTAGAACCTAAGCTCCAACTTCTCCCTGAGTGATACTCTATCTTAGAGATTCAAAATGCCTTTTGGCCAGAAGGGTACCTGAAAAATACTGGGCACTTGTTGATGACTTTTAAAGGACTGAATGGATGATAACTAGAATTTTACTTTCCATACTGACTCCCCACACCCACTCTGGAAGGCAGGACTTTTTCCTTCCTTTTTAAAAATGATGGTGTGCCTAGTTCTCAAAACAGATCTACATCTAATGGATGAATTAAAAATTATTGCAGTTGTTAAAGTGAATGACTGAAGCTGTTCAACCTAACATTTATTGAAGACATACCACATTTTCATAGGATATGTGTTTGCTTTTAAGGAAGGATGTTGAGTTTGCATAGTACAAAGAATAAAAATAATGAGGACTAAGGCAAAGGGGAAATCTGTATAAAAAAAATAAAAAGAATAGCCTCTGCATTGGCCCCCAAGGACCTCACCTCTTTGTCCCCATGCTTTTGTGCAATTCCATCCCTTTGAATGTAAGCTGGACCTGGTGGCTTCCTTTTAACTGAATAGAATGTACCAGAAGTGATCACTTCTGAGATTAGCTTCCAAAAAGACAGTAACTTACATCTTCTCTGTTGCTTTCTTGATCTGCCATGAATGTGAGCTGACCTGTGATCAAGGCACCTCAATAACTGAGTGAGTCCTCTGACCAACAACGACAAACTAAAGACTTCAGTCCAACATCCTGTGAAGAGTCACATCCTATCAGCAACCAGGTAAGTGATTCCAAGAAAGCAGATGCTCCTTTCCGTAAGCCCTTAGTTGAGAAGACAGCCCTGGCCAAAATTTGATCACAGACATGTATGAGACTTTGGAACAGAGACACTCAGCTAAGCTGCACCCACAGAAACTATCAGGTAATAAATGTTTATTGCTTTTTAAACCCTAATGTTTTAGATAATTTATTATGCAGCAATAAGAAACTAATACATTCAGAAATAAAATTAACACATCAATACGTATATTGTATTGTGTAAATTAATGGAGAGCCAAAGCAGAGAGGGACACCACTATTTACAAGAAATAATATCCAGACAATAAATACAACTCAATTGTTTATGAGAATCATTGCTTTTCTACATGTTGCAGTCAGAAGAAATATTTCCCATCAGTCCTTTTTAGGTGATCCCTGGTGATATCTTTAATTTCATCACTACAATGAATAAATAGTGAGCCATAGGTTTACTCTCAGTAGATAACATCTCTAAGTGTATGTCAATGGCAGAGTGCTGAAGCTTTGTGAGTATTTTTCTAAGGGGTAACAAAAATAGTGTAAAGTACATATTATTTTGATAGTCAGGGTTGATCTTAGAAAATTTAGAATATGCAGATATATGTATGAATTCTAGCTCTTTTCTTAGTAAGAATTGGAGAGTGTAAGCTTTAAAGTTGTAATCAAAGCAAGAACCAAAAGTAAAGATATTTTGTCTTGCAATTTTAATGGTTTTTTAAAATTTTATTTTATTGAAGTATAGTTGGTTGACAGTGTTGTGTTAGTTTCTGGTGTACGGCAAAGTGATTCAGCTTCATATATATTTTTTTATTTTTTTTATTATGGTTTATTACAGCATATTGAGTATAGTTCCCTCTGCTATACAGTAGGACCCTGTTGTTTATCTGTCCAATGTATAATAATTTGTATCTGCTAACTCCAAACTCCCAGTCCCTCCTGCCCTTACCTGCCTGCCACCAGCAACCACAAGTCTCGATGCCTGTGACTCTGTTCCTGTTTCATAGATAAGTTCTTTTGTGTCATATTTCAGATGCCACATATAAGTGACATCATATGGTGTTTATTTTTCTCTTTCTGACTTATTTCGCTATGATCATCACTAGATCCATCCATGTCGTGTTGCAATTTTAAAAGATCCAAAATGTTTAAAAAATCAGTAGGATAGAGGGTAGAATCAGGGCCCTTTTAATCAAATTAAGTACAATGGTTAAAACTTTTGTAGTAAAATGTAGGCAAGCTACATTAGAAAGAAGCTGTTGAAAGTGAGGGTAAGACAAGTCGTTTCCTCCTCCAGGAGCTGTTCAGGCCAAAGTCAACGACTAGTTACAAGGCATAAGCTTGTCTGTGAAACAGCCCATGGATGGAGCCTTCTGGTCCTCACAGTCTCAGTGGTACTAAGTTCCTCTCTGTGCACCTGCTCACTTTATCCTGAACTAGGAAATAACTCTACAAGGTGTAGAAATGAAGATCATCTGTTTTCCTTTGCCCACTGGTAGCATGTACTCTCTCAGCAGGACAATTTATGCCATTTCAAACAAGCAGGATCCTGTATTCCACGTGTTATTAATGACTAGGTCATGATTTTTTCGATTAAGAAGTTTTATTTACTTGATTCTTTTTCCTTTTAATCCCCTTTAATTTTCTACAAATATTATTTCTGTCATATATATATCCTTGATATAACTGTTCTCCTGGAGACCTTTCAAAACACACTTTCCATTTATCCAGCCTTCTAATAGAGCAAAAATCTCATTTTCTGCTCTGTCTTTTCCCCAATTTGATCAAAAGGAACACGAAATTGTGGGGATGTATGCAGGGAGATTTGTCAGTCTTTTCTTATTTACTTCAACTGTGAGGTATAAATTGAATTTGGGGCCCTCTCTTCAAAAATACACTATTTACTATCAAATAAGTTGATGTTAGTGGATCAGATATGGGTAAGGTTTTCTGTGATAACCTTGTAAGGTGGGTTAGAGTGCTTCAGGGTTCTGGAATAATGGCTTGCTTTCTTTAATGTGTAAACTTGGCTTTTGTTTCTGTCTCCTTTGAACACTCTTGGTCTGCTGGAGAGTCAGTATATTTTTTTATGTAAAACTGCATGATCTGAGGACAGCTGAATCACTTATTACTGCCATTTTAACAGACACAGAAGATGATCACATATTGACTTAGTGATTGTGATCATTATTGATTGTGAAGATAGACTACAAGCAGCAGTTAATACCGTTATACCTGCTTCTTGGTTGAATTTACATGGCTTTACTCACTGGTAACTGTGGCTTGCCCAAGTTTGAGGTGTGATGAAAACTTGGAAACTGAGAAGATAATGAAAACCATTTTAAAATAGGACTGTGGCATATATTAATGTAAATCAGCCATCCAAATTTCTTAATGAATTCATTCAGTGCTTAGATAATTATTCAGATATGGAAATGGTAGAGCCATCCAATAATACCTCAGATGCATTAAAGAGCATCCATATACGTGGGATAGATTATTATCCAAAATAATTAAAACTCAGCTGCAGTTATAGGATGAACATATTACTTCCTATATCTCAGCACTGTTACATCTCTTTTTTAAAGTGGGACTTATTTATTTCGTGATTACTCTGTGATATTCAATTATTTGCTGTGGCTCCTCATCATTGCTCTGAATTAACGAAATGGCTCTGTTGTCCTTAGTAATCAGCTGAGTACAAA
This sequence comes from Neotragus moschatus, assembly GCA_006410615.1. NCBI lineage: Eukaryota > Metazoa > Chordata > Mammalia > Artiodactyla > Bovidae > Neotragus > Neotragus moschatus. The sequence goes on along the minus strand of SJYA01003130.1, from coordinate 1,695,606 downwards.
GTGAGGAAAAGACAACACATTCTGAGGGCTGCTCAGCACTACCTTTATCTGTCTTTAATATTCGTTAGCTAAATATGGAATTTTAATTCCCTCCCTAATGATCAAGGACTCTTTTGCTTAATGGACATACCCCTCAGGCACCTTGGTTATTTGTACTCTATCTTTTCACCTTACTTTTTTGAGATGTATTATTTATAAACTGGCACAATAATCCGCAAGCATTTTTATGGAAAAACAGAAAAAAAAAAAAAAACTTCACCAATATTAAACAGCATCTGAGAGTTTCAAGCCTTCTCCTGGGCATCTTCTGGGCTTCCCTGATGCTCAGAGGGTAAAGAGTCTGCCTGCAATGCGGGACACTCGGGTTCGATCCTTGGGTCAGGCAGATTCCCTGGAGAAGGAAATGGGCATCTTCAATGATGTTGTCTCATTTGATCCTCTGGGAAGCACCTCAGAAATAGCTATAAGGGAATGTGCTTTTTAAGGAGGAAATAGACTCGTTGGCACATCCTACGTGTAGGTGGGTAAACTGGGATTGAAACTTAGGTCCGGTGGCAAAGCCCACAGTTGTGACAAAGCAGTGCGTTCCTTCATTTATCCAGCATTGGCTTAGGTTTGGCCATCTCATCAGCATTTCTCTTCCGTTTTACTACTTGGTAAGTGACACTTAGAATTTTTCTGACCTTTACCTTGTCATGGAAGATCAGAGATGTTCAAGTTTATATACCTCTATTTCCCCTAGACTTTGTGAATATTATGTAAGCTAATTCTCTGGTAAACAAAATTCTTATGTTAATATCAATGGGCATTTTCAACCCAAGTACAAACATCGGAAATTTGAGCTAAAATTAACCCTGCTGTGCTTCCCTGGTGGCTTGGATGGTAAAAATATGCCTGCAGTGTGGGAGACCCGGATTCAGTCCCTGAGTTGGGAAGATCCCCTGGAGGAGGGCATGTCAACCCACTCCAGTATTCTTGCCTGGAGAATCCCATGGATAGAGGAGCCTGGCGGGCTGTAATCCATGGGGTTGCAAAGAGTCAGACACTACTGAACGACTAAGCACAGCATGTGTCTACAATCCAAAATATACTACCAAGCTAGGTAAAGACTTGTCATTTTGGTCAATTTCTCCATTGTCAATGTAATAGTAATAATACCAACAGCGACTGCAGTAATGAACTCTATGCTTTACTGATTGTGAATTATAGCCTAGGCTTTCACCCACACAGAAACATTGCTAAGTAGGTTATGATTATCCAATTTTTTCAAATGAAAAGCAATATGGTATGTCGTGGTTAAGAGATTCACCCAAAGTCTTACAGCTAGTAAGCAGCTGTGTTAAACTAATATTTTAAAACTTGCCCAGCCCTGGTTAACATTATATATTTCCCTATTAGTTATATGTAACCTTTTCTCCTAAAAACCTGCCCTTGGTATTGAGTTTATTGCATTTGAGTTTTGTTTCACCAAGAGTTATCATGGTGACTCCCGAAATGATTTTGAAATCAGTAGTAATTACTTATACAAAGAGGATTTTGAAAATTCACAATTCTTCACCAAATATCTCATTGAGAAATTAAAGATCTCACTCCTGCTTTTGACATGAGAGGAGAACAAAGCCTTATGCATTATAATCTGCCTTTCCCTGTTGGTTCCCACTGCATACCTTGAGAGAGTTACCTGTGGATGCCAAGACAAGTATTGTTCAGAAAATACTTTATAGGTAGGGCTGTGTCTTCCACAAATCCCACTGATTAGCAGATTGTGGTACTATGCACATGGATAACTGACTCTGAGAATGATAAATTCAGATTAAAACAAATGAAAATGAAAATGCCATTTGCTGCATGGTTACGTTATTAATCTCACTATGATCAATAGTCAGATATGGGGACCTATCTATCTATAGCTTTCAAAAAAGATCTTGATTAAGCCCATGTATTAATTATAACAAGTCTGTAAATAGCAAAACTTAAGCCAAACTGAAAATTACCATTCAAAAATCTTGAAAAGAGAATATTATAAGAGGTCTTATTGGTGATGGACAGGGAGGCCTGGTGTGCTGCGATTCATGGGGTCGCAAAGAGTCGGACACGACTGAGCAACTGAACTGAACTGAACTGAAAAATGGGAAAGATTGAAGGTGGGAGCAGAAGGGGACAACAGAGGATGAGATGGTTGGATGGCATCACTAACTCAGTGGAGATGAGTTTGGGTAAACTCTGGGAGTTGGTGATGGACAGGGAGGCCTTACGTGCTGCAGTCCATGGGGTCACAGTCAGACACAATTGACCAACTGAACTGAACTAAAAAAATAGTATTTTAGGTACAGAAGATACTGTTATCTAGAGGTCTTCCAAAATTTCAATTGCCTAATGCCAATTTGTGTATATATATATATATATATATATATTTACACATCACACATTTACATAATACATATTAGCTTCCCTGGTGGCTCAGACAGTAAAGAATCTGCCTGCAATACAGAAGACTTGGGTCTGATCCCTGGGTCGGGAAGATCCCATGGAGAAGAGAATGACAACGTACTCTAGGATTCTTGCTGGAGAAGTCCATGGACAGAGGAACCTGGTAGGCTACGGTCCCTGGAGTCACAAAGAATCAGACACAACTGAGCAACTAACACTTTCGCTTTTCATAATGCATACACAAAAGTGGAAAGTACAAGTTCCTTCTGCCCTTGTAACGGCTTGTAAAACCTGTAAAAATCCTGGAATTCTACACTGCATCATGCAGCCTAATCCAAACTTTCACCCCCATAAATCAGTTCATATAAAGTTAGTCAGCTATAATTTGGTAGTTTTTGTCCTTCTCTTACCCTGTTAGGTAATCCAAATGTTTTTCTAGCAAAGTTACAAACAGTAGATAAGTCTCTCATTTTATACATTCTTTGAACCATGATGTAAACCTTATTGGAGAACATTCCTATTAATACCCTGTATCAGCCGTACAATCTCTGTTGGCTGTGTATTTTGCCCTTCACAAGGAGATGATACAGTCACAGACTGGAAGAAAGAAAGGCATTTGAATAGTATTTCTTTGTCAATTCATATTCACCACTTCTAAATCACATCCTCTTATTTTTTGCCACAAGGATATAGACAGAGAGATACATATAGGAAACAAGGAAACTCAAAAATGGAAAGGAAAGGGACAGAAGAGAGTGGAATGAAAACAGACCAGGCCATCTGTGAGGATGTTATCTACTCTGGGGTGGGGCAGCTGCTGCTGCTGCTGCTAAGTCACTTCAGTTGTGTCCGACTCTATGCGACCACATAGACGGCAGCCCACCAGACTCCTCCATCCCTGGGATTCTCCAGGCAAGAACCGCGGAGTGGGTTGCCATTTCCTTCTCCAATGCATGACAGTGAAAAGTGAAAGTGAAGTCGCTCAGGCATGTCCGACTCTTCGTGACTCCATGGACTGCAGCCTACCAGGCTCCTCCATCCATGGGATTTTCCAGGCTAGAGTACTGGAGTAGAGTGCCATCGCCTTCTCCAAGTGAAGCCAGTTTTTGTCACTGTTCTGTCTCTTAATTGTGTCCAACTCTTTGCAACCTTATGGACTGCAGCATGCCAGGCTTCACTGTCCTTCACCATCTCCCAGAGTTTGCTCAAACTCATGTCCATTGAGTCGGTACTGCCATCCAACCATCTCATCCTCTGCCATCCCCTTCTCTTTTTACCTTCAATCTTTCCCAGCATCAGTGTCTTTTCTAAGGAGTCAGCTCTTCCCATCAGGTGGCCAAAGTATTGGAGCTTCAGCATCAGTCCTTCCAATGAATATTCAGGATTGATTTCCTTTAGGATGGACTGGTTTGATCTCCTTGCAGTCCAAAGGACTCTGAAGAGTCTTCTCCAGCACCACAATTCAAAAGCATCGATTCTTCAGTTCTCAGCCTTCTTTATAATCTAGCTCTTACGTCTGTACACGACTACTGGAAAAACCATAGCTTTGACTATACAGACCTTTGTCAGCAAAGCAGATTTCTCTGCTTTTTAATATGCCGTCTCAGTTTGTCATAGCTTTTCTTCCAATGAACTAGTGTCTTTTAACTTCATGGCTGCAGTCACCATCCTCAGTGATTTTGGAGCCAAGAAAATAAAGTCTGTCACTGTTTCCACCTTCCTGCCTTCTATTTGCCATGAAGTGATGGGACCAGATGCCAGCCAATTAGGTTACCTAAAGATGCCCCTTCCCTTTAGCAACCCTCAAACAGATAATGGCTTTTTTCCAGCTGAGTGGGGAAGCCGGTTGTGTAAATTGCCCAAACTGCTGTTGAAATCTATCTCCTGGAGGATTCTGGAACATGTCTCTATTTGAAGAGTCTAATAACTGTGAGAATGACAAGTATCATCTGCAGGACATTAAGTGATGATAGAAAACCGAAATTCAGGGTTTTGTGATTCACATACTACAGAATACATGCTTCCTGGGTTTTCTTTCCTCACAAGAAAACACCCCTTTGATATGTTCTGGCTGCAAAATTCAAAAGTGTGGCTTGTCTTGTTTTTGTTTTGATTTGGTTTCCCTAAAGAGAAATGATCCATAGATTCTTGTGGGGATAGAAAGATGTCATGTGAAGTGTGGATGTTCCTGTAAATCATCAGGCCCTTAATATTACTGGTATGTCTGACACTTCAGTGATATGTAGAGTCTAAGGAGGATTTACTCTTTTGTTTCCTCTAAGCTTCAGAAGGACAAAAATTACCAGGAAGTGGTGATAATAAACTTCACTGTCTTTTTTAAGATTCTTGTTTTTCTTAAAGATGAATAAATCTCATGAAAATAATCCACATACAATATTGTAAATTAAAGTAAAATCTGGGGAAAAAAAAATCTGCATATTGATGTTCTTTACATCTTCGTCATCTTCACTTAGCTATTTTGTGAGGCAGATTTATCTATGTATAATCCTAGATATATTTCTCTCTGTTATCCTTAGTCCTTTTGTGTTTTTATGTAGGATGAGAGGTTTTTGAAATTTTGTTTGTTTGTTTGTTTATTTCTGGCTGTGCTTGGTCTTTGTGCTTTGCGTAGGCTTTCTCTAGCTGCGAGTGTGGGATACTCTCCAGTTGAGGTATGTAGGCTGCTCATTACGGCCGCTTCTCTTGGTGTGGAGCACGGGCTCTAGGGTGCGTCGGCTTCCGTAACTGCGGCACGTGGACTCAGCGGTTGCAGCTCCCAGGCTGCAGAGCACAGGCTCAGCTGTCGTGGCACACGGGCTTAGTTGCCCCGTAGTATGGATCGGGGATTGAACCCACGTCTCTTGCACTGGCAGGCAGATTCTTCACCACTGAGCCCCCACAGAAACCCTGTTAGTCCTTTTGTTAATGGTTGGGAAAAGGTCCACAAACAGGTTTTTTGTTTTGTTTACTTAAATGTAGTTTTTAATGCAGCATAAAGATATTTGACAAATACTTTCATGTACGTGATTTTTTGCATGAATATCATCTTTAATAGCTGTTTTTAAATGTCTGTTGTTTCAATGTTAATTGAGATCTAAATGAGAAAATAAACCCCCCAAAACTGAGAATAGCAATGATAAGTATTTACAGCCACTGAAATCATTATCTATGTGAGGAACTGCACAGAAAGGAGCAGAAGCCACTGAATGTGAAGTAAGAGGTTTCTGCAGTGGTTACATTTTATAATTTCTCTTTGACACCTGCCTAATTCCTAGAGCAAAGTAATTTTTGACTCATCACTGGCTAATTTGAATGTATTTTGTGGTCTTCATGAAGTAAAGTCACCTAGGAATTTATAATCCAGAAAGCATTCTTGGTATTTTGAAATCTCTTTGGAGTGATGTGTGGTTATTTCATCCAAGATTACCCTCTTAATAGGAGAATGTTACCAAGTTAACTGTGCCAGAAAGAGAGAGCTAATTCAGCCAAGTGATAAGAAACTCGGAATAAATAATTTTATTTTAATCTCAGGTCTTCTAAAATATTTTTAGAAAGACCTTGGAAAAAGTCATTTAACATCCTTTCACTTGCTCATGAAATAGACTGTAATCATGGCTTCTCAGCTGGCACAGTGGTCAAGAATCCTCCTGCTGTGCAGGAGATGCAAGAGACCTGGGTTTGATCCCTGGGTCAGGAAGATCCCCTGTAGGAGGAAATGGCAACCCACTCCAGTAATCTTGCCCAGAAAATCCCATGGGTGTCTCAAAAGAGTTGGATACGACTGAGTAACTAAACAACAGTAAGGCTTTATTTATAGCATAGAATTGTGTGAGATCCAGAAATATTGTCCATAGAAATCAGGATGAAAATAAAAACTGGCTCATGTCTTATACCTTACAAAGTTAGACTTTGTTGAAAACTAAATAGGAAAATAATTTTTTTAATTTTTATTTTTACTTTATTTTACTTTACAATACTGTATTGGTTTTGCCATACATTGANCACCATTCATAATGGCTGCGATCCAAAAGTCAACAAGCAATAAATGCTGGAGAGGGTATAGAGAAAAGGGAACCCTCTTACACTGTTGGTGGGAATGTAAACTAGTACAGCCACTATGGAGAACAGTGTGGAGATTCCTTAAAAAATTGCAAATAGAACTGCCTTAGGAAATTAATTTTTAGGTTTCCTCCCTTTGTATTACATGTGGATTTGTGGTTATGAAACAGTCATAAACTTTTAGAGCTGGAAAGATCTTAGGAATAATTTGTTTTACAAATGAGAGAATTAAGATTGAAACAAGTAAAATGGCACACCCAAATCCCCACATAGTTGAAATATACTCTAAATAAGGTTGTTAACTTTCTGCTAATTCATTCTTTTTCACACTCAAATAAGACTGAAAATGATGATCACACACTATCATGTCTTCTCTGAACATTTTCCTTTCCAGCCCTATGGTCCAGAGTTTAATGTGGCAGACGCTTTTGTGTTCTTATGTGACAGTGCTTCCCTGATGGTAGTCAGTTGGTCTAGGGATGATGATGATGGTGATGCTAAAAATAGCCGTCACTGTTCATGGCTTGCCACAAGCCATACACTCTTAAAATGCATACTTTTTTCAATCCCCATGACACTTTGGGATGACTATCTTTCCCAGATTTTCTAAATAGAGGTTAAGTAGTTTATCAAAGATCACACATCTGGCAAGGGGCTGTGTGGTTCTGGAATCTGTGTACTATATAGAAGGTGCTAAGGGTGGTCACCACATGAGACTGCTTAGAGGGTGCACCTCAGAGCAAATTGCAAATATATGCCTTTTGCTTTCATTTTTAACCAGTATTCACAACCATCTCCTCTGTGCCAGGCTCTAGACTCTGAGGCTTACAGTGAAGTGAAAGGTGCTCAGTCGTGTCTGACTCTTTGTGACCCCATGGGCTATACAGTCCATGGAGTGGGTAGCCATTCCCTTTTCCAGGGGATCTTCCCAACCCAGGGATCAAACGAAGGTCTCCTGCACTGCAGGCAGATTCTTTACCAGCTGACCCAGAAGGGAAGATGTACTGAGGATTACAAGTATGGAAAAAAAATTAAATATAGATCCCATCCTGAGAGAACATACATTCTCGTGAAGAGAAGCAGAAAGTAAAGGAACAAACAAGTATGATAGTCCTAAGTGCTCTGTGTTGTGGTGTGCAGTGCCACAGAGCTGATCTTTGGGAGGAAATGGGGAGATTGAAGCTTGGATGGTGAGACAAACCAGCCACTTGAAGATTTAGGGCAGAGTGGTCTTGGCCTGTGGCAAAGGCAGAGGGCAGAAAGGCACTTGTTGCATTGGAGGGACAGAAAGCAGACCCCAGTAGCTGTGGATAAAGCGGACCCCACTAGCTGGAAGGAGAGTTGGGGGCAGTGAGCGTGGAGAGGTCGGCTGGGCTAACAGATCTGGACTGCCCTCCAGATTCACGTGACCACCTGCTATTTGACATTGCCATCTCGATGTCTAAGAGTGAGCTCAAATCTAGCATGGCCAGTCTCTTACTGATTCTTTTATCCCCAAGTTTATTTCTTCTCCTATCTTTTCATCCACACAGTTGCTCAAGACTGAAGCCTATAAATTATTCTTGGTATTTCTTTTGCCCTCAGTTTCCACATTCAATCCAGCACAGAGTTTTATAAATTTTATCTCCACAGTTATCTGGTATTGATCCACTTTTCACCTTTACTAAGATCTTCATTTTTCTCATCACCATCATTACCGTATGGAATACAAAGACCTTCTAATTGGTGTTCTGCTTTCTACTTTTGCCCCAATTAATAATTTTTTAAAAAGTAAGATGGCATGATTTTTCAGTAACCAGCGAATTACATTTTATTCCTGATCAAAAATCTTTCAGCGACTTCTATTACCAGTAGGTTCAAATGAATCAAGTTAAAATCCTTCACTATAGCCTGCAAGGCATCTATTTTCTCCCCATCTTCATCTCTGTTTTCCTCCTTCACATTCACTGCATTCTAGCCAACAGGTGCTGACAGTCTTATACCATTGTCTGATCACATTCTTGCCAAGGCCTCTTCATGACACCCCATCTAAAGTAATTCATTCCTGGGGACTTTTTAAGCACTATTACTTTGTCTTGTTTTCCTAGAAATCTTTGATTATACTTGAAATTATTTTGTTTAGACAAGTACCCAAGAGGGGGTACTATACCTGTTTAGCTTCGTCACTGTATCCTAGCACCTAGAACTGCCAGCACAGTGTAGAGACTCAGGAAATATTTGTTCAATATATGATCCCTTACCTCTTCAATTCGTCAACCCTGTGTTTCTTATTATACTGTTAGCCTGAACAATGAAGGCCCAGGAATTGGTCAGGCAGAGACTGATATGTCGTCTCTAGGCAGAAGATAGGAATAGCCCATGGTTATATTAATACTGTATGCCAGTAATTAATAATAAACCCATTTTGAGTTTTCTGATGTGCTTTGGTGTGTCATCCAATTTAACCTACCAGCCACCTTGGAATGTGTATTATAATAATGGTTTATATAATGTTGTTTGCCTTTCTGTCCTCTCCTCCTTACGGGAGCAGCCTTTCCTTATTCTGCAGTTACTCTGCAGAAATCTTGTGATTGGGTGGAATTGATCTTCTCCCCAGGACCAAATGCTGGCTGAACCCATGGCCTGGACGATCAGAAGTACTTTTCTTCTTGAAACCACAGTTGGTTCAGGGCTGGTCACATGACCCAAGCGTGACTAAATGCACTGCCCTGGGAAAGTTGCTATTTTTTTGTTTCTCTGTCAGTTCCAGAATTACATAAGTCCTCTCAACTCATGGTACCAAAAAAAAAAAAAAAACCACACACACACCAGAAAGAATGAGCCAGCAACTTTCCCACCACATATACAGGGACTAGCTCCTGGCTGGGAATGAAGCCAACATGAAGAAAACAATCACTAGCGATGGAGAGAGAGAGAAAGAACCATTATTTGAGCAAATGGACACCGCTCAAGTAAGTTAGCACTTAGCATCTTAACACTCTGGGTAACCTGCCGTAATAAATTCCTTTCTGCACTGAAACTAACTTGAATTGCATTTCTAAAGCTTGCATCCTATGAAATCTTAACTAAGTCAATTATTTTTCTCATTTTACAATGTGATATAGCTCAGAGAGAAATTAAGAAATTTGCCAGGAAGAAAAACTTTGAGGAAGCCTCTCTGGCTTCAGGGCCTATGCTCTTACTTATCAGTAGATCAGCACCCTCAGGGAATCTTCATGGATTACTCAGTGAAGTTTCATCTTCATGAAATCCTCCTTTCAAAATTTTACTCTAATGGCAAATAGAAGAGGTCTGATATGGACTAACATTACAGTTGTTTTGATGATTTTTTTTTCCCTTTAAATAAAATATTTCTTCATTTTCTTTCTTTGGTGTATATCCAAGTTTCCACATAGGAAAAAAACACATTACATTAGCATAATGCTTTGAATTTTATTTTTGTTCTGGTTTTCTCAAAACTTATTTTTTAGTAACTGGAATGAAGCTCAGCTAAGTGATGGAATTGAAAGCAATTGAAAATTATGTAGAATTATATAGATGTCAAGGGAAAGGTTCATAACACTCGGAAATTGATACAATTAAACTAAATGTGTAAAACTGATCGCCAAGAGAGCAAACCATCTTTTAAGAAAGTAAAATATAAAAAAATTATCCTCTGCTATATTGGTTGCATTTTGAATTACACAGAATGGACATGAAAAGCAAATGGACTAATGGGTAGAAAAAAAGAAAGATACGTTCTCATTTCACACTGTTGGTATTTCAGAATGCACAAATAGTCAAACTTCACGTTAGCAAATGCAGAAATGAGAATGAACAAACTCAACTATTCTTTGACTTATAGGAAAGATTGACTGAATTCAAAGTTTATGAACGCTGAACTGCACATTAGCAGCCTCATCATACATCATTTTGCTTTTTATAGATGGTTACACTGTCTATATTCCATTAATCAAATCAGAAAATTTAATCATCTTAGATTCTTCCCTCTTTTCAGTTCACCTTCCCTGTCATTAACATTTCAACTTACCACTTGTGTCTTATACATTGCTTCGTTCAGCTTTATTGAGATATAACTGACAAAATTTAAGGTATTTAAGTGTACTATGTGATGGTTTTATATACTTATACACTGAAAGGATTTCCCCCATTAAGTTAACACAGTCATCACCTCACTTATTTGCTTACCCTCTTTCCCCATTTTTGGTGAGAACATTTCATTTCCACCATTTCAGCAAATTTCAGTTATGAAATAGAGAATTACCAGCTGAAATCCTCATATTGTGGCGGCTCAGACGGTAAAGCGTCTGTCTACAATGCGGGAGACCTGGCTTCCATCCCTGGGTCGGGAAGATCCACTGGAGAAGGAAACGGCAATCTACTCCAGTACTCATGCCTGGAAAATCCCATGGACAGAGGAGCCTGGTGGGCTACAGTCCATGGGGTCGCAAAGAGTCAGACACGGCTGAGCAACTTCACTTTCCTTTCCTTTCCGTTCAGTTCAGTGGCTCAGTCGTGTCTGACTCTTAGATCTTTTTCATCTTATAACTGAAGGTTTGTAGCCTTTAACCAACCGGTCTGTATTTCCCTCATCCTCTAGTGGTTCTTAACTGGTCACTGCTCCTAGTTCCGCAGCTCTTGCTTCACAGTCTGATCCTCTTATTAGGCTCTGTCTGTTACAATCCAGCCTCCATATAGCAAAGAGATTATTTAAAAGCACAGAATTGACTATGCCACACTTAATACTCCCGAATTCCTATTATTTAAAACATAAAGTTTAAAAATAAGGTTGCCCCAAAGTATCTATTTGTTAGGCACCCTACTTGGAGATGGAATACAAAGTAGAATAAGATGGGAGCCTTCCCCTAAAGGAATATAAATATGGATATATGATTGGAGAGGTAGAAAGTCAGCCAAAAGCAGATCATTTCAATATAACATGGAACGTATTATAGAGGGAACCCAGAGTGTCATGGGGCTCAATGGAGGAAGACTTCATTCAGTTCAGTTCAGTCGCTTAGTTGTATCCAACTCTTTGCGACCCCATGAATCGCAGCATGCCAGGCTTCCCTGTCCATCACCAACTCCCAGAGTTCACTCAGACTCACGTCCATCAGGTCAGTGATGCCATCCAGCCATCTCATCCTTAACATAGCCTAAATTTTCAGGGAAGTTTCCTGGTGGGATTATCCCTGACTTGAGGCTTAATAGAGCATGCACTCTTAGAGGTAAGGGAAGTATAGATGATAATCCAGGCAGAAATAGGAGCAGGAGAAAAGGAAGGGTTTTTGTTGTTCAGTCATCAAGTGTGTCTGATTCTTTACAACCCCACGGACTGTTGGATGCCAGGCTTCCTATCCCTCACCATCTCCTGGAATTTGCCCAAGTTCATGTCCACTGCATTGGTGATGCCATCCAACCATCTCATCCTCTGTTGGCCTCTTCTGCTTCTACACAGCCTGTAAGAGGGTGTGACATGGTACTTCTCAACAACTGCGAGGTAGGAAGGAGAGGTTCAGAAGGGTGGGAAAGAAGATAAGAAAGAGGTGTCATGAGTTACAACTTACAACCATTTAAGAACGTTGATTGAGTGCCTTTCTGACCACCAGGCACTCTGTGGATACAGAATAAATTTGAGAAAAGCTGTCTCAGCTCTCTTGGAGCTCACATTGTATACATTAGGAGTCAAAAAAAAAAAAAAAAAGCAAGTGTAAGTTCTGATGAGTGCTCTGAAGGAAAACACAAATGGCTGATAGAAAAAAGTGAAAGAGCAGACATATTCAGACTTTCTGATCAGGTCCTGCTTAAATACGAAAAGGAACTAACACACACAAAGTTGGAGGAAAGAGTCTCATTGCAAAGGACCAGAAGTAAGAAAGAGCTTGGCTTCTTTGAAGACCTGAAAAGAAGACCAACATGGTTATCGGGTGGCCTGGTGGCTAAAAATGAGATTGATGAGATAGGGAGGGACCTCTTTGGTAAGGCCCTCTGAGTCTCGGTGAATTATATGGTTTTTATTTTAAGTCTAATGGGAAACCTTTAGATGGTCTAAAACAAGCAAGAATATAGCATGAGATGGAGTTTGGCTGCATTTCTTGAGTAATGGGTAACTGACAGTAGGTTCTAATTAGGAAAACTTATAGTCCTGTTAAAGGTGAGTCATTTTAGTGTTGGATAAAGAGTGGAATAAATGTGAAAAATGATGGAGGGAAAAGATCTTGACTGGAAGAATATTGTAGTCATGAAAGCCACAGATGATGAGGCTGGCATTTGTATAGAGGAAAGAAAAACTTTAAGATATACATAGGGGAAAAAAAAAAAGATATACATAGGAATAAAATCCCCAGAATATTGTAAGGGAAGGTATAATAGTGGAGATGAAGTAGTCTAGCATGATATGGTGACTATGAGTGACATGAGCTGATACTGGACAATACAAATAATAGGGAAGCTTTGGAGGAGGTCCTTCCATTATTTCTTGGATTTTTAGAGTCTGAGATATTGTAGGATGGCCAAGTGAAAGCTGGCTAAATAAAGAAATCTAAAACAAAGGACCGAGCCAGAGAGATCAATTCCAGAGTCCTTGTTGGATGGATATTTATCATTTCAAACCATGCATGAATGTGAAATTACTTATGAACAGTGTGAAGAATGAGAAGAAAAGTAGAATAAAGGCTGAATCCTGAAGAATATCAACATTAAATGATAGAGAAATATCCTATGATAGAGAATGAATGGTTAAAAAAAAAAAAGAACTCAAGTGATACTAAGATACTAAAAAGCATAGAATACGTGTATGACACGCAGCAGAAGACCCCACTGAAGTAATTTTAAACTGTCCCCTAGAGTGGACAACAACAGGGTCAGCGACGATGTTTGTCTTGACACAGGAGGTGTTCACTGGTGGAGCAGAATCCCAGTTATAGTGGTATTAGGAGTAAAGCAATTATATGGATCGATCTTCAGAAGTAAAGGGTAGGAAAGAGAGCCTGGTGGCTGGTGAAGATCATTCAGATGTTTTATTTTTTTAGTTATGCAAAATACATGAGGCGGTTCAAACACTAAAGAGAAACACAATAAAAAGGAGAGATTGATGCCGAAGGAGTCCGTTCATTTAGCATGATCCCAGGGAAGAGGTAAAGAACTGAGATGAACATCTCTAGGTAGAACGGCAGAGGAGTCTGATCTGGAGGTAGAAGTTAATTGGAGAGCAGCATCAAGGGGATAGCCGTCCAAACGCCTCAACGTGGACCCAAGAACACTTACAAGCTGTCTGGGTCTACCTTCCAGTATTGCTTTTCACCACTCTGTCTTCTGAAAAATGTCGCCCCCTTCCTTATCTTCACAATCTGCTTTAACCACCAGAGAACTCGGACTCCAGAAAATATCATACACTTTCATCTTCACAATCTGCTTTAACCACCAGAGAACTCGGACTCCAGAAAATATCATACACTTTCATGCCCCACCCCTATTTCTACTTGTCCTGTGTGCTGTGCTTAGTCACTCAGTTGTGTCCGACTCTTTGCGACCCCATGGGCTAGCTCTCCAGGCTCCTCTGTCCATGGGGAGTCTCCAGGCAAGAGTATTGGAGTGAGTTGCCTGCCCTCCTCCAGGGGATCTTCCCAACCCAGGGACTGAACCAGGGTTTCCAGCACTGCAGGTGGATTCTTTACCATCTGAGCCATGAAGGAAGCTCTACTTACCCTAGCTCTGCCCATTACCCATTTTTTTCCCACCCAAAGTTCACAGGAAGAAATATCCCAATCAAGCTTCAAATCTCATAAAAATATCCCCCAAATTGCTCACCTAGACACATATAGAAAATTGATACTTCCTTTCCCACATTCTCAAACATCTGTAGACGACGCTTTCTCTTGCTGCGTACCTGGGTAAAACTGGAATTTCCATGAGACGGAGAGTTATTCCTTCTTTATCTCTGTACCCTTGATGTCTAATGGAATCCCTGGGACACAGTGCTCCTGGCATTTTGTTGAATGGCTGAATGAATATCCGCAGCATCCATGTTAAGGATAGAAGCCTCCATATCTCCTCTTAAAATTATTTCTCTAATTATTTAGACATATTCTACTGTCTTAGTAATATCCAGGTCCCCTTGGAATTCTTGGTGATCCTCTTTTGTATCTTCTCATATTACTTCATGGCTTGGAGCTGAATAACAGCAGCCATGTATGTGTAATTAATAAAATATGCAAATAGTTCATATCATTATCTTTCAGCTTGCAAACAAGAATGAATAATTGTTACATTTAATGTGTTTGGGTGCATATCTTTCTTCAAATGACTCTTTCCCTCCAAATTAATTATATATCTCATTACTCCATTCATTCATCAAACATTTTTAGCCAGACATACAGATATCAGGAAGAACAGACCTTCCTTGTTATGCACTAAATCCTCAGGCCTTTTCATCTGATAGATGAAAGTTTCTACTCTTTTCCAACCTTCTCCTATTTTCCCTACACCCCCTTCCCATGACAACCAGTTTTCTATTGTCTTGTTTTATGTTTGACATTTTTTCTTAGATTCTACATACAAGTGATCCCATGCAGTATTTGTCTTTCTCTATCTGGCTAATTTCACTTAGCATAATGGCCTCAAGGCCCATCCATGTTGTCACAAATATCAGGATTTCCTTCTGTTCTCATGGCTGACTAATAGTCTGCTGTATGTATATACCACATGTTTTGTCTGTTTATCTTTTCATGGTCACGTGGTGACTTGAGTATCTCAGATTTTGGTATTCCCTGAAGTCCTGAAACCAGTTCCTTGTCGATATTGACAAAGGATTGTATCCTACTTACAGGGAAGAGAATAGGCCTGAATTCAACACTGTAAGTCCTGCAAGAGAGGAGTTAAGGCTCCTGCCCCTCTACCCATCACCTTTTTTTTTTGTTCTTTGTCAAGTGGATTAAATACAAATCTGATTGGCCACATTTACTTATTGTTTGCTTTGAAAAGTGAAAGTGTTAGTCACCCAGTTGTGTGCTATCTTTGTGACCCCGTGGACTGTAGCCGACCAGGCTCCTCTGTCTGTGGTTAATTCTCCAGGCAAGAATACTGGGGTGGGTTGCCATTTTCTACTGCAAGGGATCTTCCCAACCCAGGGATCGAGCTCAGGTCTCTTGCACTGCAGGTAGATTCTTTACCGTCTGAGCCACCAGGGAAGGCTGGTTTATTAGCTTCCTTTTTCTTAGAGTTGGCTGGATAAGAAAGCCAGCAGATATTAGTATCTTTTTTCTTTTTTTTAATATTTTATTTTTATTTATTTATTTGACTGTGCCAGCTCTTAGCTGTGGCACACAAGGTCTTCAATCTTTCTTGTGGCACATGGGACCTTTAGTTGTGGCATGTGAACTCCCAGTTGGGGCATATGGGATCCAGCCCCCGATCAGGGATGGAGCCCCAGGCCCCCGCACGAGGAGCTCAGAGTCTTAACCACTGGATCATCAGGGAAATCCGTCTCTTCTTTTCTTTGTATGTAAACACTGGTTGCTTTAGTTTCTTGTGGCCATCTGGTGGTAAGATTCATTCTTGGGAAGCAAATAGATTCCACTTGGGTCTAGTTTGAACCATCTGCTCAGTTCACTTTACCAAATAATAACTGGGTTTTCTAGTTTAGCCTAGTTAATAACTAAATGACCTTTGGACTTCCTTTTTATATCTGCCACTTAGATATCCCATTGGAGAAGGGATGGCTGGGTCATGACAAGACTCAGGTGTCCTTTGAAACTCTGGACGAAATCGTATCTTATTGCCCTTAAAAGAATCTCTGTAGCCATATATGCTCCTCAGTCAGTAGGAAATAAAATGATCCTTGGTTATAGATCTACGCACAAGGATATAATTGCATAATCAGAACAACTAGACACATTCTACTTTTCATTTTTCAAATCATTTCAGGTTACTTGTGACTGATTTGATCATAATTTGCAATTTATATGAGATTCTTCCCCTTTCTCTACTGCAGCAGACTTATAGACGTGATTCATTCAAACTGCAGGGAGACCAGGCCATGGTCCCAGAGATCTCCTTGCTCGTCAGAAGATAGAAACATTCATCTGAAAGCCTTTTAAGGCTTCCAAAGAATGGGAATCAATTATTTCTCTTCAGGGAGGAACTGGTAAAATTGGAGCAACTATTTTGTTATATATAACAAAAGCTTTTGAATAGAGCTATTGTCAGACGGTAGGAATAATTACCAGGGGAAATGCTAAACTTCCTTCATTAAAGACATGTAGGAATTATCTCGGTTAGACAGAGTTCTTTCTGAAATAAACAGCATTACTTATATGTAATGCTGTGTGTTTCCTTTCAAAATACTATGCCACGTTAATTCTTCTATGATTATATTTGATTACTACATTTACCATAAAAATTATAACTTAAAAAACCCATTTTTCTCCAATACGTACAGTGGTGGGAGTTTGTAGCCTATGTATTCCTTTCCTAGTAGAGTTAATGATGACAATATTACCTGAAATGCTCAATAAACCAACTGTTTCATTATACTCATTACTTGATCAACTAAACTGCTAGCTTCACAAAATGTAAAGGTTTGTACATAAATGGAAAGAGACTATGGTTTTTAGATGTTTTAGCCTCTTTACCTCAATTAAGAAAAATCCTCATAGCCTCATACATTTCCTGAGACAAAACTCTGTGTGTGTGTATGTGTGTGTTTGTGTATGTTTGAGGGAAAGGGGAGAAGAAGGGGACAAAAGGATGATGGTTATTAATTTCTACAAATCATTTTTACTGTTTCAAAAATAAGAGGTCAGTTTGTTTCTGTGATACAAATGTACAAAACACACACTTCTGTTTTATCTTTGTTTTCTTGGAAAAGACTATACCTACCTCAATTTTCCTTTCATCTTTGAAATCCCTTTTTTGCAGATAGTTGATCACACATTATGATTGTGTGGTGGCTTTGCAAATTTGCAGGTGGTTATTACAAATTGTATACTTTATTTCAGTTCCAAACCTCAAATGATACATAATTTCTTGGGTTATCATTATTTGGCAACGTAGCATTTTCTGAAGAGTTGCTGCTTAACAATTATTTGGGTACATAATATGATAAAACATTTTCAGTGATTTAGATAAGAATATAAATAGTGTTAACACAATTTGCTCTCTGAACCTCTGCTGATTTTAGGAGGCTCTTTGGTGTTCATAAGTAAAACACGATAGTGCCTATCAAAGATCCACTTGAGTTTTTCCAGATTTTCTTTTGCAAAAACTAAAACACTATTCATGGAAAGTATGCAGCTTTTACTTAATGTAATATTGTCCAAATATAAAGTTTTTAAGCTTCAAATATTGTATTACAACTGATATGACTGATAAATATAAATAATTCATGTGCATGCATTTATATATATACATATGATAAACTTACAAAACAATATTTAAAATATGAAGATTCTTGGTGCCCATCTGATGAGTAGGCATAGAGAGAAAAATGACTTCAGATAATATCTTTTCTAACACACTAAAAATTCAAACATGTACCCACATCCAAATCAAGTATTTAGAATGTTGGAAGGAAAAACAGTCATTTGTTTTCTTACACTTGTACTCTATCCAGTTCAAGATTGGAAGCAAAAATTATAAACTATGGGGAAATTGCTATGTTGGGTCATGGCGTCTAACCCCAAATTACAGACCATCTTTATCCTGATCATCATCTCTTATTTACTAACTAAATTACTTCCAGAAGTCAAATCATTCTTCAGTAGTAAATGAGACACTTAGGAAGATGCATGTCACGTTTAGAACCCCTGAAAGAACCCCGTGCCCTGGGTCGGGGTGTTTTATTCTGCTTTGCTGTTCTCTGGGTCTTCAGACATCTTGGATATATCTACCCAACTGGAAGAGCTGTCGTAGCCATGCTTCTGAATATACTCAGTGATGGGGTCTCCACTTTCTAGTTCTGCAGTGCTGGGAGAATCTTAGTAATCTTGGGTATAGTCTCGGCTTTGTCTCTGTACCTTTACAGTAGTAGCAAGACTGTCTCTTATGACCACATAATGATGTTAAACCAGTTCTGCAGCCTAGATCTCTAAAAGTAAACTACGAGATAACATATTTTCTGAAGAGGAAGCATAGTTTTTGTGCTGCAGAGTTTTTCTCAAAATATACTTTTAGGTAACTGTACAAACGCCGTGTATTTGGATTGAAATAAGAAATATTCAATAGACAAATTCCAGATGCTTATTTGTGGTCATGTCGATCTCTCCAAAAGTGAGGTTTTAATAAGAAAACCTCATAAGAGTTTTGAGGAATCATCTTCCTTTTTCTACCCTATTTTTCTCTGCATAGTAAAGTTTTATGAGTTTTTAGATGGAGATATATGGAGAGTTCTACAAAGATTTTGACTGTGATGTCATATGATAACATATTTTTACTTTCAAATATTATATTTTAATTGAAACGTTACAGTCTAACATCCTTGTAGTTTTACTTTTTCCTTTTTTTCTTTCTAATTCCCATCTTCCATCAACTTGGAACATACCCAAAGTAGAGGAAATTGACATTATTAAGGTTTCCATTTTGTTCCAAGAATACCTTTCCTCTTTTTTCCCTTCCTCTCTTTCTTCCTTCTTAGCTCCTTCCTTCCCTTCCTTCCTCCATTTCTCTTCCCCCCTTTATCTTCTGTTTATTTTAATGTTCACAGGAGTAGAAAGCAAGCTCTCATGTCTATATAAAGAATTCACCTTTTCTAATGTTATGCTTGGGAAATAAATGGAACTTCTAAGGGTTAGACAGAGCTAAGCCTGAGCCTTTAAAACATGTGAAAATGAAGAGTGCTAATTAATTCTGTTCAGATGTGCATGTGTGTAGAAAATGGCTTTATACCGTTCAGCCTATTTGCTGGGCTTTTTGATTGAGGTTTTTTTTTTTTTTTCTTGCACATCAGGGTGATAGTTTCAGAAGTTCTTTTGCACCAATCAGTAACTGGCCACCACAGTAAAATGAACGTTTGGTTTGCTTCATCTGACTGCCCTGTTTGCCTTCCCTCAGATGCCATCAACACGAAAACTGAAACGCAGCCAATTCTGGGTCAAAACATACAGAATAATTCCTGTAACGAAAGGAAACATTCCATGCCCAGCTTGACTCTCTAACTTCTGATTTCTCTGGATCCATTCTAGCATTTTCTAGTGATGAAAAGGCAGTTCTTGTTAGGTTCTTATCACCGGTGCCTGTGGAGTTAAGAGGCGAGGAAGAGGAATGCACTTTACGTGCCTCTTGAGTCCTGCAGTCTTGGAGGAAGTTTGCAGGTTACCAAGAGGCTGAGTTCAACACCTTGCTTTACCCTTTTCAAAAAATGCCGTCTTTATGTAGCGTGACTGCCAAGCCCTCAGGGCAGTCAGCTGGTGCACCCTGGTTGAGCAAAGGTCATGAAGGGGTGAGTGGAGGATAGGGAAACCTTTTAATACATATTTTATATACTTCAGATCACTAATCGGAGCTCTACAAATATATCAACGTGAACATCTACCCCTAGGGCTATAATTCTGTTATTGAGTTTTCTGGTAAGAGCAGGAATCAGAAAATTAAGACTTAAAAAAAAAATACACTTGACTGATACAAAAATGCATAAGTGTGGCACATTGGTTTTGTATGTTTTAAGCTAGACAAAGAAACTTGGTTCTGTGTATGTCATCAAGAGAATAAATAAATTATCAAGAAAGTAAAAAAGCAACAGAGAAAAGACATAGTCCAAGAAGGAAAGAAATGCTATATATACACAACCTACCCTTAACCTTATGTTTGTGGCACATGTGGCTTCTTATAACATTGTTCTGGAACTGTTCAGGTTATGTTAAAGCTTCTATATTTAAATAAAAGTTTTCAATTCCCTAATGGGACCACTTTTCAGAAAGCCCAAGGATATTCTGATGCTTCAGTAAAATTCCAATACTTGAATATGTCGCTCCATTTATGTAATTACTATATATTGTCTTGCTGGGGAATTCTTGTCAGTTTCCATTTTATATGAGAGAAAGTTATGTCTCATAGAGGTTTTAGCCTTTGGTCCTAGTTAATAGTCTCAGTAAAGGGTAGGCCCAGGGCTGAGGTAGTTCTCTTTGTATCTCTGAAACTCTCTTGTATGTTTGGAATTTATTTTTTATTTTATTACAAACTTTTTTTTCCGTACACTTTTATTGAGATTTAATAGCTATAAATCACTGTATAAGTTTGAGGAATACAGCATAATGATATGAGTTATCTATATCATGAATGATGACCACAGTCAGTTTAGTGAACATCCCTCATCTCTATAGATACAAAAGAGAGGAAAAAGAAAAAAAATGTCCCTTGTGATGAGAACTCTTAGGGTTTACTCCTTTAACTTTTGTATATCACCTACAGCATATATGTAATATATGGAAGTTACTCAATCGACATGAGTTTGAGCAAATTCCGGGAGATAGTGAAGGATGGGGAAGCCTGGTGAGCTGCAGTTCATGGGATCGCAGAGTTGGACATGACTTAGCAACTGGACAATAACATAACATACAGCAGTGTTGTTGAATAATACATTTAAAGATTCGAAATGATTTACATTTATCTTTATTAAAGATAAATTACATTCATCATGTTGTACATTACATCCTTAGAGCTTATTTGTCTTTAACTGGAAGTTTGTACCTTTTGATGGCCTTCCTCCAGTTCCCCATCCCTACCCCTGCCCACTTCTTTACCTTCTCCCCACCACCCTGTCCCCCTCTGCCAATACTTGTTTGTTCTCTTGACACTGTTTCCGTTTTGTTGCATTTGTTCATTTGTTTTGTTTAGATTTCCACATGTAGGGAAATCACATGCTCTTTGGCTTTGACATATTTTACTTAGCCCATGTTTAGAATTTGTTGATAAATACAGCTGTCTGTTCCTTTCTTTTCATTGTAACATTGCCACAGTGACCACAAAAGAAGCAAATTGACTCAGAGCTCTTTACTGTAAGACTTTCTCCTTGACCGCTGACCTGTGTGTCTCTGAGCTCCAGCAGAGACAGTGAGCTCCAGAAGCTCAACGAAATTGGAAAGATTATAAAGAGCCGTGTCGGACACGGAGCAAGGAATCCACGGAGCATCAATTAGCGGCAACATGCCAATAAAGAGAGATCCAGTGCTTCTCTGACTCTGCCAGCATCTGCAGCCTCTCGTGCCCATGAGAGGTGTGTTAGACACATTGAACTTGGCTCAGCCTTTCTGCTCAGCTGGAAGCAAATTGTAACAGAGAGATACATACTGTGAGATGCATGACCTACAGCAAGATGGTAAAGGTAAAAGGAGAGAAGTACTCTAGGCAGCTCATACTTTTCAAATGAGAAGATGCTTGTATGTAGTAGCATTAAAAAAAAAAAAACAAGTGTGCACAGGTGTACAACAATACAGGGGAAAAAGAGCAAAACCAACTTAAGAAACTTTGGTATTTAATTCAAATTCACCCACTGACTCTAGTAAAAAAAAATATATAACTGAATTGGTAATGGAGTAGAAATTAGAACTCATGACTTATGTTTTGTGCACCAAATATCAGTGACTCTGGATTGAACCATTTTGTCCCTTCTGCTGCAAATTCTTTCATTTTGGTTCTATGTAGACATACCATAAATAGAGGCAAAAATGAAAGAAAACAAAAAAAAAATCACAAATTCAGAGGTACTAATATCGTCATCAAATGGAATTTCAAAACGTACAAGCAAAAGAGAAATTCCTCCTCATTGTGTTCATATCTGTGCATAATATTCTAATTGAATCAAATTAAAACTGACAAACTATTTTTAAGAAGAATGAGATGGAAGCAACATGGTGAGTGGTTTAAAGAAAATGAAAAGACTTGTGCTCAAGTAAAACCATCCTTACTTGAGAGGTAAAGCTGTTATAATGCAGGCAGTCAAGATTTCCCATGCATTGTAAATACTGCTGCAGTGAATATTGGGGTGCATGTGTGTTTTTGAATTATGGCTTTCACTCAATATGTGCCCGCTACACCAACTTACATTCCCACCAACAAGGTAGGAGGGTATTGTTTTCTCCACACCCTCTCCAGCATTTATTGTCTGTAGGTTTTTTGATGATAACCATTCTGACCAGTGTGACATAATACCTCATTGTAGGTTAGATTTGCATTTCCAGTTATAAAAATAAAAGACTCTCTACGCCTTGGGATCTATAAACTCTGCCCTTTTCTAAGTGACGTGGGGGCAAAGTCACTAAAATTTTTTTAAAATTAGTTTTTACTGGAGTATAGTTGTCTTACAATGTTGTGTTAGTTTCAACTGCCCAGCAAAGTGAATCAGCTATATGTATACACATAAACTTCTTTGAATCTTGTTTTCAATATAAATTTAAAAGGCAGGAAATATTACACATGAGAGTACACAGACTGGGAGGCAGGTTACTGATGTGTGGTTCTATTATTATTGTCTATCAATAGATATCTGCACTCCATATCCCAGTGACTAAAAAACCTAAAGACACTGAAACACTGGCATCGTGGTTATTAGTATTTTTAGCTGTAGTGTTCTTGCCCCCTAATATCACAATTTCTTGCTCTATTTCTGCAGCTCAATGGCAGAAGTTCAGAATTATTCCCGGGACCTTCTTGGAAGTATTTCTGAGTATTAAAAAGCAGAGATATCACGTTGGTGACAAAGGTCCATCTAGTCAAAGCTATGGTTTTTCCAGTAGTTATGTTCAAATATGAGAGCTGGACCATAAAGGCTCAGCACTGAAGAATGGTGCTTTTGAACTGTGGTGTTGGAGAAGACTCTTGAGAATCCCTTGGACTGCAAGTAGATTCAACCAGTCCATCCTAAAGGAAATCAGTCCTGGGTGTTCATTGGAAGGACTGATGCTGAAGCTGAAACTCCAATACTTTGGCCACGTGATCCGAAGAGCTGACTCGTTTGAAAAGACCCTGATGCTGGGAAAGATTGAGGGCAGGAGAAGGGGATGACAGAGGATGAGATGGTTGGATGGCATCACTGATTCAATGGACATGAGTTTGAGCAAACTTGAGATAGTGAAGGATAGGGAAGCTTGATGTGCTGCAGTCCATGGGATCACAAAGAGTCAGACACGACTGAGCAACTGAACCACAGTGAGTGGAAAATGCTTTAAGAAACTGCCCATCCTCACCCCATAAGCCTTTTCTAGGAGAGCAGTAAATGCCTATGGCTTTCTCAGACTCACAGTCTCCCAACCACACTTACTACCTTTGTGGTCCCTTGGGAAGGCTTTGCTTCCTGGACCATGGTAGATCCCTGCCCCATTATCCACCTCACTCTCTGGCATAGTATGAGATTCTGACGTAGCTCTTTTTCTACAATCCAGATTCCAGAAAATAGAGATTTCCCAAGGGCCATTTCTCTTAGCTCTTATTGCTGTGCATATTCCAAATAGCAAAATTATCTCTGTGCAAATATCAGACATCTTTCTGTGTGTGTATAGCATGTTAGAAATGCAAAAAGTGAATGGTCAGACTTTTTAAAAGAGCGAATAAAATGAAAACAAGTTATTAAAGTCTGGTTGGAATTATGAAAGAGACCTGCAGAGGAAATTCAAGGGGCTGCTGAGCCTCCATTCTTAAAGCCCTGGAAATGCATGCATTTTCTGATTCCTTTGAATACATCTGCCCTGCCCCCTACCTGCACCCCACACTCTGAGCTGGACCGGCAGCTGCTGACTCAGTCCTCAACTGGCTGCACGTGGTGGGAGGAATGTTAATTATTGCCTGTAATCTACACATTATCCCGGAGAAAATAACAAGGTAACTGCTCGTGTTTAAGAAATACATTTACGGAGGTGAGTGCTGCAGTCAAGGGAATGGGCGTTTTGCAGACAAGTATTTAGGCAGGAATGTGAACCCTTTTCTCTCACCCCCTACACAGGCACCCGAGACAGAGATTCATCAGGCCAGAGAATGTCAAGGCTATGTTCTCATGCTGAAGGGATCTTAGCAAGTATCTATTCCTTTCCCAGGTAAGGAATCTGAGGCTTGAAAAGACTTAAGTTATTTGTTCAGTTTAACAGCAATAGTAAAAGTTTAATGGAGGAGCAAAAGAAAAGAAAAAAAGCTCTGAAATTACCTTAAGTGGTAATAGGTAATAGGTGCTGAAATACAGCTCCCTGTGTGCATTCTCCGTTCTCAGGGATGGCTGATCCTATCCTTGCAGTCCTGAACTTTTTAGCTTTCCTTACCACTCCAGTGTTCTTGCCTGGAGAATCCCAGGGATGGTGGAGCCTGGTAGGCTGCCGTCTATGGGGTCGCACAGAGTTGGACACGACTGAAGCGACTTAGCAGCAGCAGCAGCAAGACATGGTAAATTAGGGGACAAAAGGAACTCCTCCTATTTGACAGTAGCAGTTTGGGGAGGCTGAACCTGGACCTCTGACTCAAGGCTGAGTTATTATAAGAAAAACAGAAAAGGAAGAAAGTTTGCATTTCCCAGCATTGAAGACAGTTTGTCAGGATGAGAGGCAGACGCAGCAACATGTAGCGACTTGCTCTTCTATTTGACAACGGAGAGGGCGAGCGTTTACCCATGTTGTCTTCAAGGCATGACCTGGAATACAGAGTGACCTGGTGTTTCTGGAATGCAACTCTGTCTGAAAGGCCAAGAAAAGATGATAGGTTTTCAAGGCACATTTGGGTGTTCTCAGGCTCTCCTTCTGTAACCTGAATGGAGATGTTCCTGAAAAGCTGTCTACAGAGATAAAGAAATCTGGTTAAAATTCCATTATGTTTTTCTTTGGCCGGCACTCTATAATTGAAGATGTCTTCAGAACAGAAACAGATCGTTGCTTTGTGTGGGGGAAGAGAAACGCATACATCACATTGCGGAGAATAGAAATGGAAAACCTTGCCACTCCCCAGTTAAGGAATCCGTCACTCTCACCTGCAGAGTTCCAGCTGCCTGTGCCTCCTTCATCAAATCTGTTCTTCTGTTTTGCTGCCACCAGAGACATCTTCCTAAATTGATCTGATCTTGCATCAATTCGCAAAATCCTTTGGGTTGCTTTTTTCTTATTAGAAAATTCAAATTTAGTTCTGTTATCTCATCTTCCTTCCCTTTCTATTGTCAAAATCTCTTTTCCCTAGTAAGTCTCATTAAAAAAAAAAAAGAAAGAAAAAATCTATTTTTAATTCCTTGGCGTGGGAGAGGGAAGGCGCAACACAATTTTTTTTTTCTTTTGTCCAGACCGTTCTATCCATTCCTCAAAGTTCTTTGCATCCTCCAAGGTCTAGTTGATCTGCTAGATCTCTCAACAAATAGATCTCTAATTTTCTTGCATGAAATGAATGTGCCCATCCAGTCTGGATCCACTTCTTAGGTGTGGGACACACACAGTCACACATGGCCCCAAGCTCAGAAGCGGCCAGTGCTTAGCTTCATACTCTGCTCTTGAAATTTGAACAAGGGCCTCTGCATTCTCATTTTGCTCTGAACTTGAAAGTTATACAACCAGCCTTCTTCCTGAACTCCTGAAGTTAATTTAACAATGCTATGTTTCTGCTCTAACAGTTATCATCCACACTGTTGTTCTGAGCCATTTCTGTGCACATTTACCCCCACTAGAGAAGGAGCTCTGGAGAGTCAAAGATCTCCTTTGCTGTGTTTCCACAGCACCTGGAAGAGCAGTTTCCACAGAGTGAAGATGTTGGTAAGAAGGCAAGAAGACTGCTCAGAACTCTTCAGGAAAGAATGAATCAAACCAACATAAACAGAGAATAAAGGTAAAAAGTTTTGCAAACTTAAATGCACCAATCACTTGTGCTTTGTACTATTATAAGAAAGCCCAATCTAATCCTTACAACATGAAGAATAGGTACTACTATGGCAAGAAGGCAATGGTGTCCCACTCCAGTACTCTTGCCTGGAAAATCCCATGGGCGGAGGAGCCTGGTAAGCTGCAGTCCATGGGGTCGCTAAGAGTTGGATACGACTGAGCGACTTCACTTAAACTTTTCACTTTCATGCATTGGAGAAGGAAATGGCAACCCACTCCAGTGTTCTTGCCTGGAGAATCCCAGGGATGGGGGAGTCTGGTGGGCTGCCGTCTATGGGGTCACACAGAGTCAGACATGACTGAAGTGACTTAGCAGCAGCAGCAGCTTGGCGTGATTTCTCCAGATGAGGAAATCAGGGCTTAAAGAGGGAAGCAGGCAGAGGTCACACCAGAAGGCACAGAAGGACTTCCCTGGTGGTTCAGTGGCTAAGACTCCACACTTCCACTGCAGGGGACATGGGTTCCATCCCTGGTCAGAGATCTAAGATCTCACATGCTGCATGGTATGGTAAAAAAATAAATAAATAAATAAAAACCGTGGCCAGATCAAGAGAGTCAAGTCTGGCTCATATAAAGTCAACGAGCCTATATTCTTAACTCCTAGAGGACTGTGAAAGTTTCAAGCAATTAAAAAAAAAAAAAATCTAAGTAATTCTTTCTAGAACCAAGGCCAAAGCAACAAATTGGTCTCTCTAGTAGTCCCAGCCCTGAGTTTATAAAACCTGCCTACAGACACACAGATTTAAGTTGTCGAACAAGTTTCTTGTAAGAAAGCATTTTTTAGTTTACACAAACATTTTGCTATCTGCAGCCCCTCAGATGATTCCTTCAACAAACATACTATCTTTGTACTTTAGCGTTGTTGTTGTGTTAATTGTTCAGTTGTGTCAGACTCTTTGCAGCCCCATGAACTGTAGCCTACCAGGCTCGTTTAGTCCATGGAATTCTCCAGGCAAGAATACTGGAGTGGTTGGCCATCCTCTTCTCAGGGAATCTTCCCAAACCAGGGATCGAACCCAGGTCTCTTGCACTGCAGGCAGATTCTTTACTGTCTGAGCTACCAGGGAAGCCCACTTACCTTTTGGTAATAAAATTCCATATGTGGAGAGAAAAAGTGTTTCAGAACATGAATACAGAAAATCTAAGGAGAAATGAATATTACAAAATCAACTGAGCAAGCAAATCCAGCGAGAAGTTCAAACCCGTGTCAGCTATCATACCAAGGAAGGCCATGGTTTTCGAACATTCACAGGCATAATAAATTCAGGGAAACTGACTACTGAGAGTTAGTGTAAAAAGACGTTTTAGTGAGTTGAGTCAATTAGCAGTTTCGACTCACTGATTATTAAATTATGTTTCATATAATAAACAAACTAGGCCTTCTGTTTTGACCCTTAATCCAAATTTAAACTCTGGATGAGATGCATACAGTGCCTTGAATGTGTTACTTTAGGTAATATATGGTGGTAACGAATGGTAAAGAGTCTGCTTGCCAAGCAGGAGGTCTGGTTTGATCCTTGGATCAGGAAGATCACTTGGAGAAGGCAATGGCAACCCCCTCCAGTATTCTTGCCTGGGAAATCCCATGGATAGAGGAGCCCGGTGGGCTACAGTCCATGGGGTTGCAAAAGTTGGACACGACCTAGTGACCAAACTTATCCTGATGTGTTTAAGAATTTGCATTAAACACATCAGGATATCTCCAAACACAATATACATATGCCATAGCTCTGGATATATATTAATTTCTTTAGCACAAAGTTTTCAATAAAAACCTCACAGCATTTGTCTTCCCATTTTTAAGTCACTAAAATGTCCAAAATCCTCGGTCTTTTTATAGCTANTTAAGAATTTGCATTAAACACATCAGGATATCTCCAAACACAATATACATATGCCATAGCTCTGGATATATATTAATTTCTTTAGCACAAAGTTTTCAATAAAAACCTCACAGCATTTGTCTTCCCATTTTTAAGTCACTAAAATGTCCAAAATCCTCGGTCTTTTTATAGCTATTTTCCACCCCAGTCTTTTTCAGTAAAAGATACAGATTTTGCTGTCTTATTCTGGAGGTACAATTATTACCATGTCCTTGAGCTTCCTGGGGCTTTGTTTTCAAAGTTATTGTTTTAATTCTTAAGTAAATTGGTTTTCTCCTCCCGGTCTCCAAAAGGCATAATATAAAGAAATAGAAGTTTGGCTTCTACTTGAACAGGAGTAAATACTATGCTAATATAGCATGTGTCCACTTTCATAATGTTGCTTTAAGCTATCTAGAGGCATCTTTATTCTCAATCCATGAATATCAATGTTCATTTTACAAAGTAATTTCTAAGTAGCTCTAGAAAAACATGTATCATGTTCCTATGTGGTCTTTGTTGGATATCTTTTTAATCCTAATTTTGGAAACTTAAAATCATGTGTACAAGGACTGATAATGGGGCCACATGGTTCTTACATCATATAAATGCTGATTTTGTTTGCAGTGGAGAATTTACGCAGTATCAGATCTCTTTCTCACCCAAGTCTTTTATTTTTAAGTTTAAATTTTTAGTTTTTAGTTTGTTTTGCTTTACAATACTGTATTCATTTTTGATANAAAGTCTTTTAGAGCAAGTAAGATTTATGCTTTTAATCCCCTCCCTCATCCTATCAGATTTTGTTGCCATAATATGAAAGTAGAATTTCAGATAGCTTGAATTTTTTTATACTGCACTTTTTCTCCTTCTGGAGGATGAACTTGCATCATTTTTCTTCATTTTTTTCTGAACTCTCTAAACATTTTAAACGTCAAAATAAACAGATCCTTTATAATCAGAAAAAAACTTCTTCAGTTTTGAAAACAATCACTTTATTATTAAAACATATCAGAGTGATGTAGAACATTTATCATTTTAATGTGGAGACACATTATTCATTGCAGATGACTTGTTATGGAAAATTAAGTCCATTATCCTCTAGGGTTAACCACAATGTTGTACTGGGTAGATAAGTGGATAAACTTTCACACCCTGGCATGGAAACTCTCAAGCTCTGCCACCTGTTATCTGTTTTACCTGGGGCAAAACAGATACTCAGTGCTTTTTCTCCTTAGCTTCCTCTTCTGTAAATGGTTATAAAAATAGTAGCTACTTGGTAGAGTTGCTGTGAGGATTCAGTGCATTAATCTATGCAAAGCCCTTTAGAACAGATCCTGACATTGCATCATGCTATATTCAATGTCATTNCTGTTTTACCTGGGGCAAAACAGATACTCAGTGCTTTTTCTCCTTAGCTTCCTCTTCTGTAAATGGTTATAAAAATAGTAGCTACTTGGTAGAGTTGCTGTGAGGATTCAGTGCATTAATCTATGCAAAGCCCTTTAGAACAGATCCTGACATTGCATCATGCTATATTCAATGTCATTAAGACCGTGATGCTGGGAAAGATTGAGGGCAGGAGGAGAAGGGGACGACAGAGGATGAGATGGCTGGATGGCATCACCGACTCAATGGACATAGGTTTGGGTGAACTCTGGGAGCTGGTGATGGACAGGGAAGCCTGGTGTGCTGCGGTTCATGGGTTCACGACGAGTCGGACACGACTGAGCGACTGAACTGAACTGATGAGCCATAATAGAGTATGAGGCTTCTTGGTGTTGCAGTGGTAAAGAATCCACCTACAGTGCAAGAGACACGGGTTCAATTCCTGGTCAGGAAGACCCACTGGAGAAGAGAATGGCAACCTATTCCAGTCCTCTTGCTTGGGAAATCCCATGGACAGAAGATCCAAGGGGGCTACAATCCATGGGGTTGCAAAAGGGTCAGACACAACTTAGTGACTAAACAACAACAATAGAGTATGAAACACTCTTAAAAAATTAAGTCCAAAACCAGGTTATGACAGAAATATTAAGAATAACTGAAAACATTCTGTGGCATTTTCTCAGGCCCTCTTCTCTGTGGGATCGCACAGCTCCAAAAGAGAGGGCAATTGAGTGTTTGCCCTAAGGATGAAGATGGATAATGCCAATGGATGCCTGAATACCAGAAACATGCAGATAACTGAGAGGAAAGGAAATACAAATGGCCAATTCACAATGAAAAGTCTTCAACCTTAACAATAACTGAGGAACTGCAAATTAAAATAAGGACAAGAGATGATTCACTTACCAAATTAGCAAAGATTATCAAATAACGTCTAAAATCCAAGGTTTCAAGGGTCAGAAGCACATTTTTATACTCCACTGATGAGAGAAAAAGTTAATCAGCCCTTTGAGACCTATTTAGCAAAATACTGCTAAATAGGCTTCCCTGGTGGCTCATATGGTAAAGAATCCACCTGCAATGAAGGAGACCTTGGTTCGATCCCTGTGTTCGGAAGATTCCCTGGAGAAGGGAATGATTACCCACTCCAGTATTCTTGCCTGGAGAATTCCAGGGACGGAGGAGCCTGGCTGGCTACAGCCCATGGGGTTGCATGGAGTCTGACAGGACTGAGCAACTAACACTAGAAACAGAGGAAACATTTAAATGCTCATTACCTGTGAATTAACAGTGCTCTTTTGGGGGACTTATGCTAAGGAAATAAGAAAGACATTCACACCAGCACTACTTACAACACTAAAAACTTGAAATAATCTAAATTTCTAACAAGATGTGATTAGTTTAATAAATTGGAGTACAACCACATGATGGATATGGTACAGTGATTATGGCGATTTTCATAAGTAGTTTGTAAAGGCTAACATTAGACCAGGAGTGCCACTTAATCAATACTGATTAAGTTCCCTCTAGGTGCAGGGGACTCCATGGCTGTTGCCTCCTGGGTTTACTTGCCCTGTTCATTATCCATGTTGCCCTCATTAACTAGTAACTTTGAGTCATAAAACTGAGCATGATACTCAATTCTTTTTCCCTTTGGGTATCTGACTGCTGGAAGACTTCTGTTTTCTTGTTTCTCCCCAGTAACAGAATCTTTATCCAGAGTCCTGTTCTTTCCAGCCACATAAAAAAGCCTGTTTTATCCAGTACTGTCCAAGACAGGATTCTCAGTCTCCCTACCTCTGTGATTCAGTTGAAAGATTATGCAGCTATCATACCAAGCCACATACCAAAGCTCAGCTTTTATTAATAAAAAGGTAAGTTGATTTTCCATCTCCCAGTTGGGGAAGAAAAATGTTACCTTCCAGGGGACTCTCTACACTCACCTATATTGAAATTATATAACGACTTCCTTCAAAATGTAGAAATTATTTTAAATCAACAAACATTTTTTAATGTCATGGTTCCTGTGGATGAAGAAAGTGAAAGTGAAGTAGTTCAGTCGTGTCCAACTCTTCGTGACTGTAGCCCATAAGGTTCCTGTGGCCATGGGATTTTCTAGGCAAGAATACTGGAGTGGGTTGCGACTTTCTTTCCAGGTGATCTTCCTGACTCAGGGATGGAACTCAGATCTCCTGCATTGCAGGCAATCTACTGTCTGAGCTACCAGAGAATCCTTGTGGATGAGGAATCCAGGCACAGTTAACCTGAATGCCAGTGCAACAAGGTCTCTCAAAAGGTTGCAATCCATTTGAACTGCATCTGTGGTCTTATGTGATGGTTCAACAGGGGAGAATTCATTTTCAAGCTCATTTATGTTGTCATCAGGATTCAGTATCTTGCTGGCTGTTGGCAAGAGGTCTCCCAACAGCTCACGTGTGCCGGCAGCTGGCTTCGCTCAGAGTTTAAGGAGAGAGTGAGACAGTGGTCCAGACAGAAGCCACAGTCTCTTTGTAACCAGTTCTCGGAAGTAGCATTCCAATTACTTTTTGCTATATTCTTTTCTCTGGCAGTGAGTCACTAGTCACTTCTCTAGCATTAAGTCATGGTCCACACTCAAAGGTAGGAGATTACACAGGATGCAAGTACCCGGAGGCTAGGATCACTGCAGACCATTTTAGAGGCTGTCCACGCCCCAAACTAACATGCACATACCACCAGCCAAGCACATAGATTATCTCGCTTAATCTTTGTAACAGCCCAACAAGGCAGTTATGTGATTAGCCTATTTTTAAAATCAGGAAGCTGAGGCTCAAAGATGTTAAGTATGTGACTTAAGAGCTCACATTTCAGTAAGTGGCAGATCAGGGATTGGAACTGTGGCTGTCTACTTTCAGGCTGTATTCATTTAACTACTTAGAAACTATTAAGGGAAAACAAACTGCAGGTATAGGAGTACATTTCATGCTCTTATGTTAAAAAAAAATACACAGAAAATGGTAGAAGAAAACATGTTAAAGTGTTTTTAAAAAGCCATTTAACTTTTGGGTGAAGGGATTATGAATGGCTATTTTTTAATGTCAATATTTATTTTCCAGTGCTTATACTGCCCTTAAATTTATCTAATGTAGGGAAAAAGCCATGAAAAAAACCAAAAGCTATCCCTGTTCTAGTGAGGTTTGCATTGATACACTAAGGGTGAAGCAGAGGGATTGTTCATCCTGAATGCAGGTAATAAGGGTGCACTGTCTGTAGAGAATTTTTAAAAAAACCACCAAAGTCAATCATTTTTAATATCACTCAATTCTGAACAATTTCAGTGATACTCTTTCTTCCTAGAGCATACTGCTGCCACCATCACTTCCCTCTTACTCATTTTATTAGTTTGGGGATAAAGAAAATAAACACACAATTAAGTTACTCACAATTAAGTCAGAAGTAAATTTTACAAAAAAATAAAGCAGAGCCTAAGGGGAGAACAGATGATGGGAAAGGGTACCTTTTAGTGAAGGCAATCAATGAAGACCTTCTCCAAAGGTAATATATAGAGACCTGAATAAGTTGAGGGATTATGCATTGTTTTTATAATCAGAGAAACAGAGAAAACACTGGCTGTTGTTGTTGTTCAGTTACTAGGTCGTGTTGGACTCTTTGTGATGACATCACGTCAGACTTCCCCGTCCTTCACTATCTCCTGGACTTTGCTCAGATTCATGTCCATTGAATTGGTGATGCCAGCCAACAATCTTATCATCTATCACCCTCTTCTCCTCCTGCCCTCAGTCTTGTCCAGCATCGGGGTCTTTTCCAATGAATCGGCTCTTTGTATTAGGTGGCCAGAGCATTGGAGATTCTGCTTCAGTATCAGTCCTTCCAATGAATATCAGGGTTGATTTCCTTTAGGATTGACTTTGCTGTCCTACAATCTGTGAAAATTTTGCCATCCATTCATTTCTATACTCAGTCCCTTAATCATTGCAGTTAATCTGTTTTTATGGAGTGCCTACTATGTGGCAAGAAGTCTGCTAGACAAGGGGAATTTAAGAGTGAGTAAAACAAATATGCTTTCTTCACCCACTAGTTTCAGAATAGAGTGGGGAGCACAGTTCATCAGTGGGTGACTGAGAGATATACACTGATGAATGAACACCCCCCAAAAAAAAAAAAAAGATGTCCTTTTCATCATAGGGGACTGGAATGCACAACTAGGAAGTCAAGAAACACCTGGAGTAACAGGCAACTTTGACCTTGGAGTGCAAAATAAAGCAGGGCAAAGACTAATAGAGTTTTGCCAAGAGAACACACCAGTCATAGCAAACACCCTCTTCCAACAGCATAAGAGAAGACTCTACACATGGACATCACCAGATGGTCAACACCGAAATCAGATTGATTATATTCTTTGCAGCCAAAGATGGAGAAGCTCTACACAGTCAGCAAAAACAAGACTGGGAAATGACCCTGACTCAACTCATGAACTCCTTATTGCAAAATTCAGACTTAAATTGAAGACAGTAGGGAAAATCACTAGACCATTCAGGTATGACCTAAATCAAACCCCTTATACAGTGGAAGTGACAAATAGATTCAAGGGATTAGATCTGATAGACAGAGTGCCTAGTGAACTATGGATGGAGGTTCATGACATTGTACAAGAGGCAGTGATCAAGACCATCCCCAAGAAAAAGAAATGCAAAAAGGCAAAATGGTTGTCTGAGGAGGCCTTACAAAGAGCTGAGAAAAGAAGAGAAGCAAAAGACAATGGAGAAAAGGAAAGATATACCCATCTGAATGTGGAGTTCCAAAGAATAGCAAGGAGAGATAAGTAAGCCTTCCTCAGTGATCAGTGCAAAGAAATGGAAATGATAGAATGGGAAAGACTAGAGATCTCTTCAAGAAAATTAGAGATACCAAGGGAACATTTCATGCAAAAATGGGCACAATAAAGGACAGAAACTGTATGGACCTAACAGAAGCAGAAATTAAGAAGAGGTAGCAAGAATATACAGAACTATACAAAAAAGATCTTCATGACCCAGATAATGACAATGGTGTGATCACTCCCCTAGAGCCAGAAGTCCTGGAATGCGATGTCAAGTGGGTCTTAGCAAGCATCACTATAAACAAAGCTAGTGGAGGTGGTGGAATTCCAGTTAAACTATTTCAAATCCTAAAAAATGATGCTGTGAGAGTGCTGTACTCAATATGCCAACAAATTTGGAAAACTCAGCAGTGGCCACAGGACTAGAAAAGATAAGTTTTTATCGCAATCCCAAAGAAAGGCAATGCCAAAGAATGCCAAAACTGCTGCACAATTGCATTCATCTCTCACACACTAGTAAAGTAATGCTCAAAATTCTCCAAGCCAAGCTTCAATAGCACATGAACTGAGAACTTCCGGATGTTCGAGCTACATTTAGAAAAGGCAGAGGAACCAGAGATCAAATTGCCAACATCTGTTGGATCATAGAGAAAGCAAGAGAGTTCCAGAAAAACATCTACTTCTGTTTTATTGACCACACCAAAGTTTTTGACTGTGTGGGTCACAACAGACTGTGGAAAATTCTGAAAGAGGTGGGAATACTAGACCACTTGACCTGCCTCCAGAGAAATCTGCATGAGGGTTAAAAAGCCACAGTTAGAACCTGACATGGAGCAATGGACTGGTTCCAGATTGGGTAAGGAGTATGTCAAGGCTATATATTGTCACCCTGCTTATTGAACTTATATGAAGAGTACATAATACAAACTGCTGGGCTGCATGAAGCACAAGCTGGAATCAAGACTTCTGGGAGAAATATAAAAGACACCCTACATGCAAATGACATCACCCTTTTGGCAGAAGTGAAGAGGAACTGAAGAGCCTCTTGCTAAAGGTGAAAGAGGAGAGTGAAAAATCTGGCTTAAAACTCAACATTTAAAAAATGAAGATCATGGTATCTGGTCCCATCATTTTATGGCAAATAGATGGGGAAAAAATGGAAACAGTGGGATATTTTATTTTGGGGGGCTCCAAAATCACTGCAGATGGTGACTGTAGCCATGAAATTAAAAGATGCTTCTCCTTGGAAGAAAAGCTATGACCAATCTTGACAGCATATTAAAGAGCAGAGACATTACCTTACCAAGAAAGGTCTGCCTAGTCAAAGCTATGGTTTTTCCAGTAGTCATGTATGGATGTGAGAGTTGGACCATAAAAAAACTGAGAGCTGAAGAATTGATACTTTTGAACTGTGGTGTTACAGAAGACTCTTGAGAGTCCCTTGGACTGCATGGAGATCCAATCAGTCTATCCTCGAGGAAATCAGTCCTGAATATTCATTGGAAGGACTGTTGCTGAAGCTGAAGCTCCATTACTTTGGCAACCTGATGCAAAGAGCTGACTCATTGGAAAAGACTCTGGTGCTGGGAAAGATTGAAGGCAGGAGGAGAAGGGGATGACAAAGAAGAGATGGTTGGATGGATGGTTGGATGACTCGATGGACTTGAGTTTGAGTAGGCTCTGGGAGTTGGTGATGGACAGGGAAGCCTGGAGTGCTGAAGTACATGGGGTCACAAAGATTTGGACATGACTGAGTGACTGAACTGAACCAGTTATTTCTTGATTTCCTATTTTTGCATTCCAGTCCCCTATAATTAAAAGGACATCTTTTGGGGGTTTTAGTTCTAGAAGGTCTTGAAGTTCTAGGAAATTTCACTTTTTAAAGCACTTTTATATGGTTTCATTATTTTTATCCCCACGACAAGCTGGTGAGGTTGTCAGGACATCAATCAATTCCCGTGATTTATCTATGGAAACACAGTGTCAGTCATGCTAATTCAGTTCAGTTCAGTTGCTCAGTTATGTCTAACTCTTTGTGACCCCATGNAATTAAAAGATGCTTCTCCTTGGAAGAAAAGCTATGACCAATCTTGACAGCATATTAAAGAGCAGAGACATTACCTTACCAAGAAAGGTCTGCCTAGTCAAAGCTATGGTTTTTCCAGTAGTCATGTATGGATGTGAGAGTTGGACCATAAAAAAACTGAGAGCTGAAGAATTGATACTTTTGAACTGTGGTGTTACAGAAGACTCTTGAGAGTCCCTTGGACTGCATGGAGATCCAATCAGTCTATCCTCGAGGAAATCAGTCCTGAATATTCATTGGAAGGACTGTTGCTGAAGCTGAAGCTCCATTACTTTGGCAACCTGATGCAAAGAGCTGACTCATTGGAAAAGACTCTGGTGCTGGGAAAGATTGAAGGCAGGAGGAGAAGGGGATGACAAAGAAGAGATGGTTGGATGGATGGTTGGATGACTCGATGGACTTGAGTTTGAGTAGGCTCTGGGAGTTGGTGATGGACAGGGAAGCCTGGAGTGCTGAAGTACATGGGGTCACAAAGATTTGGACATGACTGAGTGACTGAACTGAACCAGTTATTTCTTGATTTCCTATTTTTGCATTCCAGTCCCCTATAATTAAAAGGACATCTTTTGGGGGTTTTAGTTCTAGAAGGTCTTGAAGTTCTAGGAAATTTCACTTTTTAAAGCACTTTTATATGGTTTCATTATTTTTATCCCCACGACAAGCTGGTGAGGTTGTCAGGACATCAATCAATTCCCGTGATTTATCTATGGAAACACAGTGTCAGTCATGCTAATTCAGTTCAGTTCAGTTGCTCAGTTATGTCTAACTCTTTGTGACCCCATGGACTGCAACACACCAGGCTTCCCTGTCTGTCACCAACCCTCGGAACTTACTCAAACTCACGTCCATTGAGTCAGTGATGCCATCCAACCATCTCATCCTCTGTTGTCTCCTTCTCCTCCTGCCCTCAATCTTTCCCAGCATTAGGGTCTTTTCAAATGAGTTAGTTCTTTGCATCAGGTGGTCAAAGTATTGGAGTTTCAGCTTCAGCATCAGTCCTTCCAATGAATATTCAGGACTGATTTCCTCTAAGATAGACGGGTTGGATCTCCTTTCAGTCCAAGGGATTCTCAAAAATCTTATCCAACATCACAGTTCAAAAGCATCAATTCTTTGGTGCCCAGCTTTATTTATAGTCCAACTCTCACATCCATACATGACTACTGGAAAAACCATAGCCTTGACTAGACGGACCTTTGTTGGCAAAGTAATGTCTCTTCTTTTTTAATATGTTGTCTAGGTTGGTCATAGCCTTTCTTCCAAGGAGTAAGCGTCTTTTAATTTCATGGCTGCAGTCACCATCTGCAGTGATTTTGAAGCCCCTCAAAATAAAGTCTGCCACTGTTTTCATTGTTTCCCCATCTATTTGCCATGAAGTGATGGGGCTGGATGCCATGATCTTTGTTTTATAAATATTGAGTTTTAAACCAACTTTTTCACTCTCCTCTTTTACTTTCATCAAGAGGGTCTTTAGCTCTTCTTCGATTTCTGCCATCATACTATTTAGAAAATATCAAGAGACTCAGATCTCTTGACTATGGCACCAGTGCATTTTTAATATCACACTACATCTCCCTATTCTCCTAAATCCACTAGGTATAATGATGGAGTTCATAGCTTTAAAAAAAGGGTTGAAGATAGCAAAAATACACCAAGGGCAAGGTTTGGCTCTCTTACATCTTGAGATCCAGTCAGATGTTTTCTTTACAGTCATGGAAAGGAAATTAAATATAATATAAAGTATGCTTATAAAGTCCACTTGCAATGTCTTTTATGTGAATTGAAGAACACTGTAAATACCATTCTGCTCTTAAACTTTTTTCACTGGACTGCGTTCTCAGTACAGTTCCCCTAAACCAGCTCTGTTCAAGGAGTTCACTCAACAGCAGGGAGGTGAAGCCAGTCAACCCAAAGGAAATCAGCACTGACTATTCATTGGAAGGATTGATGTTGAAGCTGAATGTGTAATACTTTGGCAACCTGATGCAAAGAGTCAACTCACTGGACAAAACTCTGATGCTGGGAAAGATTGAAGGCAGGAGGAAAAAGGGATGACGGAGGATGAGATGGTTGGATGGCATCACCACCTCAATGGAGATGAGTTTGAGCAAACACCTGGAGGTGATGAAGGACAGGGAAGCCTGGCATGCTGCAGTCCATGGGGTTACAAAGAGTCAGACATGACTGAGTGACTGAACAACAAACCAGCTCTGGATATCAGAGCTTCTGGAATTCTGATACCCTCTGGCTCTGAATAGAACTCTCTGCCCCACCATGCATCTTGCTCAGTAATATGAGCAGCACAGTTTAGACAGCATCTGAAGTTTGATGAAATTATGTACATTTTTACTAGGTGAGTGTGCAAGAATATTCTGGAGAGAAAAGTGCTGAGCTAGATGGAAGAACACAAATGAAATTAAATAAATAATATTAATGCTTAACAGGCTGAGATGGTCTCATCCCAGTGCTTTTGTTTTTTAATGTAGTCAGGCACACAGCACTGATTCTATTATCAAACACCATGGCTGCTCCACATGTGTAGGTATGGATTTCCGTGGAAGAACAGGTAGGCTTTTTCCAGCAGATAATGAGGGTCCTAGAAGATAACTGCACTTGTTTTCTGCTCATCGCTTTGCTCAAAGACACATTGAGAAGCCAGTCAGTTCTTCCCCATCTCCTTCTCCAGTCCTGCTGATCTGTGCCACATTCTCTTTTCATTCTTGGTATTTGTAAATCCTTTTTGCTTTTCATGGAAATCACTTCCTCTCTGCTCTGAACAGTACCGTTTAGCCTTTGAATCCAGGACTGTTGTTGGGCCTTAGATTATTGTTTGTTCCATCTCACACTAATTGCATTTCCCTTTAAGATGAAATAATAGTATCTACTTTTGAAGGCCCTGTAAGAGTTAGATAGTGCTCATAAAACACCAACTTGTCATCATTTCATTTGGAAATTATTTTACTTAAACCAGTGGTTTTCAACCAGGACAGGGGCCTTTTGGCTGAGCC
Source organism: Neotragus moschatus (assembly GCA_006410615.1). Classification (NCBI taxonomy): domain Eukaryota; kingdom Metazoa; phylum Chordata; class Mammalia; order Artiodactyla; family Bovidae; genus Neotragus; species Neotragus moschatus. The sequence goes on along the minus strand of SJYA01003130.1, from coordinate 1,656,127 downwards.
TGGAGATGTTTTTGATGGTCATAACTGGGGGGTATTAGTATCAAGTGAGTGAAGGCCAGGATGCTATTAAATATCCCACAATGCATAGGACAATGGCTCACAGCAAAAGCTGTTAATCATGACCCAAAGTGTTAATAGTGTAGAGTTTGAGAAACCCTGCTTTAAGACTATTCTCAGTCTTCCTTTTTAATGTGAGCCCATCATTTTTTCTTTGCCACAACTCACCAGCTCTTTATGGCATGCACTGGCCTCATTTCACATTGCACCTACAAGGCTTGCTAGGGTAACAGGCCAGGTGTGGTTGGCAGTGAGATTTAGTGCATAAGACTAATGCACTTTGAACTGAGGCTGTAGATTCAGGCTTTTTTTTTTTTTTTTTTTTTAAATGGATGGAGTAATTGTGAAACATGAATATTCTAAAATAATCACATACAAAATGTTCCTGAAATTGATTGAAATAAACAGATGTTCTATAAAAGTTAAATTAATTCTTTTCAGTTACCTTGGATTGGGTAGGAAACAAGCAGCAGAAATAATAAGAATCAGTTTATACCTTCTTTCTATGCAGGCTGTAGGGTGGGGATTTACTTCTGAATGCTGTTACTGTGCTAAATTTTCCAAACAAGCATGAGGAGAGCTTCTCAAAGCACTTGAAAAATATATTTTGACTTCCAGTCATATAAGGAATGCTGCTAACCCTTGTGCACTGGCAGATAGGTCACTCTGTAGTAGATATGTTTGAATCCTGCCTCAAAAAGTTTTGGCTCCTAGTCATCTTGCAGTGATTTTAGTTATTCTTGATTTTTTTTTTTTTCTGTTCTACTCTATGAATTGTACAGAAACTCTTTTTTTTTTTTTTACAGAAGGCAGCATTCTGCCATTGAGGGTTGGTTATTCCATTTGCTACCATTTTTCTATCCCCACCCCGATTCTTTTTTATTTTATTAATATAACTAATTATCTTACAAGTAAATGCCTGGCAGTTCAAAGCAGGTTGAGTGTTTACTTGATGCCAAAACTACTGGTGGTTTGGTTAATCTTACCAGACCACTCTAGTTTCTGAGTGTTCTTATTATAATTAATTTCAACGACTAGCCATATTGGCCGAAACAGCAGCTTTATTAGCCAGCGCATACAGAGGAATATATGAAATATAAAATTTTAAATCTGGATTATATGCCCTATTTTCACATTTATAATTAATGGTTTTCAGATATAAATAATGAAAAGTGTGGAGAAAACTGGGATAAGGGAAAATTCAATTATAATAAAAAGCCTACATGAGACACAGCTATATTGATTCAGCAGCACATCGCTGTGTATGAAGAAACTGGTTCTTTCTACCTCTCCTCGTTGCCTTTTATTATGGTAAACTTGTGTAAGACTGGCTGCCTCCATGACAGCAAAATGCTGAAGTCCTAGGCCTTTTTTTGTACATCACAGACAGACTAGAAGAGGAAATATTTCTCTTGAAAGCTCTAAAAGAGCAAGATTTCTGTCTTAGAAATCCCAGCCAAACTCCTCGTGTGTCTTATTGGCCCTATAATATATCCTGTGCCCTTTTCTAAAGCAAGGTCTGATCAGGGTAGTGTCAGAACTTTTTGACTTAAACGTGGATAACAGAATCAGTTTTAAGAACAAGGTGATGGTATTGCCCTGACTTATTCCATCAGTCAGTTCCCCTGGAAGTAGGGGTGTATATCTTGATCTGTGTTCTATGACCATTGCCTATTTTGTGTGTCTCTCTAACTAACTAGAGTGTGAATTCATTAGATCAGGGCTCCTGACTTATTCTTCTTCATATTTCCAGATCGTAGTTCACATCCTTTTGCATCACAGACATTCCAAAGGTTTGATCATTGTGAACAAAATTGCAGTTTCCAATGTAAACTGCCATCAGGTTTCTTTCCTTTCGTCAATTCCAAAATCACTCACTTGGCACCTACATGATACCAGGTGTATGAAGGCCCCCTGGGAGTAAATAGATGATCAATGACCTAGCCTCTGATCTTAAGGAACATACAGTCTTAAAGAGAAAGAAAAAAGATAAGTATATAAACAATTTCAATTAAATGCAACTGTGCCACTGCAGAGTGGAGCAGAGCTCACAGTCCAGGTTCCCTGGAGCTTACTAGGCATCCCTGGAGCTGAGGAGGCAGCCCTGAGGAAGCTGCATCTGAATCTTGATCTGGGATATTTATGGACTTTCTCCAGGAGCAGAGGGGCTGGAGGAGGTGCAGGAAGAAGGATGGTTTACTTTGAAAAACGATATGACAAGACCTGTTATGATGCTTATGAACTTTACAAAACCTCCCTGGAGCTGGTGAAGTATTACCCATGTTAGATGGGAATGGCCAGTTGCTTTAATGAGGAGCTCACACCTGAGGGTTTTTCCAGTTGATGGGGAAGACCATTCTTCAGAAGCAGCTCCTACACGTATTTCAGCTTGGTTATTTCCCACCAACAGCTGAGGGGCTTGTTGTTATTGCTGTTCAGTTGCTAAGTCGTGTCTGACTTGTTGCCACCTCATGAACTTCAGAACGCCAAGCTCCTGTGTTCTCCATTATCTTCTGAGTTCAGTTCAGTCCGTCAGTCACATCCGACTCTTTGCAGCCCCATGGACTACGGCACACCAGGCTTTCTTGTCCATCACCAACTCCTGGAGTTTACTCAAACTCATGTCCATTGAGTCGGTAATGTTCTGTCTCTCGAGGTTTGCTCTAATTGATGTCCATTGAGTGATGGTGATGCCATCCAACCATCTGGCTCTCTACCGCCCCCTTCTCCTTCTGCCCTCCATTTTTTTTCCAGCATCAAGGTCTTTTCCAATGAGTCAGCTCTTCGTATCAAGCGGCTAAGGTATTGGAACTTCAGCATCCATCCTTCCAGTGAATATTCAGGGCTGATCTCCTTGCAGTCCATGGATGGGACTCTAAAGAGTCTTCTCCAGCACCACAATTTGAAAGCATCAATTCTTCAGCACTCAGCCTTCTTTATGGTTCAACTCTCACATCTGTACATGACTACTGGATAAACCACAGCTTGACTATATGGACATTTGTGGACAAAGTGATGTCTCTCCTTTTCAATACACTGTCTAGGTTTGTCATAGCTTTTCTTCCAAGGAGCAAGCATCTTTTCATTTCGTGGTTACAGTCAGTATTATTTAGTACAATTAAACTTAGAAATGAGTATTCATTGGTAAAATTTGAGATGTGCAGGATACCATAGTGGGTATTAGAAACTTACATGGGTGACGTTAGTGGTTTTCAAGGAGTGAGTGGGCAGAAGTGTGCTGGAGACACTCCCATCCTTGTAGGAACACAGTATAGGTGTGACTCAGTCCTGGTTATCTGTTCCTTTAGGGATGATGCTTGAAGCTTGACTCATTAATGGTTCTGTATTGGACTATTATTTAATAGGATATGAACTTTAATATGAACTGGCTCTTACCTCTAACATAGAGTGACTTTTAAGTAGTCATTTTCCTGACAGTGAACGTTTCATGAATAGTATAGTGACACCATGCAGGACAGGAAGCTGGGAATTAGCTTACACAACACAGAGTAAGGATAGTTTTGAACCTGTTATCTGTCACTCACCTAACTCTATCTTTTGACAATAATTGTTATTAATAATAAGAGCCCCAAAATATTTTTTGTGAGCCTGTTGACTTAGGATATTTTCAAGGAGCCTAGAGTTAAGGAGGAACATGACCTTATCAGATATACTAACCTTTTATTTGTTTATTTCATGTTTGTTTATTTTGTTTTTCTTTTAATTGGAATTTGATTGCTTTACAATGTTACATTAGTTTCTGCTGTACAACAACATCCGTCAGCTATCTGTATACCTATACCCCCGCTCTCTTGGACCTCGCTCCCTGAACCCTCCATCTCAGCTCTCTAGGTCATCACAGAATACAGCCTGTGTTACACAGCAGCTTCCCACTAGCCATCTGTTTTACACATGGTAGTGTATATAGTGTGTATGTAGTATGAGTGTGTGTGTACACACACACTCCACTGGCTTTTTAGAATAGGAAGGGCAGTATGTGAGGTTATAAGGCAATGAGGTTGGTGTGGCAGGGAACCCAAGCGGAGGGGGATTACCAGGATGCAGGGTTAAATGCTGCCGAAAAGTTTGCAAATGTCAAGACTGAAACACGCACATTAGATTTAGCAACTTGAGGACTGCTGGTGACCTGAGCCGTGGAGGGCAGTGAAGTGAATAGTAATATAGTTCATCGTGCATAACTGCTAATTGCTGTTTGCTATGTCTGGCACTTATCTAAGTGCTTTAGCTGTGTCAACCCCTTTATTAAGATAAGTAGGACTGTGTTCCCCTGCTTTCAGATGAGGAAGCAGAGACACAGAGGGGTTGAGTCACTAGTCTAAGGTAGCAGACATAGTGAGAGACAGACCCCGAACATCAACCACAGCTGTCTCCAGAGCTACTACTGCAGACACTACTATTATTACTGCTACTATTGCAGCGACTACTGTCGGTGGGAAGTTCCCTTCAGAAAGCCTGGCATGGTCCTAAGCTCCAGAAAGACTATCACAGTGGGAGGGATGTAGGGGGCTAAGACATACCTTTTTCTAATTGGAGAAATTTGAGAATATTTACAAACTAGTGAGAAGCTAGTATTGACACAGGGAAAAAAAAAAAGAGAGAAAATTGAACAGAAGTTTCTCAGGAGGCAGAAGAGGGTGAGATCCAGATGAAAGGGGAAAACTTTGTACCAGGAAGGAAGAAGGAAAAGCTTAGAATGGAAGGATGTGGGGAAATTATGAGTACATATGGCAGAATGGTGAGAGAATTGGGAGATGATGTAATTATTTTCTTTATGAATTATGGCCAGAGTGAAGGAGGGACTAGAGTAAGAAGTCTGAGGAGAATGGATATTTTGGGAAAATAATTCATGGAGAATGGAGTGGAAGGTTGATGATGAAACTAAAAAGGATTATCTAGCAGAGAAGAGAGCCCAGGTGGGTATGGAGAGCAAAGAAGTGCCAGTGGTATGCTGGTACGTTGGCTCTTTGGGGAAAAATGAATGTCTTGATTTGTGGTATTTGTCAATTTCCTGACATGGGTGATGTTAATGGTTTAACAGTTCACTTGAAAACTTTCTGAATATTGCTTCAGTTCAGTTCAGTCGTGTCCAACTCTTTGTGACCCCACGGAGTGCAGCATACCAGGCCTCCCTGTCCATCACCAACTCCCGGAGCCTACCCAAACTCATGTCCATTGACTCAGTGATGCCATCCAACCATCTTATCCTCTATTGTTCCCTTCTCCTCCTGCCATCAATCTTTCCCAGCATCAAGGTCTTTTCAAATGAGCCAGTTCTTCGCATCAGGTAGCCAAAGTATTGGAGTTTCAGCTTCAGCATCAGTCCTTCCAATGTACACTCAGGGCTGATTTCCTCTAGGATGAACTGCTTGGATCTTCTTGCAGGGACTCTCAAGAGTCTTCTCCAATACCACAGTTCAAAAAAATCAATTCTTAGGCACTCAGATTTCTTTATAGTCCAATTCTCACTTCCATACATGACTACTGGAAAAACCATAGCTTTGACTAGATGGACCTTTGTTGACAAAGTAATGTCTCTTTTTAATATGCTATTTAGGTTGGTCATAGCTTTTCTTCCAAGGAGCAATCATCTTTTAATTTCATGGCTGCAGTCACCATATGCAGTGATTTTGGAGCCCCCCAAAATAAAGTTAGCCACTGTTTCCTCATCTATCTTCCATGAAGTGATGGGACTGGATGCCATGATCTTCGTTTTCTGAATGTTGAGCTTTAAGCCAACTTTTTCACTCTCCTCTTTCACTTTCATCAAGAGGCTCTTTAGTTCTTCTTCACTTTCTGCCATAAGGGTAGTGTCTTCTGCATATCTGAGGTTATTGTTATTTCTCCCAGCAATCTTGATTCCAGCTTGTGCTTCATCCAGCCCAGCGTTTCTCATGATGTACTCTGCACAGAAGTTAAATAAGCAGGGTGACACTATACAGCTTTGACGTACTCCTTTTGCTATTTGGAACCAGTTTGTTGTTCCATGTCCAGTTCTAACTGTTGCTTC